>OX608083.1:41077886-41425746 GCA_951509765.1 Sphenella marginata
TTATCGGAAAATATTAAGTGCCACCTCCCATACAAACCTAATTTTTCAAGCTGAATATCTATAAAGTGTTTAAGGCAGGGACCTGGAAATTAGTACCGAGCTATATGATATCAAAACAATTTTTTGGCATAAAAGTGAGGGTTATCAGAAAAGGGGGCTTGGCACCTCCCATAGAAACCCAATTTTACAAGTTGAATATCTAAAAAAGCGTTTAAGGCAGGGCATTGGAAATTAGTACAGAGCTATATGATATTAAAACAATTTTTGCTAATAATCAAGATCTAAAAAAGCGTTTGAGTTTGGGACCTGGAAATTAGTATAGAATTAATTGATATCAAAACCATTCCCACGCATAAAAGTAGGGGTTATCGGAAAATGTTGAGTGGCATCTCCCATACAAACCTTATTTTTCAAGCTGAATATCTATAAAGCGTTTAAGGTAGGGACCTGGAAATTAGTACAGAGCTATAGGATATCAAAATAATTTTTTCGCACAAAAGTGGGCGTTATCGGATAAGGAGGCATGACACCTCCAACACAAACCTAATTTTCAAGCTGTTTATCTAAAAAAGCGTTTAAGGCAGGGACCTGGGAATTAGTACAGAGCTATATGATATCAAAACAATTCTTGCTCATTATCAAGATCTAAAAAAGCGTTTGAGGTTGGGACCTGGAAATTAGTATAGAATTAAATCATATCAAAACCATTCCCACGCATAAAATTGGGGGTTATCGGAAAAGGGGGTGTGGCACCTCCCATACAAAAACCTAATTTTTCTAGCTCAAGATACTATTCACAGTTTCTCGTGAAAAGGCCTTTAGTACAGTGAATAATGAATGAAAAAACTACACGTACAATATTTTCATTTTATTATATGGGAAATTTGGAGCGTTTTCTGTAGCCCGTTTATGTAATTCTGCGATAAGAATTTTAACGCAAAGTATGTAGTTATCGCTGAGTAGTATTTCTACAAGTGTGGTAGAAATTAATTATCGTTATGTATAGCAGTAAAAATAACGTTGGCTATAATGGCGGTGATAACAAATGTATGTATAATCCGAAATAGTTGCAATATGTGCCAATTTTCAACGTTTTTAATATTTATTGAAAAATAATTGTATAAAATCATTCATATGTAAAAACGAAAAAAAAAACAAGTAAGGAATGGGCTTTCTTCGGGGGGGCTTTTTCGGCTTGAAAAATTAGGTTTGTATGGGAGGTGCCCCTCCCCCTTTTCCGATAACCCCTACTTTTATGCGTGGGAATGGTTTTGATATCAATTAATTCTATACTAATTTCCAGGTCCCAACCTCAAACGCTTTTTTAGATCTTGATTATGAGCAAGAATTGTTTTGATATCATATAGCTCTGTACTAATTCCCAGGTCCCTGCCTTAAACGCTTTTTTAGATAATCAGCTTGAAAAATTAAGTTTGTATGGGAGGTGCCACTCCCCCTTTTCCGATAACCTCAACTTTTGTACGTGTAAATGGTTTTGATATCATTTTAGCTCTATACTTATTTCAAGCTCTCTACCTTGAACTCCTTTAGAGAAAATCAGCTTGAAAAATTAAGATTATATGGATTATAACCCCCAAAACAATTTTTGCGCATAAAAGTGGGGGTTATCGAAAAAGGGGTTTTGGCACCTGCCATATAATCTTAATTTTTCAAGCTGATTATCTAAAAAAGGTTTAATGCAGGGACCTGGAAATTAATACAGAACTATATGATATAAAAACAATTTTCGCCCATAAAACTGGGGGCTATCGGAAAAGGGGGTGTGGCACCTCCCATGCAAACCTAATTTTTCAAGCTGAATATCTATAAAGCTGTTAAGGCACGGACCTGGAAATTAGTACAGAGCTATATGATATCAAAACTATTTTTGCGCATAAAAGGGGGGGTTATCGAAAAAGGAGACGTGGACCTGGAAATTAGTACCGAGCTATATGATATCAAAACAATTTTTTCGCATAAAAGTGAGGGTTATCAAAAAAGGGGGCTTGGCACCTCCCATAGAAACCTAACTTTGCAAGTTGAATATCTAAAAAAGCGTTTAAGGCAGGGACCTGGAAATTAGTACAGAGCTATATGATATCAAAACAATTTTTGCTAATAATCAAGATCTAAAAAAGCGTTTGAGGTTGGGACCTGGAAATTAGTATAGAATTAATTGATATCAAAACCATTCCCACGCATAAAAGTAGGGGTTATCGGAAAATGTTGAGTGGCATCTCCCATACAAACCTTATTTTTCAAGCTGAATATCTATAAAGCGTTTAAGGTAGGGACCTGGAAATTAGTACAGAGCTATAGGATATCAAAACAATTTTTGCACATAAAAGGGGGCTTATCGGAAAATATTAAGTGCCACCTCCCATACAAACCTAATTTTTCAAGCTGAATATCTATAAAGTGTTTAAGGCAGGGACCTGGAAATTAGTACCGAGCTATATGATATCAAAACAATTTTTTCGCATAGAAGTGAGGGTTATCAGAAAAGGGGGCTTGGCACCTCCCATAGAAACCCAATTTTACAAGTTGAATATCTAAAAAAGCGTTTAAGGCAGGGCATTGGAAATTAGTACAGAGCTATATGATATCAAAACAATTTTTGCTAATAATCAAGATCTAAAAAAGCGTTTGAGGTTGGGACCTGGAAATTAGTATAGAATTAATTGATATCAAAACCATTCCCACGCATAAAAGTAGGGGTTATCGGAAAATGTTGAGTGGCATCTCCCATACAAACCTTATTTTTCAAGCTGAATATCTATAAAGCGTTTAAGGTAGGGACCTGGAAATTAGTACAGAGCTATAGGATATCAAAATAATTTTTTCGCACAAAAGTGGGCGTTATCGGATAAGGAGGCATGACACCTCCAACACAAACCTAATTTTCAAGCTGATTATCTAAAAAAGCGTTTAAGGCAGGGACCTGGGAATTAGTACAGAGCTATATGATATCAAAACAATTCTTGCTCATAATCAAGATCTAAAAAAGCGTTTGAGGTTGGGACCTGGAAATTTAGTATAGAATTAAATCATATCAAAACCATTCCCACGCATAAAATTGGGGGTTATCGGAAAAGGGGGTGTGGCACCTCCCATACAAACCTAATTTTTCAAGCTGAATATCTATAAAGCTGTTAAGGCACGGACCTGGAAATTAGTACAGAGCTATATGATATCAAAACTATTTTTGCGCATAAAAGGGGGGGTTATCGAAAAAGGGGTTTTGGCACCTGCCATATAATCTTAATTTTTCAAGCTGATTATCTAAAAAAGCGTTTAATGCAGGGACCTGGAAATTAGTACAGAACTATATGATATAAAAACAACTTTTCCGGAAAAAAGTAGGTGTTGTCAAAAAAATATAATCTTAATTTTTCAAGCTGGTTATCTGAAAAAGCGGTTAGGGCACGGGCGTGGAAATTAGTACAGAGATATATGATATCAAAATAATTTTTGCTCATAAAAGGGGGGGTTATCGAAAAAGGAGACGTGGCACCTGCCATATAATCTTAATTTTTCAAGCTGATTATCTAAAAAAGCGTTTAAGGCAGGACTTGGAAACTAGTACAGAGCTATATGATATAAAAAGAACTTTTGCGGATAAAAGTGGGTGTTATCAAAAAAATATAATCTTAATTTTTCAAGCTGGTTATCTAAAAAAGCGGTTAAGGCACAGACCTGGAAATTAGTACAGAGCTATATGATATCAAAACAATTTTCGCCCATAAAACTGGGGGTTATCGGAAAAGGGAGTGTGGCACCTCCCATAAAAACCTAATTTTTCAAGCTGAATATCTATAAAGCTGTTAAGGCACGGACCTGAAAATTTGTACAGAGCTATATGATATCAAAACAATTTTTGCGCAGAAAAGTTGGGGTTATCGAAAAAGGGGGTTCGGCACCTGCCATATAATCTTAATTTTTCAAGCTGATTATCTAAAAAAGCGTTTAAGGCAGGAAATTAGTACAGAGTTATATGATATCAAAACAATTTTCGCCCATAAAACTGAGGGTTATCGGAAAAGGGAGTGTGGCACCTCCCATACAAACCTAATTTTTCAAGCTGAATATCTATAAAGCTGTTAAGGCACGGACCTGGAAATTAGTACAGAGCTATATGATATCAAAACAATTTTTGCGCAGAAAAGTTGGGGTTATCGAAAAAGGGGGTTCGGCACCTGCCATATAATCTTAATTTTTCAAGCTGATTATCTAAAAAAGCGTTTAAGTCAGGAAATTAGTACAGAGTTATATGATATCAAAA
Organism: Sphenella marginata; assembly: GCA_951509765.1. Taxonomy (NCBI): domain Eukaryota; kingdom Metazoa; phylum Arthropoda; class Insecta; order Diptera; family Tephritidae; genus Sphenella; species Sphenella marginata. The sequence continues at coordinate 41,082,169 of OX608083.1, forward strand.
CAATTTTCGCCCATAAAAGTGGGGGTTATCGAAAAAGGAGACGTGGCACCTGGCATATAATCTTAATTTTTAAGCTGATTATCTAAAAAAGCGTTTAAGGCAGGGACTTGGGAACTAGTACAGAACTATATGATATAAAAACAACTTTTGAGGATAAAAGTGGGTGTTATCAAACAAATATAGTCTTAATTTTTCAAGCTGGTTATCTAAAAGAGCGGTTAAGGCACAGACCTGGAAATTAGTACAGAGCTATATGATATCAAAACAATTCTTGCTCACAATCAAGATCTAAAAAAGCGTTTGAGGTTGGGACCTGGAAATTAGTATAGAATTAAATGATATCAAAACCATTCCCATGCATAAAAGCAGGGGTTATCGGAAAAGGGGGAGTGGCACCTATCATACAAACCTAATTTTTCTAGCTCAAGATACTATTCACAGTTACTCGTGAAAAGGCCTTTAGTACAGTGAATAATGAATGGAAAAACTACACGTACAATATTTTCATTTTATTTTGTTGTTGGATTTTGCGGTCTATTTTGTTTACAAATTTGTAAGTTATGAGCAAGCTCGAGACCAGTTAACAATAATTCTAAACGAATTAATATTGTCAGTTTTTGGGAAAAATTGATAATTGGAGAAAAATTACAAAGAACAAATCTACAGCGATGGATAGGATTACATGTTTCAGAGTTTCCAGGCTCATCATCAGATCCCTTTTCGGACACGGATTCGAACTCGTGTCTGCACCAAAGCCGCTGTTAGAAAATTCCAACACTAAGCAATGATGCCCTGTGACGTCACAATGCACTTATCTCCACTTCAATTAATTCCCTTTTGTTTGTTTGTTCTTGCCAACAGTATACACAAAATTTCTTAAGACATCCAGTCTTTATGTTATGATGTGTGTTGGTCTTGTTGTTTGTACATATTTACATATGTACGTAAACCCGTGCTTTGGTTTCAATGTATTTTGTTGTTGGATTTTGCGGTCTATTTTGTTTACAAATTTGTAAGTTATGAGCAAGCTCGAGACCAGTTAACAATAATTCTAAACGAATTAATATTGTCAGTTTTTGGGAAAAATCGATAATTGGAGAAAAATTACAAAGAACAAATCTACAGCGATGGATAGGATTACATGTTTCAGAGTTTCCAGGCTCATCATCAGATCCCTTTTCGGACACGGATTCGAACTCGTGTCTGCACCAAAGCCGCTGTTAGAAAATTCCAACACTAAGCAATGATGCCCTGTGACGTCACAATGCACTTATCTCCACTTCAATTAATTCCCTTTTGTTTGTTTGTTCTTGCCAACAGTATACACAAAATTTCTTAAGACATGCAGTCTTTATGTTATGATGTGTGTTGGTCTTGTTGTTTGTACATATTTACATATGTACGTAAACCCGTGCTTTGGTTTCAATGTATTTTGTTGTTGGATTTTGCGGTCTATTTTGTTTACAAATTTGTAAGTTATGAGCAAGCTCGAGACCAGTTAACAATAATTCTAAACGAATTAATATTGTCAGTTTTTGGGAAAAAATTGATATTTTAATTTTATTATATGGGAAATTTGGAGCGTTTTCTGTAGGCCGTTTATGTAATTCTGCGATAAGAGTTTTAACGCAAAGTTCATATCTATAAAGCGGTTAAGGCACGGACCTGGAAATTAGTACAGAGCTATATGATATCAAAACAATGTTTGCGCATAAAAGTGGGGGTTATCGGAAAAGGGGGTGTGGCACCTCCCATACAAACCAAATTTTTCTAGCTCAAGATACTATTCACAGTTTCTCGTGAAAAGGCCTTTAGTACAGTGAATAATGAATGGAAAAACTACACGTACAATATTTTCATTTTATTATATGGGAAATTTGGAGCGTTTTCTGTAGCCCGTTTATGTAATTCTGCGATAAGAGTTTTAACGCAAAGTTCAACAGTTTTATGTAGTTATCGCTAGTGTTTCTACAAATGTGGTAGAAATTAATAATCGTTATGTATAGCAGTAAAAATAACGTAGGCTATAATGGCGGTGATAACAAATGTATAATCCGAAATAGTTGCAATATATGCCAATTTTCAACGTTTTTAATATTTATTGAAAATTAATTGTTATAAAATCATTCATATGTAAGAACGAAAAAGAAACAAGTAAGAAAAGGGCTTCTTCGGGGGGGCCTTTTCAGCTTGAAAAATTAGGTTTGTATGGGAGGTGCCACACCCCCTTTTCCGATAACCTCAACTTTTCAACGTGGGAATGGTTTTGATATCAGTTTAGGTCTATACTTATTTTCAGCTCTCTACCTTGAACTCCTTTAGAGAAAATCAGCTTGAAAAATTAAGATAATATGGATTATGACCCCCAAAACAATTTTTGCGCATAAAAGTGGGGGTTATCGAAAAAGGGGTTTTGGCACCTGCCATATAATCTTAATTTTTCAAGCTGATTATCTAAAAAAGCGTTTAACGCAGGGACCTGGAAATTAGTACAGAACTATATGATATAAAAACAACTTTTGCGGATAAAAGTAGGTGTTATCAAAAAAATATAATCTTAATTTTTCAAGCTGGTTATCTAAAAAAGCGGTTAAGGCACAGACGTGGAAATTAGTACAGAGCTATATGATATCAAAACAAGTTTTGGGCATAAAAGTGGGGGTTATCGAAAAAAGGGCTTGGCACCTCCCATAGAAACCTAATTTTTCAAGATGAATATCGCAGGCATAAAAATGGGGGTTACCAAAAAGGGTGTGTTGCACCTGCCATATAATGTTAATTTTTCAAGCTGATTATCGCTGAAGGAGGTCAAGGTAGAGAGCGGAAAATCAGTATAGAGGTAAAGATATCAAAACCATTCCGAAGCATAAAAGTGGGCGTCGTCGGAAAAGGGGGAGTGGCAGCTTCAAAACAAACTTAATTTTTTAAGCTCAATATCTATAAAATCGTTTAAGGCAGGGGCATTGGAAATTAGTACAGAGCTATATAATATCAGAACAATTTTTTCGCATAAAAGTGAGGGTTATCGAAAATGGGGGATAAGCACCTCAAATAGAAACCTAATTTTGCAAGCTGAATATCTAAAAAAGCGTTTAAGGCAGGGGCATTGGAAATTAGTACATAGCTATATAATATCAAAACAATTTTTGCTCATAAAAGTGGGCGTTATCGGCAAAGAGGGTTGGCACCTCCCATACAAGCCTGATTTTTCAAGCTGAATATCTAAAAAAGCGTTTAAGGCAGGGACCCGGAAATTAGTACAGAGCTATATGATATCAAAACAATTTTTGCGCGTAAAGGTGGGGGTTATCGGAAAAGGAGACATGGCACCTCCAATACAAACCTAATTTTTCAAGCACAAGATCTAAAAAAGCGTTTAAGGTGATATCAAAACAATTTTCGCCCATAAAAGTGGGGGTTATCGGAAAAGGGGGTGTGGAACCTCCCATACAAACCTAATTTTTCAAGCTCAAGATCTAAAAAAGCGTTTAAGGTGATATCAAAACAAGTTTTGCGCATAAAAGTGGGGGTTATCGGAAAAGGGGGTGTGGAACCTCCCATACAAACCTAATTTTTCTAGCTCAAGATAATATTCACAGTTTCTCGTGAAAAGGCCTTTAGTACAGTGAATAATGAATGGAAAAACTACACGTACAATATTTTCATTTTATTATATGGGAAATTTGGAGCGTATTCTGTAGCCCGTTTATGTAATTCTGCGATAAGAATTTTAACGCAAAGTTCAACCCTTTTATGTAGTTATCGCTGAGTAGTGTTTCTACAAGTGTGGTAGAAATTAATTATCGTTATGTATAGCAGTAAAAATAACGTAGGCTGTAATGGCGGTGATAACAAATGTATAATCCGAAAAAGTTGCAATATGTGCCAATTTTCAACGTTTTTAATATTTATTGAAACCAAATTGTTATAAAATCATTCATATGTAAAAACGAAAAAGAAACAAGTAAGAAAAGAGCTTTCTTCGGAGGGGCTTTTTCAGCTTGAAAAATTAGGTTTGTAGGGGAGGTGCCACTCTCCCTTCTCCGATAATCCCTACTTTTATGCGTGGGAATGGTTTTGATATCATTTAATTCTATACTAATTTCCAGGTCCCAACCTCAAACGTTTTTTAGATCTTGATTATGAGCAAAAATTGTTTTGATATCATATAGCTCTGTACTAATTTCCAGGTCCCTGCCATAAACGCTTTTTTAGATATCCAGCTTGAAAAATAAGGTTTGGGATGGAGGTGCACGCCTCCTTTTCCGATAACTCCCACTTTTATGAGCAAAAATTGTTTTGATATCATATAGCTCTGTACTAATTTCCAGGTCCCTGCCTTTAACGCTTTTTTAGATAATGAGAGGTGCCACACCCCCTTTTCCGATAACCTCAACTTTTGTAAGTGGGAATGGTTTTGATATCATTTTAGCTCTATACTTATTTTAAGCTCTCTACCTTGAACTCCTTTAGAGAAAATCAGCTTGAAAAAATTAAGATTATATTTCAATATATATGGATTATAACCCCCAAAACAATTTTTGCGCAAAAAAGTGGGGGTTATCGAAAAAGGGGTTTTGGCACCTGCCACATAATCTTAATTTTTCAAGCTGATTATCTAAAAAAGGGTTTAATGCAGGGACTTGGAAACTAGTACAGAACTATATGATATAAAAACAACTTTTGCGTATGAAAGGGGGTGTTATCAAAAATATGTAATCTTAATTTTTCAAGCTGGTTATCTAAATAAGCGGTTAAGGCACAGACGTGGAAATTAGTACAGAGCTATATGATATCAAAACAAGTTTTTGGCATAAAAGTGGGGGTTATCGAAAAAGGGGGCTTGGCACCTCCCACAGAAACCTAATTTTTCAAGCTGAATATCGCAGGCATAAAAATGGGAGCACCTGCCATATAATCTCAATTTTTCAAGCTGATTATCGCTAAAGGAAGTCAAGGTAAAAAGCTGAAAATCTGTATAGAGGTACAGATATCAAACCATTCCGAAGCATAAAAGTGGGCGTCGTCGGAAAAGGGGGAGTGGCAGCTTCCAGACAAACTTAATTTTTCAAGCTCAATACCTATAAAAGCGTTTAAGGCAGGGACCTGGATATTAGTACAGACCTATATGATATCAAAACCAGTTTTGCGCATAAAAGTCGGGGTTATGCAAAAGCGCCGTGGCACCTCCCCCACAAACCTAATTTTTCAAGCTAAATATCTATAAAGCGTTTAAGGCAGGGACCTGGAAATTAGTGCAGAGCTATATGATATCAAACCAAGTTTTGGGCATAAAAGTGGGGGTTATCGAAAAAGTGGGCTTGGCACCTCCCATAGAAACCTAATTTTTCAAGCTGAATATCTAAAAAAGCGTTTAAGGCAGGGGCATTGGAAATTAGTACAGAGCTATATGATATCAAAACAATTTTTTCGCATAAAAGTGAGGGTTATCGAAAATGGGGGTTTGGCACCTCAAATAGAAACCTAATTTTGCAAGCTGAATATCTAAGAAAGCGCTTAAGGTTGGTACCTGGATCAGAGCTATATGATATCAAAAGAATTTCTGCTCATAAAAGTGGGCGTTATCGGAAAAGAGGTGTGGCACCTCCAATACAAACCTAATTTTTCAAGCTCAAGATCTAAAAAAGCGCTTAAGGTTGGTACCTGGAAATTAGTACAGAGCTATCTAATATCAAAACAATTTTTGCTCATAAAATTGGGCGTTATCGGAAAAGAGGTGTGGCACCTCCAATACAAACATAATTTTTCAAGCTCAAGATCTCAAAAAGCGCTTAAGGTTGGTACCTGGAAATTAGTACTGAGCTATATGATATCAAAACAATTTTTGCTCATAATCAAGATCTAAAAAAGCGTTTGAGGTTGGGACCTGGAAATTAGTATAGAATTAAATGATATCAAAACCATTCCCACGCATAAAAGTAGGGGTTATCGGAAAAGTTGGAGTGGCACCTCCCATACAAACCTAATTTTTCAAGCTGGTTATCTAAAAAAGCGGTTAAGGCACAGACCTGGAAATTAGTACAGAGCTATATGATATCAAAACAATTTTTGCTCACAATCAAGATCTAAAAAAGCGTTTGAGGTTGGGACCTGGAAATTAGTATAGAATTAAATGATATCAAAACCATTCCCATGCATAAAAGCAGGGGTTATCGGAAAAGGGGGAGTGGCACCTCCCATACAAACCTAATTTTTCTAGCTCAAGATACTATTCACAGTTACTCGTGAAAAGGCCTTTAGTACAGTGAATAATGAATGGAAAAACTACACGTACAATATTTTCATTTTATTATATGGGAAATTTGGAGCGTTTTCTGTAGGCCGTTTATGTAATTCTGCGATAAGAGTTTTAACGCAAAGTTCATATCTATAAAGCGGTTAAGGCACGTACCTGGAAATTAGTACAGAGCTATATGATATCAAAACAATTTTTGCGCATAAAAGTGGGGGTTATCGGAAAAGGGGGTGTCGCACCTCCCATACAAACCAAATGTATAATCCGAAATAGTTGCAATATATGCCAATTTTCAACGTTTTTAATATTTATTGAAAATTAATTGTTATAAAATCATTCATATGTAAGAACGAAAAAGAAACAAGTAAGAAAAGGGCTTCTTCGGGGGGGCCTTTTCAGCTTGAAAAATTAGGTTTGTATGGGAGGTGCCACACCCCCTTTTCCGATAACCTCAACTTTTCAACGTGGGAATGGTTTTGATATCAGTTTAGGTCTATACTTATTTTCAGCTCTCTACCTTGAACTCCTTTAGAGAAAATCAGCTTGAAAAATTAAGATAATATGGATTATGACCCCCAAAACAATTTTTGCGCATAAAAGTGGGGGGTTATCGAAAAAGGGGTTTTGGCACCTGCCATATAATCTTAATTTTTCAAGCTGAGCGTTTAACGCAGGGACCTGGAAATTAGTACAGAACTATATGATATAAAAACAACTTTTGCGGATAAAAGTAGGTGCTATCAAAAAAATATAATCTTAATTTTTCAAGCTGATTATCGCTGAAGGTCAAGGTAGAGAGCGGAAAATCAGTATAGAGGTAAAGATATCAAAACCATTCCGAAGCATAAAAGTGGGCGTCGTCGGAAAAGGGGGAGTGGCAGCTTCCAAACAAACTTAATTTTTTAAGCTCAATATCTATAAAATCGTTTAAGGCAGGGGCATTGGAAATTAGTACAGAGCTATATAATATCAGAACAATTTTTTCGCATAAAAGTGAGGGTTATCGAAAATGGGGGATAAGCACCTCAAATAGAAACCTAATTTTGCAAGCTGAATATCTAAAAAAGCGTTTAAGGCAGGGGCATTGGAAATTAGTACATAGCTATATAATATCAAAACAATTTTTGCACATAAAAGTGGGCGTTATCGGCAAAGAGGGTTGGCACCTCCCATACAAGCCTGATTTTTCAAGCTGAATATCTAAAAAAGCGTTTAAGGCAGGGACCCGGAAATTAGTACAGAGCTATATGATATCAAAACAATTTTTGCGCGTAAAGGTGGGGATTATCGGAAAAGGAGACATGGCACCTCCAATACAAACCTAATTTTTCAAGCACAAGATCTAAAAAAGCGTTTAAGGTGATATCAAAACAATTTTCGCCCATAAAAGTGGGGGTTATCGGAAAAGGGGGTGTGGAACCTCCCATACAAACCTAATTTTTCAAGCTCAAGATCTAAAAAAGCGTTTAAGGTGATATCAAAACAAGTTTTGCGCATAAAAGTGGGGGTTATCAAAACAATTTTTGCTCATAATAAAGATCTAAAAAACGTTTGAGGTTGGGACCTGGAAATTAGTATAGAATTAAATGATATCAAAACCATTCCCACGTTTAAAAGTAGGGATTATCTTAAAAGGGAGAGTGGAACCTCCCATACAAACCTAATTTTTCTAGCTCAAGATAATATTCACAGTTTCTCGTGAAAAGGCCTTTAGTACAGTGAACAATGAATGGAAAAACTACACGTACAATATTTTCATTTTATTATATGGGAAATTTGGAGCGTATTCTGTAGCCCGTTTATGTAATTCTGCGATAAGAATTTTAACGCAAAGTTCAACCCTTTTATGTAGTTATCGCTGAGTAGTGTTTCTACAAGTGTGGTAGAAATTAATTATCGTTATGTATAGCAGTAAAAATAACGTAGGCTATAATGGCGGTGATAACAAATGTATAATCCGAAAAAGTTGCAATATGTGCCAATTTTCAACGTTTTTAATATTTATTGAAACCAAATTGTTATAAAATCATTCATATGTAAAAACGAAAAAGAAACAAGTAAGAAAAGAGCTTTCTTCGGGGGGGCTTTTTCAGCTTGAAAAATTAGGTTTGTATGGGAGGTGCCACTCTCCCTTTTCCGATAATCCCTACTTTTAAACGTGGGAATGGTTTTGATATCATTTAATTCTATACTAATTTCCAGGTCCCAACCTCAAACGTTTTTTAGATCTTGATTATGAGCAAAAATTGTTTTGATATCATATAGATCTGTACTAATTTCCAGGTCCCTGCCATAAACGCTTTTTTAGATATCCAGCTTGAAAAATAAGGTTTGGGATGGAGGTGCACGCCTCCTTTTCCGATAACTCCCACTTTTATGAGCAAAAATTGTTTTGATATCATATAGCTCTGTACTAATTTCCAGGTCCCTGCCTTTAACGCTTTTTTAGATAATGAGAGGTGCCACACCCCCTTTTCCGATAACCTCAACTTTTGTACGTGGGAATGGTTTTGATATCATTTTAGCTCTATACTTATTTTAAGCTCTCTACCTTGAACTCCTTTAGAGAAAATCAGCTTGAAAAAATTAAGATTATATTTCAATGTATATGGATTATAACCCCCAAAACAATCTTTGCGCAAAAAAGTGGGGGTTATCGAAAAAGGGGTTTTGGCACCTGCCACATAATCTTAATTTTTCAAGCTGATTATCTAAAAAAGGGTTTAATGCAGGGACTTGGAAACTAGTACAGAACTATATGATATAAAAACAACTTTTGCGTATAAAAGGGGGTGTTATCAAAAATATGTAATCTTAATTTTTCAAGCTGGTTATCTAAATAAGCGGTTAAGGCACAGACGTGGAAATTAGTACAGAGCTATATGATATCAAAACAAGTTTTTGGCATAAAAGTGGGGGTTATCGAAAAAGGGGGCTTGGCACCTCCCACAGAAACCTAATTTTTCAAGCTGAATATCGCAGGCATAAAAATGGGAGCACCTGCCATATAATCTCAATTTTTCAAGCTGATTATCGCTAAAGGAAGTCAAGGTAAAAAGCTGAAAATCAGTATAGAGGTACAGATATCAAAACCATTCCGAAGCATAAAAGTGGGCGTCGTCGGAAAAGGGGGAGTGGCAGCTTCCAGACAAACTTAATTTTTCAAGCTCAATACCTATAAAAGCGTTTAAGGCAGGGACCTGGATATTAGTACAGACCTATATGATATCAAAACCAGTTTTGCGCATAAAAGTCGGGGTTATGCAAAAGCGCCGTGGCACCTCCCCCACAAACCTAATTTTTCAAGCTAAATATCTATAAAGCGTTTAAGGCAGGGACCTGGAAATTAGTGCAGAGCTATATGATATCAAACCAAGTTTTGGGCATAAAAGTGGGGGTTATCGAAAAAGTGGGCTTGGCACCTCCCATAGAAACCTAATTTTTCAAGCTGAATATCTAAAAAAGCGTTTAAGGCAGGGGCATTGGAAATTAGTACAGAGCTATATGATATCAAAACAATTTTTTCGCATAAAAGTGAGGGTTATCGAAAATGGGGGTTTGGCACCTCAAATAGAAACCTAATTTTGCAAGCTGAATATCTAAGAAAGCGCTTAAGGTTGGTACCTGGAAATTAGTACAGAGCTATATGATATCAAAAGAATTTCTGCTCATAAAAGTGGGCGTTATCGGAAAAGAGGTGTGGCACCTCCAATACAAACCTAATTTTTCAAGCTCAAGATCTAAAAAAGCGCTTAAGGTTGGTACCTGGAAATTAGTACAGAGCTATCTAATATCAAAACAATTTTTGCTCATAAAATTGGGCGTTTTCGGAAAAGAGGTGTGGCACCTCCAATACAAACATAATTTTTCCAGCTCAAGATCTCAAAAAGCGCTTAAGGTTGGTACCTGGAAATTAGTACTGAGCTATATGATATCAAAACAATTTTTGCTCATAATCAAGATCTAAAAAAGCGTTTGAGGTTGGGACCTGGAAATTAGTATAGAATTAAATGATATCAAAACCATTCCCACGCATAAAAGTAGGGGTTATCGGAAAAGGGGGAGTGGCACCTCCCATACAAACCTAATTTTTCAAGCTGGTTATCTAAAAAAGCGGTTAAGGCAAGGACGTGGAAGTTAGTACAGAGCTATATGATATCAAAACTGAGGATAGGTTGTTTTTTGGATGATTGGAAGATTACCTCTGTTACGCCAGTTTTCAAATCTGGGAGGAAAAATGAGGTCTCAAACTATCGACCAATTTCTAAAATAGCTAATATTGCCAAATTGTTAAAAAAATCATCAGCTCTAAACTTTCTTTTGCTATTAAGCCTTATAGTATATCATTATCTCAACATGGTTTTATACCAGGTCGATCCACGGTTACTAACTTGACTGTCTTTTCAAATTATTGCTTTTCAGCATTTAAAGATGGCTTCCAGGTAGATGCCATCTATACTGATTTATCTAAAGCATTTGATAGAGTGTCTCACACTCTCCTAATCCACAAATTAGAGAGGTTTGGATTTCTCTCATCTTTCTTGTGTCAAATCTTATTTGATAAATAGAATTAACTACGTTGTTGTCGATGGTGTGCAATCATCTTTATATAAAGCAACCTCAGGGGTTCCACAAGGAAGTATCTTGGCTCCTTTATTTTATGTAATTTTTATCAACGACTGCTGTAATAAATTATCCATTAATATTGAAAAATGTTGCGCAGTTACGTACAATAAAATTATATCACTTTCTTCACAATACTTTATTTCTGATACTGCTCTTATCGCAACTAATAAAATTAAAGACCTTGGAGTGGTATTTGACTCCAATTTCACTTTTATAGATCATTTGAATTATATCATACCTAAAGCTTATTCCTCGCTAGCGCAATAGATTGGAATTCAAGGATCCATATACAAAAAAATTGCTTTATAACACATTTGTAAGGTCTAAATTGGAATATGCTTCAATAATATGGAATCCATTTTATAAAATACATTCCAATAGAATAGAGCGGATACAAAAAAAGTTTTTAAAGTTTGCATTATACAGTATTAGATTTGATTTGCCTATTCCATCTTATCTTCCTCGGTGCAGATTGATCAGCTTGCACACTCTTGCCAGTAATCGTTTGATAGTTGGCTTAGTTTTTATACGTGATATACAAAAAGAGAACTGGAGCCGTAATATCTCTTGAAGTAGTCGGACTGGAAGGAACGTTTAATATATTTGAGAGTTTGTCACTTCCAAACAGGAAAATTTTGCAAGAGGCGATAAGGTTAAGACGTGCTGGTTCTCTCGTTGCAACTTTTACATTGCGTGGATCTGTGTATGTAAGGGACTCTAAGGACGCGCCGGCGACAAGTGTAAGTGAGCTCAGCGATCTACAAAAGTACATAAATCCCAGCACATAGCTTTATATTTATAGTTTCAACATGTATAACTTTTCAATTCATTTTTATATCTCAACATGCTCTTTCTTTTTATGTAAAGATGGCCCATTTAAGTTTTTCTTCATCTCTATAGTTTCCTTTAACTTCAGTTTTTACAAAATGCCACCTATTGGCAGGTTAATTGGGGCTGGCGATAACAGTTGGATTATGCTTAATGTTTTGTGCCAGCAGGCAAGAGGTTTCAAAATTGTGCACTTTAATGCTAGGAGCTTAAATGTTGAAAAGATGGACTTCGTTAGGTATGTGTTTGAGTCATCAGGGGTTGACGTTATGTGCGTAACAGAAACGTGGTTTGTAGAAAGTTTGGAAGATTCACATTTTAATATAAATAATTATACGCTGCTTAGAAATGATAGAATTACCAGAAAAGGGGGAGGAGTGGCGATTTACTTCAGAAATAATGTTCACTTTAGACCAATCTGCATTTCTGAAAGCTTGGGCAATAACACTGAGTATTTGTTGGCGGAAGTGTACAATAATTCGGCTAGATGTCTGATCTCCTGTGTGTACAACCCTCATAGAAGTATTAGTCTGGACCCATACCTTGTTACCTTATCGTCTTACCTGGTGAATTATGATAGTCTCATTGTTTGTGGTGATTTCAACGTGAATCTTCTAGTAAGAGATATTCGTACGGTTACTTTGCTGGATGAGGTATCTGGTGCTGGTTTACATGTTGTCAACACGCGTGTGCCTACAAGGTACTGCAAAAACAGTTCTCCGAGTTTACTTGATTATTTTATCGCATCAGACCCCTCGGCTATTCTAAAATTTGACCAAATTTCTTTCATCTCAGACCATGACTTGTTGTTCTGCACCTTTGACCTTCCTTTTGATCGTTGTCATACAACTAGTTTATATACATTTAGAGACTACCGCTCTATTGATCATAATGCTCTAAGCTCTGATCTATCTAGTGTAGACTGGTGCCAATGTTGGAATCTGGTTACTGCTAACGAAAAGCTTAGTTTCTTGAATGGCGAAATACTAAAAGCTTTCAATAAGCAAGTTCCCGAACGTGTAGTAAACACAAAGTTTAAGTCCCCATCCTGCGAATGGTAGTACCGTAATGTAATTGTAGCAATAATGAAGCGAAGCAAGGCATACCGGGAATGGAAGAAGTATAGGACCGAATATTATTGGAGCTTGTTTAAAATTGCCAGAAACACAGCCACCAAAATTGTTGGAGCACAAAAACGTGAATATTTTAGGTCCAAGCTCAATCCATCACTTCCTTGTAATACCTTGTGGCGTAATTTGAAAAATTTGCGTGTATATGGCAAGGAAAAAGCTGATTGTAAACTAAATGCCAATGAACTAAATAATGCTTTCATTAGAAGTCCACAAGGTCGTGCACCAATCGATCATATCTCGGCTTGTTCAACTGCGCACTACTCGGGCACTCCTTTTGAGTTTTCAACCATGTCTGAGAATGATGTTGCACGATGTATTTTTAAAATAAGATCCAACGCAGTGGGTGAAGACGGAATTTCATTAAAGTTCGTTAAAATCATTTTACCGTATGTATTAAGTTGCCTTACCCACGTTATCAATCATTGCATTACAACGTCATGCTTCCCTGATTTGTGGAAGGATGCAATTGTAAAGCCTGTGCCTAAAAAACGCCCTGCAAAGCTCACCTAGTGATTTTCGCCCGATAAGTATTTTACCTGCGCTGTCAAAGGTTTTTGAGAGACTACTAGCGGAGCAAATTACACTATATATTCAATATAATAATTTACTTTCGCCCTTTCAATCTGGATTTAGAGCCAAGCACAGTTGTTCAACTGCGCTTTTAAAGATATTAGATGATATTCGGGTGCCCTTTGATAGAAATCAGCTTACGTTGCTCTGTCTATTAGATTTCTCGAAAGCCTTTCACTCCGTTAATCAGCCCCTACTTTGCAAGAAACTTGAAAAATACTTTGGTTTTAGCGAAAATGCGGTGAAGATTATGAACAGCTATCTGACCGGTAGATGCCAGCGAATAAGCACGGGCTATGAAACATCGCAGTCAAAGCTTTTAACATTGGGAGTTCCACAGGGTTCCATCCTGGGACCCTTGTTATTCAGCCTGTTTCTAAATGATATTTTCAAACAATGCGATTTCGTTAAAATGCATGCCTATGCTGATGATGTGCAAATGTATATCTCTGATAATTTTGATAAAACCATTGACCTTTTCTCCAAACTAAATTCAGATTTACTGAAAGTGTCGCAGTGGGCTGACAAGAATGGTCTTTGTCTAAATGCAAGTAAGTCGTCTGTGTTACCGATCTCTAGAAAAAAGGTTGTTATTGGCAATCTTCCACAAGTACATATTGATAACAGTAAGATTAATATTGTTAATAAAGTTAAGAACCTGGGATTCAGTGAACTCTAGTCTAACTTGTGTTGATCACATTAATTTCATGGTAGGCAGAGTGTATTGTACACTTCGAAATCTAAGACAATCGTCTATGTTCACGCCAGTTTTCATTCGTAAGAAACTTGCAATTCAACTATTGTTGCCCATTATAACTTACTCTGAGTTGGTATATAATAAATTAGACTCTTGTTCAGCTCATAAAATTGATGTTGTTTATAACCATATAACGCGTTATGTGTATGGCCTAAGTAAATTTGACCACATTTCTGCTTGGAAAACCCAACTACTTGGCTGTGAAATCCATGCTTACTTGAAAGCCAGAAGTTGTATTTTCCTCGTGCAACTTATTGCCACAAAAACGCCCTCTTATCTTTATGAGAAGCTTATTTTTACTAGATCTAGTCGCGTGAATGACTTAATAGTGCCAAATTTCAATTTTGTGGCATCAACAAGACTGTTTTTTGTAAATACCATACGAACATGGAACTCCATACCTGCTAACATTAGAAATTGCATAAACGAAAAGAACTACAGAAAAATTATCTACCAATACTTTTCAACGTAAATTGCTTAAATTGGCCACCTATTAAACCATTTAATAAACCATTGATTAGTTTTTATCTTGTTTTGCTGTTATCTTTTTACTATTTATTATCTTATATTTTGATGTGTGATATACTTTAAAAAAGTTTTCCATGAACAGTATTGTATTATGCGCTACTTATTTTAATATTAACTTAGAAGTTCGATTGTAATTGCCCTTGTTTACATATATAGATATTGTTACAAAAGCTTTATGTGATAATGGTTGTACTAAAAAAGACTGCAATTAGGTCTTATTGTACTAATGTTTAATTATAATAAATGAAAATAAATGAAAAATAAATAAATGAAATTTTGAATGGGACCATTGATTGTTCTTATTTGCTACACTGCGTTAAACTTAAAGCTCCAGCTAGAAATCTGCGACATAGTGATTTATTTGCTATTGAAATTTGTAAAACAATAAGGGAATTCATAATAAATAGCATATGGGTTGACAAAATTATGCAATTGCATAAAAATGCACCGAATCGTGAGCGCCCTTTGTCAACTCTAATTGCAAACGTGTGAAAACAAGCTGTTCGATTGCATTCTGCAGACGTTCAATATAAATCGTTATCCGTATTGATGGATCGGCTTGAAGGCTGATTTAAACGTGTCGATTTTACGTTCAACCTTTACACGGTGGAACGACACAAATCGACTAGAAAAATTGACCCGTGTAAATAAGCCTTTTATGCTTTGAATTTTGCATATGCGCGGTTTTGCACTCAAGCAAGGCTACATGAAATGAAAGGTAATTCATTTACCTACCTAAATTTTTGAAAACCGTTTCATTAGTTTTTGTAAAATCTTGATTTTAAAAAACGTTTTAAATGAATTTTGACCCTTAATAATTCTTGTTGTTGTTGTTTCCGCCAAAAAAAATATATATTTGTACTTACCTTAATAATATCTATCGATCCCAGTCACTTTTTTTTAATTTGGGAGATGGAGCTATTCTAAATTCAAGCCGACCCATCAATACGGATCGCGATACATATTGAACGTGTGACAGCAGTCATAATTCAACAGCTGTTTCTAGAAATGCAATGCAACAAAATATGCTATGCAATAGATTTTTGGTGTTGCATTCTGCAAATTGCTTGACATTTGCATCCGCATGTATTTTGTTGTTGGCTTGACATTATTTTGCAATAATAATTTGCTATGCAACGATGCAATGCCCTTGCATCGTGATTCCGAATACCCCTAATATACATATGCTAAAAATTAACCAGTTGTCAGACTGTTAACTGAATTGAATATGTTATGTAAGGAAATAGATTTAGATATATTTGCTAATCGATATATATTTAAGGAAAAATTGTATGTATATGTAGATATTATTCCTAAATTTTAAAATTTTTTCTCTGTCTGTAAGGTTTGTGAGCCATAGACTTAAATAAATAAATAAATAAAACAATTTTTGCGCATAAAAGTGGGGGTTATCGAAAAAGGGGGCTTGGCACCTCCCATAGAAACCTAATTTTTCAAGCTGAATATCTAAAAACGTGTTTAAGGCAGGCGCATTGCGCATAAAAGTGGGGGTTATCGGAAAAGGGGGAGTGGCTCCTGCCATATAATCTTAATTTTTCAAGCTGGTTATCTAAAAAAGCGGTTAAGGCACGGACGTGGAAATTAGTACAGAGCTATATGATATCAAAATAATTTTCGCCCTTAAAAGGGGGGGGGTTATCGAAAAAGGGGGCTTGGCACCTCCCATAGAAACCAAATTTTTCAAGCTGAATATCTAAAAACGCGTTTAAGGCAGGCGCATTGGAAATAAGTACAGAGCTGTATGATATCAAAAAAATTTTTGCGCATAAAAGTGGGGGTTATGGGAAAAGGGGGAGTGGCACCTGCCATATAATCTTAATTTTTCAAGCTGGTTATCTAAAAAAGCGGTTAAGGCACGGACGTGAAAATTAGTACAGAGCTATATGATATCAAAACAATTTTCGTCCTTAAAAGGGGCGGGTTATCGAAAAAGGGGGCTTGGCTCCTCCCATAGAAACCAAATTTTTCAAGCTGAATATCTAAAAACGCGTTTAAGGCAGGAAATAAGTACAGAGCTGTATGATATCAATAAAATTTTTGCGCATAAAAGTGGGGGTTATGGGAAAAGGTGGAGTGGCACCTGCCGTATAATCTTAATTTTTCAAGCTGGTTATCTAAAAGCGGTTAAGGCACGGACGTGAAATTTAGTACAGACCTATATGATATCAAAACAATTTTCGCCCTTAAAAGGGGGGGGTTATCGAAAAAGGGGGCTTGGCACCTCCCATAGAAACCAAATTATTCAAGCTGAATATCTAAAAAAGCGTTTAAGGCAGGGACCTGGAAATTAGTACAGAGCTATATGATATAAAAACAACTTTTGCGGATAAAAGTGAGTGTTATCAAAAAGAATATAATCTTAATTTTTCAAGCTGGTTATCTAAAAAAGCGTTTAAGGCACGGACCTGGAAATTAGTACAGAGCTATATGATATCAAAACAACTTTTGCGGATAAAAGTGGGTGTTATCAAAAAAAATATAATCTTAATTTTTCAAGCTGGTTATCTAAAAAAGCGTTTGAGGCACGGGCGTGGAAATTAGTACAGAGCTATATGATATCAAAACAATTTTCGCACATAAAAGTGGGGGTATCGAAAAAGGTGGTTTGGCACCTCCCATAGAAACCTAATTTTTCAAGCTGAATATCTAAAAACGCGTTTAAGGCAAGGGCATTGGAAATTAGTACAGAGCTATATGATATCAAAACAATTTTCACCCTTAAAAGAGGGGTTATCGAAAAAGGGGGCTTAGCACCTCCCATAGAAACCTTATTTTTCAAGCTGAATATCTAAAAAAAGCGTTTAAGGTAGGCGCATTGGAAATTAGTACAGAGCTATATGATATCAAAACGATTTTCGCCCATAAAAGTGGGGGTTATCGAAAAAGGGGGCTTGGTACCTCCCATAGAAACCTATATTTTCAAGCTGAATATCTAAAAAAGAGTTTAAGGTAGGCGCATTGGAAATTAGGGTGGCGCGAACTAAAGTCAGTGGAATTAACGTCAGTGACGTTAATTCGCACCCCAAAAGCGAATTAATGTCAGTGACATTAAGACGCATGCCAAAAGCGAACTAAGGTCAATATTTTTAGCGAACTAACGTCATTGACATTAAGTCGCATTAAGAAAGCGAACTAAAGTCAGTACATTTTTTTCATATTCCAAATTTTCATTTTTCATTATCACCTTCGTCTTATGATCATTATATCATGAATCTGGGATTTAAGAAATTAATCTGGGATTGACTTAGGTCAGATCGGCAATTCGGGGCGTGATCCATGGTATTAATGTGCAGAACTCCTTTCCGCATTGGCGGCCCTCGGCCGCGCTTCAAAAAATAACCCTGGGCTACGCCATTCCAACTCTGGGTGTGTGCCATAGCCGTGGCTACCGCCACGGTGATGTCCTTCAGCGTGCCACTCTTTTCTCACAGGGTAATGTGATTACAACAACCACATGAAAATTACAGAAAATTCTGAACTTTCACTGCAAATATCTCGCAAACTACTTAAAAATATTGGTTCAGCGGAGTTATATTCATGCTCCTGGGACCAAAGCGCGTCTCCTGATACATATCTCAACATTTTTGGTTGTGTATTAGCGCTCGGTACCCCACGTAAACGATTACCCACGTCTAGATTTAGAATCTGAAATGAGATTTTTTTCAACCGTTCAAAAGTTATTTGCAGTTAAAGTTCACAATTTTCTGTCATTTTCATGTGGTTGTTGTAATGGCACATTAGGCTGAGCCAAAAAAGTGGGAAATGTGGCACGCGGAAGGACATCACCGTGGCGGTAGCCACGGCTACAGCACACACCCGGAGTTGGAATGGCGTAGCCCAGGGTTATTTTTTGAAGCGCGGCCGAAGGCCGCCAATGCGGAAAGGAGTTCTGCACATAAATACCATGGATCACGCCCCGAATTTTGGATCTGACCTAAGTCAAATTTTCGCCTGCGGCGCTACTTCGTCAAATCTCAAACGCAAATGCCTCAATGACATTAATTCGCATGTCCAAACCGAACTAAAGTCAAAATATTATACGAATTAACGGCACTGACTTTAATTCGTTTTTGGTCATGCGTCTTAATGTCTTTGACATTAATTCGCTTTTTGGGTGCGAATTAACGTCACTGACGTTAGTTCGCGCCACCGAAATTAGTACAGAGCTATATGATATCAAAACAATTTTCGCCCATAAAAGTGGGGGTTATCGAAAAAGGGGGCTTAGCACCTCCCATAGAAACCTTATTTTTCAAGCTGAATATCTACAAAAGCGTTTAAGGTAGGCGCATTGGAAATTAGTACAGAGCTATATGATATCAAAACAATTTTCTCCCTTAAAAGGGGGGGTTATCGAAAAAGAGGGCTTGGCACCTCCCATAGAAACCTAATTTTTCAAGCTGACTATCTAAAAAAACGTTTAAGGCCGGAAGCTGGAAATTAGTACAGAACTATATGATATAAAAACAACTTTTGCGGATAAAAGTAGGTGTTGTCAAAAAAATATAATCTTAATTTTTCAAGCTGGTTATCTAAAAAAGCGGTTAAGGCACGGACGTGGAAATTAGTACAGAGCTATATGATATAAAAACAACTTTTGCGGATAAAAGTAGGTGTTGTCAAAAAAATATAATCTTAATTTTTCAAGCTGGTTATCTAAAAAAGCGTTTTAGTCAGGAAATTAGTATAGAGTTATATGATATCAAAACAATTTTCGCCCATAAAATTGGGGGTTATCTGGAAAAGTGGTGTGGCACCTCCCATACAAACCTAATTTTTCAAGTTCAAGATCTAAAAAAGCGTATATGGTTGGTAACTGGAAATTAGTACAGAGCTATAAGATATCAAAACAATTGTTGCTCATAATCAAGAGCTAAAAAAGCGTTTGAGGAAATTAGAACAGGACCATATGATATCAAAAAAATTTTCGCCCATAAAAGTGGGGGTTATCGAAAAAGGAGACGTGGCACCTCCCTAACAAACCTAATTTTTCAAGCTGATTTTCTCTAAAGGAGTTCAAGGTAGAGAGCTGAAAATAAGTATAGAGCTAAAATTATATCAAAACCATTTCCACGTACAAAAGTTGAGGTTATCGGAAAAGGGGGAGTGGCACCTCCCACACAACCTTAATTTTTCCAGCTGATTATCCAAAAAAGCGTTTAAGGCAGGGATCTGGAAATTACTACAGAACTATATGATATAAAAACAACTTTTGCAGATGAAAGTAGTTGTTATCAAAAAAATATAATCTTAATTTTTCAAGCTGGTTATCTAAAAAAGCGGTTAAGGCACGGACGTGGAAATTAGTACAGACCTATAGATATCAAAATAATTTTTGCGCATAGAAGTGGGGGTTATCGAAAAAGGGGGCTTGGCACCTCCCATAGAAACCTAATTTTTCAAGCTGAATATCTAAAAACGCGTTTGCGGCAGGCGCATTGGAAATAAGTACAGAGCTGTATGATATCAATAAAAATTTTGCGCGTTATATAAATAGAATGTCTATCGAGTAAGACGTGTTTTTTCGGTGCTTTACATTGTCTGCATTGTTTTCCGTCTAAAAGTGTTTAAAATTTGCCTAAAGTCTTCAACCATCTTTCGTTCGTGTGTGCTGTGAACTGTCTTTGTTGCTGTTTGCCCACGGACTAATCTAATCTTCCTGGCTTTTCTTGCTTTATCGCTGCTGATTTAACTAAAACCTAACTTAATGTCTAATACACTGAAGAATCCCGCGCGAAAACCTGTTTTGTCTCCCAAAACCCCTCTCACACCGTCGTTGACTATGTTTGATAAGTTGGAGAATAAACTTGAGCAACAGAGAGATGCCATAATTGAACAGTTGACTGGAGTAATGACAAAATCTGAAGAGAGAGTGATGCAGAAGATCGGTGAGTTGGCTGCTGAAATAGCTAATATTAAGTGCAATGTCGCGGTGATGGAGAAAAGGGTAACTGCAGTTGAGAATGCATGTGCTGATGTTCTCAATATTTGCAGTGAGTTGGCAACTGCTAGGGCTCAGCTCGGCGCACTCGAGAGCAGCGCAGTTTCCACTGATCTCCTCATTAACGGGATCCCCTTAGCAGCTGGTGAGTGTTTAGCGGATATCGTCGGTAAAATATGCAAAGCTGCGGAGCACAAACCTCCGCCCATACGTGATGCTTTTCGACTGCGGAACGCTAAGAGTGGTGGGCAAAGAGCAAATAATACATGCCCTATTGTTGTAAAACTCGTCTCTTCAAATGACCGTATCCAACTCTTAAAATCCATGGCGTTGTTCTGCAAGACGAAGAAAAGACCACTAGCGCTCTCTGACATCGATCTGCCAGGGTATGGCTCAATTAATTTGCATGAGAGTCTAACTAAAGCGCAACGTGATATTATGGCATATGCGTCGGAGCTTAGGCGAAAGAAGAGTTTGGCATCGGTGCACTCTTTTCGTGGAAAAGTGTACGTGAGACTCAAGACTGGGAGTGAGGCGAAATTAGTAGGCAGCAGAGCCGAAGTCAATGCTCTTGTTGGCACCTAAACTTAAAATTAATAATTATGTATGCATCATTGGTGTCTGTTCTCATGCAATTTTATACATTAGTTGTTGTACATGCAATGTTAGTTTATAAGTTCTTTTCAATTCTTTTCAATGTTTGTTTACTTTTGTGTTGGCTTTGTTTCTCTCTATTCTTTTGCTACCCTTATTTATCTTTCATTTCAAGGTCCTCTTTGTTAAATTGCAACCACTTTGTATTTGTATTACATGCGTTTTGTAGATACCTTTTTATATGCCAGGTGCGATGGATTTAAGCCCCACTAGGACAGCGGTCTCCAGCATCAATGATGAACATAACCATAAGGCACTAATAAATATTTTATGCAAGCAGTCGAATGGGCTAAATGTGGTGCACTTTAATGCGCGAAGCCTAAATTATGATAAGTTGGACTATATTTGGGACATATTTGGGGATTCAAGTGTTGATATAATATGTGTATCTGAAACGTGGTTTAATCCTGATATTTCTGATTCCTACTATAGCATCCATAATTTCAATTTCGTACGTCATGATAGAAGAAGTAAAAGAGGAGGAGGTGTTCCAATATATTGCAAGTCTTCTCTAACAATCAAGTCGATAGCTGTCTCAAACCAATCTGAAACGGAGTATATTATTGCGGAAGTATCAGACGGCGTGTCTAAAGTACTGGTGTCCTGTGTTTATAACCCTAATAGGTGTTGCTTGTTAGATACTTTCTTTGTTGACTTATCTATGTTTTTGATTGATTATGAATTCTTTGTTATTTGTGGGGATTTCAATGTTAACCTTCTTGTGTCTGATTCATGTGCAATAAAACTACTTGATCACGTATCTGCTGCAGGTCTGACAGTAATAAATCAACTAGTCCCAACAAGATATGCAAACAATTCCACTCCAAGCTTATTAGACCTAGTTATTGCATCTACCACTGAGCATGTCTTAAAATTTGACCAAATTTCTTTTATATCTGACCATGATCTACTATTCTGTTCAATGGATGTATCTCTTAATTGTCCTGCTAATAGTAAAGTCTACATGTATCGTGATCTGAAGTCTGTGGACGTTAGTGCCCTGTATGCTGATATGTTAAACGTTTACTGGTCTGAGTGTTGGTTCCTTGACACTGTAAATGCTAAACTTGAGTACTTAAATAAAAACTTGACTCAGTTATTTAATGACCATGTACCTCTACGTGCTGCTCGGGCCTTGAACACTTCTTGTCCCTGGTAAAGTAATAGAGTTAGATTGGCAATAAAAAATAGAAACAGGCTATATGCGAAGTGGAAGAGGATTGGCTCTGAGCATGCTTGGGCCCAGTATAAAGTTGCTCGAAATAAAGCCACTGCCATTACAAGGAATGCGAAGCAATTGTATTGTTCTTCAAAATTAAATCCGTCTCTACCTGTAAAAGATCTCTGGCGTAATTTGAAAAAACTTAATGTATATGGAAAAACTGAGGCGGAGTGTAATTTAAACCCTAACACGCTTAATAACTATTTCGGTAGTGTCTGCAGAAACGCGAATAGCACTCCACTGCATACTTTCGTTGATAATCCTACTTTGAAAGAAAAATTTAGTTTTAACGGAGTTACCGAGGCTGATGTTTCTAAATCAATCATGCTGATAAAATCTAATGCTATAGGTAATGATGGGATATCGCTGCGATTTGTGAAACTTGTGTTACCTTTTATACTTGGCACTCTAACTCATACAATTAATCATTGCTTCACTACTGCATGTTTTCCTGATGAGTGGAAAAAAGCTGTAATTATACCAGTTGCGAAAAATAAGAATGCGAATAATCCCAGTGACTTTAGACCAATTAGCATACTCCCAGCGCTATCTAAAGTATATGAGTCCCTAATGGCAGCACAAATTTCAGTATTCATTGACCGGAATCAACTGTTATCCTCATTTCAGTCGGGATTTCGACCAAATCACAGCTGCTCCACTGCTATGTTGAAAATAGTTGATGGCATAAGGTTGGAGTTTGATAATGGTAGACTTACACTTCTTTGTCTTTTAGACTTTTCAAAAGCATTCGATTCTGTAGACCATGTCCTTCTGCTCAAGAAGCTTAAGCATCTTTTTGGTTTTTCGGATAGCTCCCTTAGGCTTATGGCCAGCTATCTAGTAGGCAGAACACAAAAAGTGACCTGTAATGGTGAGTCTTCCATGTTTAGTGCTGTCTCCTCGGGAGTACCGCAAGGTTCTATTATGGGCCCCCTCTTGTTTAGTCTCTTTGTCAACGATGTATTCTCTGTATGTCAGTATGTCAAAGTTCATGGTTATGCTGGCGACATCCAACTGTATTTGTCCAGTCGCGTTGGTCTAGTTGAAGATTTGTGTTTTAAAATTAACAGTGATTTGTCATCAATCTCACAATGGGCCTATGACAACCGTCTTTTACTTAATGCTGCTAAGTCATACGTGCTACCGATTAGTAATAGTGTAGTGCATGTTGAAGACATTCCAAAATTGTATATTGGTAATGGTGTCTTAAAGTTTGTGGAGAAAATAAAAAACTTAGGCTTTATTATTAATTCTAAGTTGAGTTGCTCTGATCACGTAAACAAGGTTGTTAGTATTGTCTATATTGTATTACGCAGATTAAGAATGTCAGCGTCGTTTACCCCCTTAGATACGAGGAAAAAATTAGCTATGCAACTTATATTGCCCCACATTACGTATTTTGAGCTTTTATATAGTAAACTTGATTCCATTTCGTCTCATAAAATTGATGTTGCATTCAACAATGTTACACGTTACGTCTATGGTCTCGAAAGGTTTGAGCACATTTCTTCGTGGAAAACTAAAATTTTAGGTTGCAGTATTTCTAATTATATGGTAGCAAAAAACTGTATATTTATGTATAAACTCTTAGAATATAAATCCCCCAAATATCTTTACGATAAGTTGCAATTGGCAAGGTCTAAGAGACATCAACATCTTATAATTCCCAAATATTCCTACTTGTCCTCCTCAAAGTTGTTCTTCATTAATGCTGTGAGGGCCTGGAACTCCATTCCTGAATCTGTTAAAGCTGTTATGAATGGTCGTAACTACAAAATGGTAATACATAATTACTTTAAACTAAATTAATAATTAATTGCAATCTCATATCTGATTTTTCTCTCTACAACTTTATCTGACTCTCCATCTCTTTTTCTCTTTCCTATAACGTCTTCCACTACAGTTTTCTTCTTCTTCTTTTAAAATTAAATGTAATATTACATATTTACATGGATTATCTTGCATAGATGTATTAGGATAAGATCGAATTTTATAGATATAAGATATAAGCTTACTTTCCTCTGTCATAGGTTAAGATTTATATTTTGTTGCTCTCCTTTTGCTGATGTATTATAAAAGACTTAAGTCTTACATATACAGCCTTATAACTTAAATAAATAAATAAATAAATAAAAGTGGGGGTTATCGGAAAAGGGGGAGTAGCTCCTGCCATATAATCTTAATTTTTCAAGCTGGTTATCTAAAAAAGCGGTTAAGGTACGGACGTGGAAATTAGTACAGAGCTATATGATATCAAAACAATTTTCGCCCTTAAAAGGGGGGGTTATCGAAAAAGGGGGATTTGCAACTCCCATAGAAACCTAATTTTTCAAGCTGAATATCTAAAAACGCGTTTAAGGCAGGCGCATTGGAAATAAGTACAGAGCTGTATGATATCAAAAAAATTTTTGCGCATAAAAGTGGGGGTTATCGGAAAAGGGGGAATGGCTCCTGCCATATAATCTCAATTTTTCAAGCCGGTGATCTAAAAAAGCGGTTAAGGCACGGACGTGAAAATTAGTACAGAGCTATATGATATCAAAACAATTTTCGCCCTTAAAAGGGGGTGTTATCGAAAAAGGAGGAGTGGCACCTCCCATAAAAACCTAATTTTTCAAGCTGAATATCTATAAAGCGGTTAAGGCACGGACCTGGAAATTAGCACAGGACCATATGATATCAAAACAATTTTCGCCCATAAAAGTAGGGGTTATCGAAAAAGGGGGCTTGGCACCGCCCATAGAAACCTAATTTTTCAAGCTGAATATCTAAAAACGCGTTTAAGGCAGGCGCATTGGAAATAAGTACAGAGCTGTATGATATCAATAACATTTTTGCGCATAAAAGTGGGGGTTATCGGAAAAGGGGGAGTGGCTCCTGCCATATAATCTTAATTTTTCAAGCTGGTTATCTAAAAAAGCGGTTAAGGCACGGACGTGGAAATTAGTACAGAGCTATATGATATCAAAACAATTTTCGCCCCTAAAAGGGGGGGTTATCGAAAAAGGAGGAGTGGCACCTCCCATACAAACCTAATTTTTCAAGCTGAATATCTATAAAGCGGTTAAGGCACGGACCTGAAAATTAGCACAGGACGATATGATATCAAAACAATTTTCGCCCATAAAAGTAGGGGTTATCGAAAAAGGAGGAGTGGCACCTCCCATACAAACCTAATTTTTCAAGCTGAATATTTATAAAGCGGTTAAGGCACGGACCTGGAAATTAGCACAGGACCATATGATATCAAAACAATTTTCGCCCATAAAAGTAGGGGTTATCGAAAAAGGAGACGTGGCACCTCCCTTACAAACCAAATTTTTCAAGCTGATTTTCTCTAAAGGAGTTCAAGGTAGAGAGCTGAAAATAAGTATAGAGCTAAAATTATATCAAAACCATTCCCACGTACAAAAGTTGAGGTTATCGGAAAAGGGGGAGTGGCACCTCCCACACAAACTTAATTTGTCAAGCTGATTATCCAAAAAAGCGTTTAAACCAGGGACCTGGAAATTAGTACAGAGCTATATGATATCAAAACAATTTTCGCCCATAAAAGTGGGGTTATCGAAAAAGGGGGCTTGGCACCGCCCATAGAAACCTAATTTTTCAAGCTGAATATCTAAGAACGCGTTTAAGGCAGGCGCATTGGAAATAAGTACAGAGCTGTATGATATCAATAAAAATTTTCCGCATAAAAGTGGGGGTTATCGGAAAAGGGGGAGTGGCACCTCCCACACAAACTTAATTTTTCAAGCTGATTATTCAAAAAAGCGTTTAAAGCAGGGACCTGGAAATTAGTACAGAGCTATATGATATTAAAACAATTTTTGCGTATAAAAGTGGGGGTTATCGAAAAAGGGGTTTTGGCACCTGCCATATAATCTAAATTTTTCAAGCAGATTATCTAAAAAAGCTATTAAAGCTGGGACCTGGAAACTAGTATAGAACTATATGATATAAAAACAACTTTTGCGGATAAAAGTAGGTGTTATCAAAAAAATATAATCTTAATTTTTCAAGCTGGTTATCTAAAAAAGCGGTTAAGGCATGGACGTGGAAATTAGTACAGAGCTATATGATATCAAAACAATTTTCGCCCATAAAAGTGGGGTTATCTAAAAAGGGGGCTTGGCACCGCCCATAGAAACCTAATTTTTCAAGCTGAATATCTAAAAACGCGTTTAAGGCAGGCGCATTGGAAATAAGTACAGAGCTGTATGATATCAATAAAATTTTTCCGCATAAAAGTGGGGGTTATCGGAAAAGGGGGAGTCGCTCCTGCCATATAATCTTAATTTATCTAGCTGGTTATCTAAAAAAGCGGTTAAGGCACGGACGGGGAAATTAGTACAGAGCTATATGATATCAAAACAACTTTCGCCCTTAAAAGAAGGGGGTTATAGAAAAAGGGGGCTTGGTACCTCCCATAGAAACTTAATTTTTCAAGCTGAATATCTAAAAACGCGTTTAAGGCAGGCGCATTGGAAATAAGTACAGAGCTGTATGATATCAATAAAATTTTTGAGCATAAAAGTGGGGGTTATCGGAAAAGGGGGAGTGGCACCTGCCATATAATCTTAATTTTTCAAGCTGATTATCTAAAAAAGCGTTTAAGGCAGGGACCTGGAAATTAGTACAGAACTATATGCTATAAAAACAACTTTTGCGGATAAAAGTAGGTGTTATCAAAAAAATATAATCTTAATTTTTCAAGCTGGTTATCTAAAAAAGCGGTTAAGGCAAGGACGTGGAAATTAGTACAGACCTATATGATATCAAAATAATTTTTGCGCATAGAAGTGGGGGTTATCGAATAAGGGGGCTTGGCACCTCCCATATAAACCTAATTTTTCAAGCTGAATATCTAAAAAAGCGTTTAAGGCAGGGACCTGGAAACTAGTATAGAACTATATGATATAAAAACAACTTTTGCGGATAAAAGTTGGTGTTATCAAAAAAAATATAATTTTAATTTTTCAAGCTGGTTATCTAAAAAAGCGTTTAAGGCACGGACGTGGAAATTAGTACAAAGCTATATGATATCAAAACAGCTTTCGCCCTTGAAAGAAGGGGGTTATAGAAAAAGGAGGCTTGGTACCTCCCTTACAAACCTAATTTTTCAAGCTGATTTTCTCTAAAGGAGTTCAAGGTAGAGAGCTGAAAATAAGTATAGAGCTAAAATTATATCAAAACCATTCCCACGTACAAAAGTTGAGGTTATCGGAAAAGGGGGAGTGGCTCCTGCCATATAATCTTAATTTATCAGCTGGTTATCTAAAAAAGCGGTTAAGGCACGGACGTGGAAATTAGTACAGAGCTATATGATATCAAAACAACTTTCGCCCTTAAAAGAAGGGGGTTATAGAAAAAGGGGGCTTGGTACCTCCCATAGAAACCTAATTTTTCAAGCTGAATATCTAAAAACGCGTTTAAGGCAGGCGCATTGGAAATAAGTACAGAGCTGTACAGGCGCGTAGCCAGAAAAAAATTTGGGGGGGGGAGGGGGGGTTTGGCCAAAGTGTCAGTAATAAGGATTACCTGTAAATACACACATACTTATATTTTTACATATTACATATTTATATTTTTAGTTATTTGAAATTTTCCTCTTTCTACACGGCTAAAACTTGAGCCTAAATTTTAAACCATTTATTGGCTAACACAATTTTTAAAA
Source organism: Sphenella marginata (assembly GCA_951509765.1). Taxonomy (NCBI): domain Eukaryota; kingdom Metazoa; phylum Arthropoda; class Insecta; order Diptera; family Tephritidae; genus Sphenella; species Sphenella marginata. The sequence continues at coordinate 41,110,379 of OX608083.1, forward strand.
CTTTTTGGTAATAAATTCCAAACCTTTCAATTACCGACACAAATTCTAAATTTTTTGCAGTTTTTATTTAAAACTTAACTGGGATAAACAAAAATACAACAAAAGTCGTATACACAGCGAATATGTGTACTTTTCGCACAAAATTCATGAGTGCGCCGTAGCTCAGTAGGTAGAGCATTGTGCACTGATTTGGGGCACGTCAGTTTGAGTCCTAACATTTAAAAAAAAAAAACATAAAAAATTGTTAACAACATTTTCGGTTTAAAATTTAAATAATTTTGATTAGGCGCATTTCTATGACAACCGGCGTAAATTTAACTCTAAACCAAAATGGTTTGGTCGTACACCTAGACCAGTATGTCTGCGTTCAAAGGGTTTTTTTGGAATGTCCAGTAAAATTAACTTCTTTAGACTAATTTCATTATTTTTGAATGAAAGTATGTGTAAATACACAATAAAAATACTTCAACTGAAAGTTAAGAACTTTGTGGAAAACTCATGAAAATTCAAGAAAACTCGAAAAAATTTTATCAAAATTTCTAACTTTCAAGTAAAATTTGATTATTTTCGAGTATTCAATTTTGTAGCCCGTTCAATTGTCAAGAGCCGACCAAGAGCATTTTCTTCAATATAAAAATAGTATGCTTATAAATTTGTATGGAAGATAATGCACTTGGCTAGAAAAAAAATTGCCAAAAATCGAGGAATTCTCCTAGCGGCTTACCTCTTTGTTCACCTCAATTTAACGGGCCATAAAATTGCATACTAGAAAAGAACCTACAAATTTAGAAATTTTTATGAAAATTTTTCGAGTTTTCTTGAATTTTCCACAAAGTTCTTAACTTTGAGTTGCAGTACTTTTATTGTGTTTTTACACATTCTATCATACAAAAATAATTAAATTATTCAAAGGAAGTTAATCTTACTGGAAATTCCAAACAACACTTTGAACCCAGGCGTACTGGTCTAGGTGTATAGATAGCCCCAAAAAGTTTTAAATCTAGGCTAAAACTTTTAGCCGTGTACAAAACAATATTTATTTTTATTGTTTGTTTTGAAATTTTGTTTAGAATTTTTTAAGGAGTTGCTTTAAAGTAGAGTGGATATTGAGTAGAGCCGAAAGGCTTAAGAAAAATTTCTTGTGTCAGAATCTCTTCCATTTTCTATTGGTAATTTCTGGAAAATGTTTACAAAAAAAAAAGACCTGCGCAACTCTGGCTTTGACAAGAAGTAAATAGTAGTCGCTTTATTTCTTGAAGAAAAACTGAAGCTTCGGAAAAATAGAAACAAGAAATATAATAAAATAACATTGAAGTTCATATAAAAAGCGGCAAATTGGATTTATTCAACATGCAGAACGGAACGTCAAAATTTCTTGGCTGTTCATGACAATTTCATGGTCAAGAAATAATCGAAAATATTTCTTGAGCATTTTCATTTCAACAGCATACCTACCGGGCTTTTACTTTTAAACTTTTATTCCCTGAAAAGTATAAGTACAATTTAATTGTTTTTTTCTCTGATAATTCAATACGACTGCGTTTTCATAAAGCGCCAAATGAGTGAACCGTTGCAGGAATTTAGTTGTGACCTCTCAGACTTGCTCTGATAATTGATTAGCGACTACCAATAACCCCCGAAACCCCCCCCTGAATACGCGCCTGGAGCTGTATGATATAAAAAAAATTTTTGCGCATAAAAGTGGGGGTCATGGGAAAAGGGGGAGTGGCACCTGCCATATAATCTTAATTTTTCAAGCTGGTTATCTAAAAAAAGCGGTTAAGGCAGGCGCATTGGAAATAAGTACAGAGCTGTACAGACGCGTAGCCAGAAAAAAATTTGGGGGGGGGGGGGGTTTGGCCAAAGTGTCAGTAATAAGGATTACCTGTAAATACACACATACTTATATTTTTACATATCACATATTTATACTTTTAGTTATTTGAAATTTTCCTCTTTCTACACGGCTAAAAACTTGAACCTAAATTTTAAACCATTTATTGGCTAACACAATTTTTAAAACTTTTTGGTAATAAATTCCAAACCTTTCAATTACCGACACAAATTCTAAATTTTTTGCAGTTTTTATTTAAAACTTAACTGGGATGAACAAAAATACAACAAAAGTCGTATACACAGCGAATATGTGTACTTTTCGCACAAAATTCATGAGTGCGCCGTAGCTCAGTAGGTAGAGCATTGCGCACTGATTTGGGGCACGTCGGTTTGAGTCCTAACATTTAAAAAAAAAAACATAAAAAATTGTTAACAACATTTTCGGCTTAAAAGTTAAATAATTTTGATTAGGCGCATTTCTATGACAACCGGCGTAAATTTAACTCTAAACCAAAATGGTTTGGACCAGTATGTCTGCGTTCAAAGGATTTTTTTGGAATGTCCAGTAAAATTAACTTCTTTAGACTAATTTCATTATTTTTGAATGAAAGTATGTGTAAATACACAATAAAAATACTTCAACTGAAAGTTAAGAACTTTGTGGAAAACTCATGAAAATTCAAGAAAACTCGAAAAAATTTTATCAAAATTTCTAACTTTCAAGTAAAATTTGATTATTTTCGAGTATTCAACTTTGTAGCCCGTTCAATTGTCAAGAGCCGACCAAGAGCATTTTCTTCAATATAAAAATAGTATGCTTATAAATTTGTATGGAAGATAATGCACTTGGCTAGAAAAAAAATTGCCAAAAATCGAGGAATTCTCCTAGCGGCTTACCTCTTTGTTCACCTCAATTTAACGGGCCATAAAATTGCATACTAGAAAAGAACCTACAAATTTAGAAATTTTTATGAAAATTTTTCGAGTTTTCTTGAATTTTCCACAAAGTTCTTAACTTTGAGTTGCAGTACTTTTATTGTGTTTTTACACATTCTATCATACAAAAATAATTAAATTATTCAAAGGAAGTTAATCTTACTGGAAATTCCAAACAACACTTTGAACCCAGGCATACTGGTCTAGGTGTATAGATAGCCCCAAAAAGTTTTAAATCTAGGCTAAAACTTTTAGCCGTGTACAAAACAATATTTATTTTTATTGTTTGTTTTGAAATTTTGTTTAGAATTTTTTAAGGAGTTACTTCAAAGTAGAGTGGATATTGTGTCAGAATCTCTTCTACTTTTCTACTGCTAATTTCTGGAAAATGTTTACAAAAAAAAAGACCTGCGCAACTCTGGCTTTGACAAGAAGTAAATAGTAGTCGCTTTATTTCTTGAAGAAAAACTGAAGCTTCGGAAAAATAGAAACAAGAAATATAATAAAATAACATTGAAGTTCATATAAAAAGCGGCAAATTGGATTTATTCAACATGCAGAACGGAACGTCAAAATTTCTTGGCTGTTCATGACAATTTCATGGTCAAGAAATAATCGAAAATATTTCTTGAGCATTTTCATTTCAACAGCATACCTACCGGGCTTTTACTTTTAAACTTTTATCCCCTGAAAAGTATAAGTACAATTTAATTGTTTTTTTCTCTGATAATTCAATACGACTGCGTTTTCTTAAAGCGCCAAATGGGTGAACCGTTGCAGGAATGTAGTTGTGACCTCTCAGACTTGCTCTGATAATTGATTAGCGACTACCAATAACCCCCGAAACCCCCCATGAATAAGCGCCTGGAGCTGTATGATATCAAAAAAATTTTTGCGCATAAAAGTGGGGGTTATGGGAAAAGGGGGAGTGGCACCTGCCATATAATCTTAATTTTTCAAGCTGGTTACAGAGCTACATATATGATATCAAAACAATTTTCGCCCTTAAAAGGGGGGGTTATCGAAAAAGGGGGCTTGGCACCTCCCATAGAAACCTAATTTTTCAAGCTGAATATCTAAAAAAGCGATTAAGGCAGGCGCATTGGAAATAAGAACAGAGCTGTACGATATCAAAACAATTTTCGCCCATAAAAGTGGGGGTGATCTGGAAAAGTGGTGTGGCACCTCCCATATAAACCTAATTTTTCAAGTTCAAGATCTAAAAAAGCGTATATGGTTGGTAACTGGAAATTAGTACAGAGCTATAAGATATCAAAACAATTTTTGCTCATAATCAAGAGCTAAAAAAGCGTTTGAGATTGGGACCTGGAAATTAGTATAGAATTAAATGATATCAAAACCATTCCCACGCATAAAAGTAGGGGTTATCGGAAAAGGAGGAGTGGCACCTCCCATACAAACCTAATTTTTCCAGCTGAATATCTATAAAGCGGTTAAGGCACGGACCTGGAAATTAGCACAGGGCCATATGATATCAAAACAATTTTCGCCCATAAAAGTGAGGGTTATCGAAAAAGGAGACGTGGCACCTCCCTTACAAACCTAATTTTTCAAGCTGATTTTCTCTAAAGGAGTTCAAGGTAGAGAGCTGAAAATAAGTATAGAGCTGAAATTATATCAGAACCATTCCCACGTACAAAAGTGGGGGTTATCGAAAAAGGGGTTTTGGCACCTCCCATAGAAACCTAATTTTTGAAGCTGAATATCTAAAAACGCGTTTAAGGCAGGCGCATTGGAAATAAGTACAGAGCTGTATGATATCAATAAAAATTTTCCGCATAAAAGTGGGGTTATCGGAAAAGGGGGAGTGGCTCCTGCCATATAATCTTAATTTATCAAGCTGGTTATCTAAAAAAGCGGTTAAGGCAGGGACCTGGAAACTAGTATAAAACTATATGATATAAAAACAACTTTTGCGTATAAAAGTAGGTGTTATCAAAAAAATATAATCTTAATTTTTCAAGCTGGTTATCTAAAAAAGCGGTTAAGGCACGGACGTGGAAATTAGTACAGAGCTACATATATGATATCAAAACGATTTTCGCCCTTAAAAGTGGGGTTATCGAAAAAGGGGGCTTGGCACCTCCCATAGAAACCTAATTTTTGAAGCTGAATATCTAAAAACGCGTTTAAGGCAGGCGCATTGGAAATAAGTACAGAGCTGTATGATATCAATAAAAATTTTCCGCATAAAAGTGGGGTTATCGGAAAAGGGGGAGTGGCTCCTGCCATATAATCTTAATTTATCAAGCTGGTTATCTAAAAAAGCGGTTAAGGCACGGACGTGGAAATTAGTACAGAGCTATATGATATCAAAACAATTTTCGCCCTTAAAAGGGGGGTTATCGAAAAAGGGGGCTTGGCACCTCCCATAGAAACCTAATTTTTCAAGCTGAATATCTAAAAACGCGTTTATGGCAAGCGCATTGGAAATAATTACAGAGCTGTATGATATCAATAAAATTTTTGCGCATAAAAGTGGGGGTTATCGGAAAAGGGGGAGTGGCTCCTGCCATATAATCTTAATTTTTCAAGCTGGTTATCTAAAAAAGCGGTTAAGGCACGGACGTGAAAATTAGTACAGAGCTATATGATATCAAAACAATTTTCGCCCTTAAAAGGGGGGCTTATCGAAAAAGGGGGATTTGCAACTCCCATAGAAACCTAATTTTTCAAGCTGAATATCTAAAAAAGCATTTAAGGCAGGCGATTTGGAAATAAGTACAGAGCTGTATGATATCAAAAAAAATTTGGGCATAAAAGTGGGGGTTATGGGAAAAGGGGGAATGGCATCTACCATATAATCTTAATTTTTCAAGCTGGTTATCTAAAAAAGCGGTTAAGGCAGGGACCTGGAAATTAGTACAGAACTATATGATATAAAAACAACTTTTGCGGATAAAAGTGGGTTTTATCAAAAAAAATATAATTTTAATTTTTCAAGCTGGTTATCTAAAAAAGCTTTTAAGGCACGGACGTGGAAATTAGTACAGAGCTATATGATATCAAAACAATTTTCGCCCATAAAAGTGGGGGTTATCTGGAAAGGTGGTGTGGCACCTCCCATACAAACCTAATTTTTCAAGTTCAAGATCTAAAAAAGCGTATATGGTTAGTAACTGGAAATTAGTACAGAGCTATAAGATATCAAAACAATTTTTGCTCATAATCAAGATCTAAAAAAGCGTTTGAGGTTGGGACCTGGAAATTAGCACAGGACCATATGATATCAAAACAATTTTCGCCCATAAAAGTGGGGGTTATCGAAAAAGGAGACGTGGCACCTCCCTTACAAACCTAATTTTTCAAGCTGATTTTCTATAAAGGAGTTCAAGGTAGAGAGCTGAAAATAAGTATAGAGCTAAAATTATATCAAAACCATTCCCACGTACAAAAGTTGAGGTTATCGGAAAAGGGGGAGTGGCACCTCCCACACCAACTTAATTTTTCAAGCTGATTATCCAAAAAAGCGTTTAAAGCAGGGACCTGGTAATTAGTACAGAGCTATATGATATTAAAACAATTTTTGAGCATAAAAGTGGGGGTTATCGAAAAAGGGGTTTTGGCACCTGCCATATAATCTTAATTTTTCAAGCTGATTATCTAAAAGAGCGTTTAAGGCAGGGACCTGGAAATTAAATAGTACAGAACTATATGATATAAAAACAACTTTTGCGGATAAAAGTGGGTGTTATCAAAAAAAATATAATTTTAATTTTTCAAGCTGGCTATCAAAAAAGCGTCTAAGGCACGGACGAGGAAATTAGTACAGAGCTATATGTGATCAAAACAATTTTCGCCCATAAAAGTGGGGGTTATCGAAAAAGGGGGCTTGGCAGCTGCCATATAATCTTAATTTTTCAAGCTGATTATCTAAAAAAGCGTTTAAGTCAGGAAATTAGTATAGAGTTATATGATATCAAAACAATTTTCGCCCATAAAAGTGGGGGTGATCTGGAAAAGTGGTGTGGCACCTCCCATATAAACCTAATTTTTCAAGTTCAAGATCTAAAAAAGCGTATATGGTTGGTAACTGGAAATTAGTACAGAGCTATAAGATATCAAAACAATTTTTGCTCATAATCAAGAGCTAAAAAAGCGTTTGAGATTGGGACCTGGAAATTAGTATAGAATTAAATGATATCAAAACCATTCCCACGCATAAAAGTAGGGGTTATCGGAAAAGGAGGAGTGGCACCTCCCATACAAACCTAATTTTTCCAGCTGAATATCTATAAAGCGGTTAAGGCACGGACCTGGAAATTAGCACAGGGCCATATGATATCAAAACAATTTTCGCCCATAAAAGTGGGGGTTATCGAAAAAGGAGACGTGGCACCTCCCTTACAAACCTAATTTTTCAAGCTGATTTTCTCTAAAGGAGTTCAAGGTAGAGAGCTGAAAATAAGTATAGAGCTGAAATTATATCAGAACCATTCCCACGTACAAAAGTGGGGGTTATCGAAAAAGGGGTTTTGGCACCTGCCATATAATCTTAATTTTTCAAGCTGATTATCTAAAAAAGCGTTTAAGGCAGGGACCTGGAAACTAGTATAAAACTATATGATATAAAAACAACTTTTGCTTATAAAAGTAGGTGTTATCAAAAAAATATAATCTTAATTTTTCAAGCTGGTTATCTAAAAAAGCGGTTAAGGCACGGACGTGGAAATTAGTACAGAGCTACATATATGATATCAAAACGATTTTCGCCCTTAAAAGTGGGGTTATCGAAAAAGGGGGCTTGGCACCTCCCATAGAAACCTAATTTTTGAAGCTGAATATCTAAAAACGCGTTTAAGGCAGGCGCATTGGAAATAAGTACAGAGCTGTATGATATCAATAAAAATTTTCCGCATAAAAGTGGGGTTATCGGAAAAGGGGGAGTGGCTCCTGCCATATAATCTTAATTTATCAAGCTGGTTATCTAAAAAAGCGGTTAAGGCACGGACGTGGAAATTAGTACAGAGCTATACGATATCAAAACAATTTTCGCCCTTAAAAGGGGGGTTATCGAAAAAGGGGGCTTGGCACCTCCCATAGAAACCTAATTTTTCAAGCTGAATATCTAAAAACGCGTTTAAGGCAAGCGCATTGGAAATAAGTACAGAGCTGTATGATATCAATAAAATTTTTGCGCATAAAAGGGGGACTTATCGGAAAAGGGGGAGTGGCACCTGCCATATAATCTTAATTTTTCAAGCTGATTAGCTAAAAAAGCGTTTAAGGCAGGGACCTGGAAATTAGTACAGAACTATATGATATAAAAACAACTTTTGCGGATAAAAGTAGGTGTTATCAAAAAAATATAATCTTAATTTTTCAAGCTGGTTATCTAAAAAAGCGGTTAAGGCACGGACGTGGAAATTAGTACAGACCTATATGATATCAAAATAATTTTTGCGCATAGAAGTGGGGGTTATCGGAAAAGGGGGAGTGGCTCCTGCCATATAATCTTAATTTTTCAAGCTGGTTATCTAAAAAAGCGGTTAAGGCACGGACGTGGAAATTAGTACAGAGCTATATGATATCAAAACAAAAGGGGGCTTGGCACCTCCCATAGAAACCTAATTTTTCAAGCTGAATATCTAAAAACGCGTTTAAGGCAAGCGCATTGGAAATTAGTACAGACCTATATGATATCAAAATAATTTTTGCGCATAGAAGTGGGGGTTATCGGAAAAGGGGGAGTGGCTCCTGCCATATAATCTTAATTTTTCAAGCTGGTTATCTAAAAAAGCGGTTAAGGCACGGACGTGGAAATTAGTACAGAGCTATATGATATCAAAACAAAAGGGGGCTTGGCACCTCCCATAGAAACCTAATTTTTCAAGCTGAATATCTAAAAACGCGTTTAAGGCAAGCGCATTGGAAATAAGTACAGAGCTGTATGATATCAATAAAATTTTTGCGCATAAAAGTGGGGGTTATCGGAAAAGGGGGAGTGGCTCCTGCCATATAATCTTAATTTTTCAAGCTGGTTATCTAAAAAAGCGGTTAAGGCACGGACGTGAAAATTAGTACAGAGCTATATGATATCAAAACAATTTTCGCCCTTAAAAGGGGGGCTTATCGAAAAAGGGGGATTTGCAACTCCCATAGAAACCTAATTTTTCAAGCTGAATATCTAAAAAAGCATTTAAGGCAGGCGATTTGGAAATAAGTACAGAGCTGTATGATATCAAAAAAAATTTGGGCATAAAAGTGGGGGTTATGGGAAAAGGGGGAATGGCATCTACCATATAATCTTAATTTTTCAAGCTGGTTATCTAAAAAAGCGGTTAAGGCAGGGACCTGGAAATTAGTACAGAACTATATGATATAAAAACAATTTTTGCGGATAAAAGTGGGTGTTATCAAAAAAAATATAATTTTAATTTTTCAAGCTGGTTATCTAAAAAAGCTTTTAAGGCACGGACGTGGAAATTAGTACAGAGCTATATGATATCAAAACAATTTTCGCCCATAAAAGTGGGGGTTATCTGGAAAGGTGGTGTGGCACCTCCCATACAAACCTAATTTTTCAAGTTCAAGATCTAAAAAAGCGTATATGGTTAGTAACTGGAAATTAGTACAGAGCTATAAGATATCAAAACAATTTTTGCTCATAATCAAGATCTAAAAAAGCGTTTGAGGTTGGGACCTGGAAATTAGCACAGGACCATATGATATCAAAACAATTTTCGCCCATAAAAGTGGGGGTTATCGAAAAAGGAGACGTGGCACCTCCCTTACAAACCTAATTTTTCAAGCTGATTTTCTATAAAGGAGTTCAAGGTAGAGAGCTGAAAATAAGTATAGAGCTAAAATTATATCAAAACCATTCCCACGTACAAAAGTTGAGGTTATCGGAAAAGGGGGAGTGGCACCTCCCACACCAACTTAATTTTTCAAGCTGATTATCCAAAAAAGCGTTTAAAGCAGGGACCTGGTAATTAGTACAGAGCTATATGATATTAAAACAATTTTTGAGTATAAAAGTGGGGGTTATCGAAAAAGGGGTTTTGGCACCTGCCATATAATCTTAATTTTTCAAGCTGATTATCTAAAAGAGCGTTTAAGGCAGGGACCTGGAAATTAAATAGTACAGAACTATATGATATAAAAACAACTTTTGCGGATAAAAGTGGGTGTTATCAAAAAAATATAACCTTAAGTTTTCAAGCTGGTTATCTAAAAAAGCGTTTAAGGCACGGACGTGGAAATTAGTACAGAGCTCTATGATAAAAGTGGGCTTGTCGCAAAAGGTTGAGTGGCAGCTCCCATACAAACTTAATTTCACAAAGAGAGTTGAAGCAAACCTTCGTTTGAAATATATATTCACTTCAATAAATATACTTGAACGACCAACATCGTTGATTGCGTTTAATTTGGGCTAGTACGGGGGGCGTGGCACCTCAAACACAAACGTAATTTTTCAAGCTCAAGATCTAAAAAAGCGTTTAAGGTTGGGACCTGGAAATTAGTACAGAGCTATATGATATCAAAACAATTTTTGCGCATAAAAGTGGGGGTTATCGAAAAAGGGGCTTGGCACCTTCCATAGAAACCTAATTTTGCAAGCTGAATATCTAAAAAAGCGTTTAAGGCAGGGGCAATGGAAATTAGTATAGAGTTATATGATATCAAAATAATTGTTACTCATAAAAGTGGGCGTTATCGGAAAAGGAGGCGTGGCACCTCCAATACAAACCTAATTTTTCAAGCTGAATATCTAAAAAAAGCGTTTAGGGCAGGGATCTGAAAATTAGTACAGAGCTCTATGATATCCAAACAATTTTTTCGCATAAAAGTGAGGGTTATCGAAAAAGGGGGCTTGGCACCTCCCATAGAACCCTAATTTTTCAAGCTGAAGATCTGAAAAAAGTGTTTAAGGTAGGGGCCTGGAAATTAGTGCAGAGCTATATGATATCAAAACAATTTTTGCGCATAAAGTTGGGGGTTATCGAAAAAGTGGGCTTGGCACCTCCCATAGAAACCTAATTTTTCAAGCATTCCCACGTATAAAAGTGAGGGTTATCGGAAAAGGGGGAGAAGCACCTCCCATATAAACGTTAGTTTTCAAGCTGAATATCCCAGGCATAAAAAAGTGGGGGTTATCAAGAAGGAGGTGTGGCACCTGCCATATAATCTTAATTTTTCAAGCAGATTATCTCTAAAGGAGGTCAAGGTAGGGATCTGAAAATCTGTATAGAGTTAAATGTCATCAAAACCATTCCCACACATAAAAGTGAGGGTTATCGAAAAAGGGGAGAAGCACCTCCCATATAAACGTTAGTTTTCAAGCTGAATATCCCAGGCATAAAAAAGTGGGGGTTATCAAGAAGGAGGTGTGGCACCTGCCATATAATCTTAATTTTTCAAGCAGATTATCTCTAAAGGAGGTCAAGGTAGAGAGCTGAAAATCAATATAGAGCTAAAGATATCAAAACCATTCCGAAGCATAAAAGTGAGGGTTATCGAAAAAGGGGAGTAGCACCTCCCATATAAACGTTAGTTTTCAAGCTGAATATCCCAGGCATAAAAAAGTGGGGGTTATCAAGAAGGAGGTGTGGCACCTGCCATATAATCTTAATTTTTCAAGCAGATTATCTCTAAAGGAGGTCAAGGTAGGGATCTGAAAATCTGTATAGAGTTAAATGTCATCAAAACCATTCCCACACATAAAAGTGAGGGTTATCGAAAAAGGGGGATAAGCACCTCCCATATAAACGTTAGTTTTCAAGCTGAATATCCGCATAAAAAAGTGGGGGTTGTCAAGAAGGAGGTGTGGCACCTGCCATATAATCTTAATTTTTCAAGCAGATTATCTCTAAAGGAGGTCAAGATAGAGAGCTGAAAATCAATATAGAAAAAGGAGGAAAAGCGGGAGTGGCATCTTCCAGACAAAACTAATTTTTCAAGCTGAATATCTATAAAAGCGTTTAAGGCAGGGGCATTGGAAATTAGTACAGAGCTATATGATATCAAAACAATTTTTGCCTATAAAAGTGAGGTTTATCGAATAAGGGGGCGTGGCACCTGCCATATAATCTTAATTTTCAAGCTGATTATCTTTAAAGGAGTTCAAGGTAGGGATCTGAAAATCTGTATAGAGTTAAATGTCATCAAAACTATTCCCACACATAAAAGTGAGGATTATCGAAAAAGGGGCGTGGGACGTGCCATATAATCTTAATCTTTCAAGCTGAATATCTATAAAAGCGTTTTAAGTTGGGAACTGAAAGTTGATCAGGAGATTAGCGATATCTATAGCTCTATGTGTAGTGTTCCCGTTTTAAGTTGGGAACTGAAAGTTGATCAGGAGATTAGCGATATCTATAGCTCTATGTGTAGTGTTCCCTTGAAGGAAAAGCTTCCCTGCTATTAATTTACGCTCCGGGACTGAAAACTAAACATTTTGTGTATCGTTAGTAAAGAAATCTATTTTGGGCAGAACGAAGTTTGCGGATCAGTACTTGTATAAAAATGCATTGAAAGTGAAATGCATTCTGAGTAATGCTACACAATCCGACTTAGAAATAGTCGTATACCATTGAAGAAAATTGTGCACCTCTATTAAAAAGCGTTAATGACCCACTTAAAATTTTCCTCGCGTTTTAATTTTCGTTTTCTAAACATAACGTGTTGTTTTTGTTTTCTTTGGCTCGTGTATATTATTATGAGTAAATTGGATTTTGGGATTTTTTCTTATTCCTATTTTTTTATAATGTTTTAAGTCTATTCTTATGAATTAAAATTTCTTTATTTTTGTTGTTTGTATTACTTATTCCTGTTCTTTGTGGTATTAATGTAAAATTATTACTTTTAACCTTCCTTTTTTTAAGCCTCTTCTCAAACAAACACTAAATCTCCTATGTTTATTTACTTACTGCAGCTACTTTTATCGTAATTTTGTTTTTCTTTAGCCTCTTGGACTAATTTCTTAGCCCTTTACTGTGCTATCTAAAGTCTATATTTTACTTCTTCGTAGTAAGCATCGTGGTTGTACAATGGGCTGATTTTCTTTTCTTTTAGAAAATCGTGCTTCGGTGGGTTTTTTGCTAATATAAGTTCAAAAGGACAATATTTATGTGTGGTTGATGGAATTGTATTGTAACATCAGAGTTGTATACATATGTATTGATCCCAATCATCTTTGTGGCTGGATATGTATAAACGAACATATTCGTTGAATGTCCTGTGATTACGTTCTATAGTACTCAAAGATGATGATACGGTGTTGAAGTTTTATGTTAAATTTTTAAACATTTACACAGTTCTTCGAATAAGTTCTTTATATACTCTTTGTCCATGTCCGTCATGATTGTTTACATCCGTCCATAAATCAAAATAAAATCACCGAACACGGCTATAGCGACTGTTGTTGAGTGTTTGCTTGGGACTGGTATCCCAACCAAGTATTTGGTTAGATCGCATATGATGATGATCCGATGAATGGTCCGAATGTATCGATTTGTACAATATCGAATGGCTTCGGGGGTATCTCGGTTATTGTTATTGGTTCCTTTATATGCTTAATGGTTTTATTTTTCTTACGTGGATGCAGTTCTTTACGTATTTTCTTACGTAATTTTTCATATTCAGCCAGTTATATTTCGGCTTGATTTTATCTGCCATGCGAGTTATTCCTGGGTGGCCACCACTAATAGGATCGTCATTCAGAATTTCTTTAATTTTCCCGGGATTTTCCAGATATATTGAGCCGACAAAAATATGGTTAGTATTATGGGGGGACAAGCCGCATGCCGGACAAACATTAGGCAAGTCGGGGTTCAGTCTGGAAAAGTAAGAGTTTAACCTATTACAATATCCAGACCGGAGTTGAGCCAGCATCACCCTAGTCTCCCTAGGCAGCTCGCGCTCCTCTTTGGCAACGGGTGGTGTTGTTGTCTGAAGAACGGCGTTCGCTGGGAGAGAGCCGACAAACGAATTTACTGAATTTGTGTGGATGAGGGTGAAGGCCTGCCGGTGCACCTTAGGATCAAACGGCGTGAAAATCAGGTGCCGGATCTCATCGAAGTGTTTGCGTAGATGGCTCCTTATGCTCCTGGGGGGCGGATCCTCGTTGACCAGGCGTCTTTTCGGATGCTGTGGTTTGCAGCAGTGGAACAGGAATTGCCTGGTCAACATCTCACTATGCTCTTTAACGCCGAGCATTTTCGCTTCATTATGGAGATGGTGCTCAGGAGGCATAAGAAGACACCCAGTGGCGGTTCGAAGGGCGGTATTCTGGCAGACCTGAAGCCTCGTCCAGTGAGTGTCAACTAGCCCCGGCGACCATATTGGCGTCGCTTAGCTCGGTACCGGCTGACCAATTGCTTTGTATGTAGCTAATAACGTTTCTTTGTCTTTACCCCAAGTGCTGCCAGCTGCGACTTCAGGATTTTGTTACGGCTTTGGAGGTATGAATTTATGCGAGAACAGAGTTCTTCAACGGAGGGGCCTGTTGCCAGAATCGTACAATCGCCGGCGTAAGAAACGATCGAGACACCCTCTGGTGGGGGGGAAGTTTCGATATATAATAGTTAAACAGAAACGGGGATAGCACACCACCCTGTGGCACCTTATTCTGGGTTTTGATCTGGCGCCTCTGAATTCAAGCAACGATTTACGGCCACTCAGGTTGTTGGCAGTCCAACGTTTAAGACAGGGGGAAGGGACGAGTCTTCCAGGTCTTTCATTAGTTGTGAATTTTGCCTACTGCACTATAACTCTTTTTATTATTATTATAACTCCTTTTATTATTGCAATTATTGTTTAATACATTTGTAAGGTCTAAACTTGAATACGCTGCCTTTATCTGGAATCCTTTGTACGATGTGCATTACAACAAGTTGAAAGGGTACAAAAAAGGTTTTTAAAATTTGCATTGCCGATTCCGTCATATATTCCAAGATGCAGACTGATTAGCCTGCACACTCTAACCAGTAGGAGAATGATATCTGGTTAGGTATTTATTCGGGATGTGCTGTATGGGAACATTGATTGTCCATACCTACTAAATTGCATAGGACTTAACGTGCCAGTAAGGAGCCTGCGCAAGACAAGGTATGCTCAAAGTGAACCAATTATCAGACTATTAGCTGCATTTCACTTGTTGTGTAGAGTAACAAATTCACATATCTTTGCTAATCGTAATGAATTTAAAGATAAACTTTATTTGTACTATTCTTAGTTTTTTGCTGTGAGTTTTAACTTCTCAGTCTGTAAGGTTTGTAAATCATAGACTTAAATAAATAAATATATGGCCCGATACACAACAGTTATATCATCAACCTCCTAAGAGATTTTTGCGCCGAGCTTCTCTTCCAATGTGGTTTGCCGTTTTGAATATTTTCATACAAATTCGCTGGACGGCATCTACAAAGCAAACGAATTTTCGCTGAGAAGCAGAAATACACTTGGGGGGATTGTCAAACCACTGCCGAGGGGCGACCCCGTTTTGAAAAAACTTTTCAAACCACTTTTGATGTAACCTGTACCAGGGCTCGAACCTTGGACGTTCGGTGTGGTAGTCCAGCAATGCTACCACCACACCACGGCGGCCGCCATTTTCGATATTACTGCTGGTATTTTTTTGCTGCTGATCTTGTTGTTACTTTTAGTATTTTACTTGCTTCCACTGACATAGCTTTTAGGTTTGTAATTGTTACGCATTCACAATGTGACTTTCTTTTCCGGCGAAATACTCTACTTCAAATCGTACTCCTCTAAATCAAGTCTTATTCGTGTTAACATATATAAAGGAGTCTTCATTGAAAAAAGTTTATGTTAAAGGGCGGTGGACGGTTTTAACCCATTAAACGCGAAAGCTAAATAGCAAAGATGGAGCAACTAAACTTTGTGTGGATTACAAAGGTTGATATGTACACAAAACTACAAACAAAAGTTTCGACCCCTATCCTATCAGCAATTTTATTATTTGAATTATAAAGTTTATAAAAAGACGACGAAACAAGTACAAACGTATGAAAGTTCATGAATTTTTAGTTGAGAAAGCAAACACATACTGGACTAAAGTGAAAGTTGTAGAAACAATCCAAACACAAACCTACGTCACACTTTACACATTTGGTGTTTATTGATCGCTGGCAGTTGTTTCCAGCACAGCGTCTCCTGGTGGGATTTCTAATTATGAAATGGACAATTAGGTCATATCTAGCATCAAGCTCAATTTGCAAATCCGGACGTCTACATCCCCATGGTCCTCGCACTTGTACATAAGTACGACAAAAGTGATTAGCAATGGTTCGGCTAAACTGTAGCTGGCTTAGCCCGTGTCCGCCTTTTCTAGGTAAGTGCCAAGCATTTTGAATGGAGACATCAACCAAGCAGGTAAAAATTGAGAACCACCACTTCTTTCCTCTAGCTTCAATCCTGTAAGCGTTAACGTTTTGGTCCATATGGTCTGTTCCACCCATATTCTTATTATACATTGCGATAGCATTGGGGACTTGAACCTGAATTCGAGCATGTTCTGCCCTAGAGTATCTTCCAGCTGTCCCTACCGGTTCCTTCCCAAATAAAGTTGATGCAACGGAAATTACTGCATTGTCCACCCATTTCGTGACTGTAATATCGCATTCAGCAACCCAATAACTAGCCATATAATAACGTTCTTTTTTTTCAACTTATCCTTGCGTGGCGAAGGACAAGAAATTGGTATAGAATTTTGCCGAATTGTTCCAGTTCCCTTATATCCCACATTTTATAACCAAATCTCAACGGTTTGCCTCCAATAAAATATTTACAACCGTGCCTGCAGTAGTATTAAACCATTGTATCGTCGTAGGACAAATTCCGCTCTGGATGAAAATTGTTTGCAAACTTCGATTTCAAACCATCAGTTAGGGGTCTCAATTTCCATACTTTATCCGATAAATTTGTCTTTCCGACGTCAATAAAGTGTAGATTTCTAAAAATAGTTCGAAAAAGATCACGCCTCATCGAATCAATAATCAAAAGATTTTGAATATCTTTGTCAACGCTTCAATATGCTTCTTTGTTTGGACATAGGTATATCCACTTATTATCAGAATTCCTAAAAATACTTTCATTTCTCCAACTGTAATATTTGGGTTCCCATTATTATTTAAGAGCGAATATCTGTTTGACTCGTCACACAGCATTTGCAATAATTCATCATCAAAAAACTTTTGGAAGTGTTCATATGGCTCTAGGTTGGTGCAGTCACTGTAATTACCCTCGGGGAAAATTGTAGATCTCGGTTCGATATTATCATCGACCCACGTAAAGGGTGGTTTGGCTCTCTTTGACTTACTATGTGACTGACCTGCTTTCTGATCTTACGACGACGAGAATTGGTTTGTTCCCTAGGCTTTTGAGTTGAACGCGATGTAGTGAGCTTTTCGGATGCTTGCTCAGAAGGAAATGATTCCTTCATAAGGTTTACTTCTAACTCTGAGATAGAATGATGAAGAAATTAGTATTAATAGCAATAATGGAAATATTAGAGAATTAAATTAAATAATATTTCACATTGAGAGAAGTTATTGGTAGTCGCTAATCAATTATCAGAGCAAGTCTGAGAGGTCACAACTAAATTCCTGCAACGGTTCACTCATTTGGCGCTTTAAGAAATTCGCGCAAAACTATCAGACTTGCTCTGCATAAGATCAACTTAGCATTTCAACTACATAGCATGTTAACAACAGCAAGAGTGATTCGCACTCAAGTCTGTTGAAATTCAAATTAACTGTTTTTCGAGTTTTGAATACAGCAGACAAAAATCGTAAAAATGAGTGTCTCTCGTTATTGTAGTCACGGTTGCCATAAACTTATCCAAAAAATTAAAAAGAAGTTAAAAAAAAAAACCAAAAATTACCAAGCAGTACACAACGCAGTCGTATTGAATTATGAGAGAAAGAAACAATTAGATTGTACTTATACTTGGCAGGTGATAATAAAAAGTGACGCTAATTTGGCAAAAAAGGATAGAAAAAGTTTAAAAGTAAAAGCCCGGTATGCTGTTAAAAAGAAAATGCTCAAGAAATATTTTCAATTATTTCTTGATCATGAAATTGTCATGAATAGCCTAGAAATGTTGGCGTTCCATTTTGCATGTTGAATAATTGCAATTTGCCGCTTTTTATATGAACTTCAATGTTATTTTATTATATTTCTTTTTTTTATTTTTCCGAAACTTCAGTTTTCCTTCAAGAAAGAAAGCGACAACTATTTATTTCTTGCCAAAGCCAGAGTTGCGCAGGTCGCTTTGTTGTAAAACTTTTCCAGAAATTAGCAGTAGAAAAGTAGAAGACATTCTGACACAAGAAATTTTTCTTAAGCGTTTCATAAGTGTTATTTTATATTTTTTGGATTTCTTTTGAACAGCCCTAAAAAAGAAAAATATTTTCCAATCCCAGAGGAGGAACGGCCAAGCACGTTTATTGGTGCATTAAATAATTCTGTCTTTTTTCCCTATGGTACATCGATATATAAAAATTGCTGCAACGCTTCCAGTTTCCGTTGCTCCTAGCGAACGGTCTTTCTCTTCCCTTCGAAGGTTAAAAACTTATCTAAGAAGTACAATGGGGCAGGAGAGGCTGGCCAGCGTTTTGTTAGCTCAATAGTTAGCAATGCGTGCCAAAATTTCTCTGATGAGTGAAGTTAGCAACTTCCGAAATGGATCTATAAGAAAAGCTATGGCGGTTGTCTCTAAATTTTTCCTGTTCAATTCAACAAAAACTTTTAATAATTAATAAAAAAATATTAATAGGTCTATAGCTCGTACCGAACCAGGATACTTAAAATTATAAATAGCTAATATGTAAAAATATAAATATGTATGTATTTACAGGTAATTCTTATTTACTGACACTTTGGCCAAAACACCCCCCGAAATTTTTTTCTGGCTACGCGCCTGGTCATCATTCTTTGGAATGAGTTTGGTGCTACTTTTCATCCATAGGGTAGTCTTTTGAATCTATGTGTGCCATTTGAAGCTGTGAATGAGGTTATATCTCTAGAGTGTGGGTGTACTCCTATTTAATGAAAACCTGACATAAGGTACAGGCATGAAAAATATTTTTCTCTCCAAGTTGGTCTAAAATATAAACAATTCTTGGGATTTTTATTGTTTACCTGTCTGTAGTAAACCACTAAACTCCATCTTTTTTCTAAACTTCCTGGAAATGATTTTTTAGGGACTATCATGATTGTGCCATTGTATTCTGCTTTGGAGGGTTCTATTATGTCATCGTCGATTAATTTATTTACCTGTATTATCATTTCTCCTTTTTGTGTCTGAGGAAATCTATAGTTCATATGCAATTTTTGTTTGCAAAAACTGTTATAGGGAATTGGTTCTGTTTCTAGTACAAATATGTCTATGAATTCTGTGCATAGTGTCGTTAGCTGAGAATAAACAAATTTTGAAAAGTTTTTGGGGTAATATTTTGAATTTTTCTGTATCTTTGCTATTTTTATTGTGTGTGGTTATTTCAATTAATGTATACTCATCTAAATTTTCGGTGTAAATCTTGTAATTTTGAATAGTTGTGTTGATAACACATAACACGAAAGTTTGATCTTTATTTCTAATTGTGTTTGCTATGAAAATGCCTACAGATAATTGTTGATTTGGTATGAAGATGTTTTTGCTATCGGGGAGTGTTGTCGAAATAACAGTTCTTGGCCGGATATGAATCCGGTACGCTCCGGTACGCTCCGGTACTCCCTTGCGGTACTGTCCGACTGTCGTGGTAGCGATTTGGTATGACCAGTGGAACCTTCTAGGTCATGTCATCCCTCCTTCCGAAAGGAAAGAAGAGATGGGTAGTGAGAGATGAGAGGCATCATATCCGTAGATCAACCATCGTTACCTTTGTGCATATTAGTCGCCTCTTACGACCGGTATGGCTATCGCGGGCATATTCTAAACCCCTACCCGCAGGGGTGAGTTCAATGTGTATTTTAGTGGTTTGATATCATTTGGTATTTCTTCTCCAACTGGTGCCGGATTTTTTGGTGGCCCGCGTTTCATTCACAGTTGTTGTATTTTTTGGAGTGGCTAATCACAATTTGAAACTCCAATATGCTGCACACAACGTTTGTCTTTGTTCTTCGCTGCAGGTTGATGACGGGATCGTATTCGATACCCAAATTGCCAGTCGTTTATTTTAACGGTGTTTATTTTAACTTGTCTAATGACTTCAGACCTAGCAGGGATCGTAAGTGTGTTGACAGCCAGAGAACTTGTAAGATGCATTGTTATTGTTTGTGGAAAATCATATGGTCTTAGGATTAATTTAATCTCTCTTTTACCATAATCTAAAATACAATTATAGTTCTTTATGAAATCTAGTCCTATTATTTCATCGCATGGAATTGTCGTCTTCTGCTACATAGAATTTATGGTAAATTAGAAGGTCATTAGCTATTAATTCCGCTTTAACTGTGCCTAGTGTGCTAGTTATACCCCACTTTGTGTTTACTTTATGTTTATTATGAATTTGGTGCTTTTTAATAATGGATATATCTGCTCCTGTGTCTATTAAGAAATTTGATATTGAAATATTTAAGTCCAAGTAGGTATATATCTGGTTAGATGTAGATTAAGTACACATTTTTTCCTATCTACTAATCTTGAAGCGTAGTTTCTTGGTTTTCCGGCTTGGTGCAACTGCGCACGTTGCGAGTCTGATTATAAGGTCTATTTTTGGTTTGAGATCCTCTCTGGAAGTTATTATTTGATCTAAAATTATTGTTGTATCTTGGTTGCGGTCCAAATCGTATACCTTGGTAACTCCCGTAGCTGTTATTTGAGTAATGCCCACGGAAATTACTACGGTACTGCCTTTGTTGTCGTACACTCAAAATTGTGTTTGTGCTGCTCGTTACTTCTGTACAGCTGTTTTTAAATTTGGAGATTGCGTCGTTCATTGATGTGAACGTTCCCGCTTGTATATTCATTTTGACCTTGTCATTAAATCAGTTCTTGCACATGCTTTTACTGCTGCTTGTTTAGAATATCTCATTGCCAAGTCTGGATTAAGTCCCTCCGAGATATAAGCTCCTTCTAATGACCTGGTGATTTTTTCTATTTCAGCGGTGGGTTGATTTGCAGTTTTGTTGCGTTGTTGGATGTTCAGGAGTTTTGCTGTTAAAACTTCTACTGATTCGCCTTTAATTTCAGTTTTTAGCCTTGCTTTCTTTTGTGCTATTGTGCTTTCGTTACTAATATGTTTCTTGCCGTGCCTTTTAGCTTGGTTTTTATCATTGTTTCGGCTTCGTGAGTAACTTTGATTTGAACAAGTATATCAAGGGAAACTGTACAAATCCTCTGGCTTACCATCAAACTCAGGTAGCACTGATGGAGTAGTTTTAATAAATTGAACTACAGTTTGTGGCATTGTGACGTTTATACTTGGGATGATTGAAATGTTTAATGGCTTAATTTCTTCCGCTGATGGAGTCTGACAAAAAGAACGTAATGGATTTCTGATAAAAGTGAAGTAAAATCAACCTGTAGTTCCTCCTTTACTGTAGTTGGTATTGTTATTTGTATATTGTGTCTAAAGAGGATACCAATTTATCTCGTACGGCGGAAAAAAATAGGTAAGCTTATTTTTGTTGTTCTTCGGTAAGTGGATGATTTGTTGCCTTGATCACCTGTCTCAAACTATTTAAGGCTTATAAAATTATGTTTAAATGCTTTACTCATATTTCTGTTGCTATTTATGCCTTTGTATGACTCATTAGCTTTTGTTTTTTCTTCCGATAATGTGTCGTTTATTCTTGCCTGAAATTTCTTCTTTTTTCTATGCTAAGTTTTGGTTCGTGGCATTATTTTCAGAATTTTTATCCATTTAATACGGTTGTCCACCATGCCATATTTAAAAGGTGAAGAATTGACTCGTTAACTTTTTCTATTTACTTATTAATAAGAAAAATTGGATACAAAACCCCTAGGCATTCCAATTTACTCGGTATCTACCTAATAAGGAAACAACTTTCCTTTTATTTTCTATTTCTTAAGTCATTATTTTTTCTTTTAATGCTAGTCTATCTAATGTATTCGTAGTTAAATTTAGTAGCCTGAATGTTCCGGCTATTGCTTTATTTTTTGTGAATGGTCTACCTGCCCGTTTTTTTTTATTAATGGAATCGGTATTTTAGGAATTTCTTCCTTTTTATTAAATACATTCCTTCGCCGATAATCTGCTATGGTAATCGGTTTCGGGCTCTGCTTTACAGTTTTATTGCTTTTGAGGATTTCCTCAGCAATTTGAATAAACTCTTTTATAGTGTCCGCGCACTTCGTAAATATTCTGTCAAATTCTTCTTTGGTTTCAATATCCAGCATACATAAGCTCTTTTATCCCCAAGCGAAAGTTCAAATTTTCGCTCTTAGTTAAGCTGCCGTGAGGCTGCCCAATTTATGTTAATACATATATACATAGGTTTAAAAATATATTTAAGATTTAGTACTAGTTTAAAGTTCAATGTGTTGTTGTTGTTTTAGCAACAAAATCACTCCCCGAAGGTTTTGGGGAGTGTTGTCGAAATAACAGTTCTTGGCCGGATATGAATCCGGTACGCTCCGGTACTCCCTTGCGGTACTGTCCGACTGTCGTGGTAGCGATTTGGTATGACCAGTGGAACCTTCTAGGTCATGTCATCCCTCCTTCCGAAAGGAAAGAAGAGATGGGTAGTGAGAGATGAGAGGCATCATATCCGTAGATCAACCATCGTTACCTTTGTGCATATTAGTCGCCTCTTACGACCGGTATGGCTATCGCGGGCATATTCTAAACCCCTACCCGCAGGGGTGAGTTCAATGTGTTCGCGAGTTTTGGTAATAACTCTAAGTTCATCGTATTTTAGTGGTTTGATATCATTTGGTATTTCTTCTCCAACTGGTGCCGGATTTTTTGGTGGCCCGCGTTTCATTCACAGTTGTTGTATTTTTTGGAGTGGCTAATCACAATTTGAAACTCCAATATGCTGCACACAACGTTTGTCTTTGTTCTTCGCTGCAGGTTGATGACGGGATCGTATTCGATACCCAAATTGCCAGTCGTTGGCAGTGGCAGGATCGCCATGAAGTATGTATGGAATTATTACCCGCGTGTATATATGTTGTTGAACTCCCGTTGGGTTCAATATAATTTATTTGGGCAAATATTTGTATAAAATGCATTGAAAGTGAAACGCATTTTGAGTAATGCTACAATTGGTACTCACTCCGTTCAATGTTCTAAATGTAAAAGATTGCTACACAAAACTAATTGCTCCGGGCTAAGTAATTTTGCACATATACCCGCTAGTCTCTTCAAAACTTTTTAGGCTGCTCGCTGTTCAAGCCCGAGGGCGTCCCGAAACCAACGACGATCTAGTATCGCACAACCTTACACCAATTTTACTTTGGTCCACTTTTTTTATAGGCGCAAGGTTTCTCGGCCTTTCGATAGGAGAAGTTGATAACAATCCTAGGAAATTTAAGTGACGACTAGGCAGGGCGATGCCATCTCGCCCATAACAACAACAATAACATTCATTTAAAAATACGCTAAAGCCGTATCCACCAGCAAGGACATTAAAATCGGCTTGTTTGTTTTGAATTTTACTCAACTGAATATATGAATATCTACGATTCGGGTTACGTTTAAAAAAACCCACATTAAAAACAAAACTTTTGAAATTGGAACTGCTAGTTTTCGCCAGACACAAAAATACTGGTGCTACTTCTACTATGGCACGGAGATAGACTGGTTATGTTAAGTACAAAATGAATCAGGTATGCACAATCAGCATATACAGCTTTATTAATTTTTTTATTATATTTTGGTTAAGAGCTTAACGCATTCGCATTACAAAAGGATTCAATAAACGGTTGTATTGTCTACTTTAAATGAAATCTAAAATAATAAATACGTGTACTTACTAGATGGAAGTGTCATCAAAATGGTTTCTTCTGCGGGAGACCACCCAGCTACGTTAAACAATGCAACGCCACATCTGTAAATCATAAGGTGGTTAATTAACTTAATGTATTTATGATCTTATAATTAATGAGTAAGGAAATCTAAGTTCCTGGTGAAATCAAACAGTTTATACCTAGTAGTGATCTCTATGCCGTCCAGCTTATTTTGGGAAATTTTTTCCAGCATAATTATTACATAATAAACTTAATTAAAAAAATACAATACCTTGTTTCGTTTGCTTGCCAGCTGAGAAATAAGACGCAGTATCTTCAGGCACCCTTCTCGGTTAGAGCAACAAATTTAGACACGTACAATTTTTCATGAAGGAACAATCTATTTATTGCAATAATTTAAAAGAACAATGAGTAAAAAATAAATGGACCAATTCTTTGTACGATAATATACAAAACTATTTTTCCCGGCGGAACAACATCATATATATTATTTCTGTAAGGTCTTTTTGTGTTTGCTCCTAATTTTCTGCTCTCGTTTCGAACCAATAATAATAAGTAAGGTATCGTTTTAAAGGTGTGGGTTACCTCTACATGCGAAACTATATATTAATTACAGCAGTGCTTTTGTTTAAGCGTATTTTACAAAAATTAATTTGTTTAAATAAACCATTCTGAATGCACAAAAAAATCATTTTGTACTGCAACGCTATTGTGACTGACATTCATCACACTTCAGAGCCAGAATCGGGGACATCGCCCTTTTTCGGGGATTTTCCGTCTGCCAATGTAATTTCGAAATGGTTTGGTATTTGTTTCCTTTAGGGGTTATTTGCAATCAAAGTTGCAAGTTTTCATGTGGTTGTTGTAATCACATTAGGCCGTCCTTAAAAATGTCCAAAAAAGTGTTCTGCGCAGAACTGCTGGGTATGGCGTAGCTGGTGTTGGACTGGCTGAGTGTTATTTTATATAAGCAACTCGGAAAGGTGTTCTGCACACAAATACCATGGATCCCCATCCGAATTGGGATCGCACCTGGGTCCTTTTTCCGGATTTTCATCAGAATTTTTCACTGAAACAAAAAATTAAAAAAGCGCTCCTGGATTCGTGATCCTGCGGCCAATACACGTTTTTTGAGCACTCCCATATTTTTTTTTTATTTTTTTGCAGTTGACCCCTAAAGGAAACAAATACCAATGCTTTTTGGCTATAAAATCCCCAATTCATGATTTAAGCAACATCGTTTGTTTTTCCCCGCCGAGGAATAAACTCAGAGCAGCACTACAAAAATTTGAAGATAAATGTTATTGAAGGTTCTAATGATAACCTCTACATTTATCGCGCCATAGTTCTTTTTAGGTGTGTTTTTCCATGCCAGAAAAAAAATTTGGCACTCTTGAAACTGTTTTGGTACAAAAAATAAATGTGAGTGGCAGCATTGCGCTGGACTGGTAGTGGTGCAAGTCTTTGATTTTGATTGAAAAAGATAATGGTGAGCAGACATTATTTTCAAATGTTCAACTGCAGATGGCGCCGAAGATTGTCTAATGAACATCGTACTATAATCCACTACTTCCTGCAGGTGAAGTGCGTTTTCACATGCAGATAGCGCGGAAGATTAACTAACGAACGTCATGCTATAATCCACTAACGAACATCATGCTATAATCCACTACTTCCTCTAATATCTGTGGCAATAAGACTAAACGACTAAACTAAAGGACGGACGATAAATGGGATTTATGAAATTAAGCAATATTTTTTATTTTTTTTTGGTATAATGCATTGTTAGCGAAGCCTGAACGATGATGAAAATTGCCAAACCTCAGCTCAACTGCAAGTTAGTTCAAAATCCAAAGCAAAATCTCTGGAAATGAAACTTTTCAAATATCTCTACCCGTGCGCCACCTATCGGAATAATTTTTTTGGTCTATTGGGGGGGGCGGGGTTGGGCAGAAAAATAAACGATGATGAAAATTTCAAGATTCTACCTCAACGGGAAGTTCGTTGAAAAACCAATTAATCAACACCGATAACGGACCTTCGCATTTTTTCTGTAATGTTCATTGACTAATTAAATAAATAAATAAATAGAGCGACTCACGCGCCACCTAGCTGGTCCAATTTTTTTTTGCACATTTGGAAATTGATTAAGTACACACACGTAAAATAATAGGTTGTAGACGTGGCTGAGGGTAGTGGTGAAATTCTTTGCGCGAGGTGCGCACGGGTCCATCTAGTAACAATAATAAGCACTATAAAATTGCTTTATCTAGGAGTTTTGGTAGCAATTTCACTGCAAAACTTCTTGTTAAACATTTTATAAATTTTCTAATGGCACACAGTGATTTTGCTCACTATATGAAAGAAGTAAACACACAAGCAAATGCAAAAAGGGGCATAACGCTTTGTGTTTGTTAGTAATTTCCAATTTATTGCATGTATTAGTGAGTGTAGTTAGGCGCATCTGGTAGGGTTGTTTGTTAGCGTTATTCTTTCTTTGTAAGCTTTTATCATTCTGGTTGTTGTACTGTGGCAAAAATCGTTAACTTTTAATATCTCTGTTATTCTTTTCTTGTTTTTGGGTTCGAAAACTTGAGTATCATTACAAGTAGAGAAACGTCCAAAATGGTAACGCATACAGCTCTCCCACCACGCACATATTGGATACCAAAAGTACACAAAGACGACGTGCCTTTAGGACCTGTTCGATGATAAATGCTCCGTCCTATAATTTCCATCCCAAGAATAAGATCATAAATACAGCCAAGAACTTCATAGCCCGAGTGTTGGCCACAAGTGACATAGTGTTCCATCCGGATAAGAACAGCAGTTATATAAAATGAGCGATTTACCCACAGAATAATAAAAAGAATGATAAAAGCTCACAACGACAGAAACACGCCAACAACCAAAAGAGCAGCAGTAACATATCAATCGATGGTGTACATACCAGATGTCTCTGATATATTCAACAGTTCGGATATATATACATATGTAACAAAGGCAATCTTACAATAGCATACAAACCAGTTCACCCCAGGAATAATTTCTTCAGCAGTAAAAGAGAAAAGAAAATTTATAAGACAAAAACAACATAATATATAAAATCACTTGCGCTGGAGATAAAACGGAAAATATGAAAGAAAATACGTAGGAACGACAAAAACCATGAATATCAGGCCAAATTAGAAAGAGCAAAACAGCTTTTAACACACAGAACTTATTACACTGTGGAACAAATTCAGGTTAGCAAAACTGAGGTCGGTTCTGAAAGGCGGGGTTCAAAATTAAGGCTAAACTAGAAGACCTTTATCGCGCGTTTGTCTATGTTAGTTAGTTCCAATTTGTTTTTAATCGACCTTTTTTATTCGACCTTCGAACTTTGCAGTCAAATGCCAATTTTCAGCATATTGTTTGTATGGTTTTATGGCTATAACTGATATTTTTTTAATCTGTTAAAGTCAAATTATTGCTAGAGACCTGTGCAATAATTAAAATAAAAATAGTGGCACAAAAATGCGTGCCTGGTGGATTTTGCTGTTTTTGTTTTTGTATGCAAAGTGAGCACAAAATAACTTATACGCCATGGCATTTACACTTAGTTCTCAGCTTGACTATGATATTTACGTGATTTTTAAAACGTGGCTACCTGCTACGTTTTTTGATGCGAAATTTTATGATCCCAAGCTTTTTTCTGTCTTTTGTAAAGACCGCGACGCTCAGAGTACTGGTCGGTCGAGGGGTGTCGTCTTGATTGCGATTCAACGAAAATATTGTTCCAGCTTGGTTAATTTGGAAAACGTGGATCCCTTGCTACATTCCACCGCTTAGTGCTGATAGCATACATACATCGATTAATTCGTTTTTCAACGAACTTCCCGCTGAGGTAGAATCTTGAAATTTTCATCAGTTTATTTTTCTGCCCAATCTCGCCCCCCAATATAAAAAAAAATTATTCCGATAGGTGGCGCACGGGTAGAGATATTTCAAAAGTTTCATTTCCAGAGATTTTGCTTTGGATTTTGAACTAACTTGCAGTTGAGCTGGGGTTTTGCAATTTTCATCACCGTTCAGGCTTCGCTAACAATGCATTATACCAAAAACAAAATCAAAAATATTGCTTAATTTCATAAATCCCATTTATCGTCCGTCCTTCAGTTTAGTCGTTTTTGTCAGGTCCGATCCCAATTCGGATGGGGATCCATGGTATTTGTGTGCAGAACACCTTTCCGAGTTGCTTATAAAAAATAACACTCAGCCACTCCAACACCGGCTACGCCATACTCAGCATTTCTGGCAGAACACTTTTTTGGACATTTTTAAGGACGGCCTAATGGGATTACAACAACCACATGAAAATTTGCAACTTTCATTGCAAATAACCCCTAAAGGAAACAAATACCAAACCATTTCGAAATTTCATTGGCAGACGGAAAGTCCCCGAAAAAGGGCGATATCCCCGATTCTGGAAACACCGCTCTGAAGTGTGATGAATGTCAGTCACAATAGCGTTGCAGTACAAACAATGGTTTATTTAAACAAATTAATTTTTATAAAATACGCTTAAACAAAAGCACTGCTGTAATTAATATATAGTTTCGCATGTAGAGGTAACCCACACCTTTAAAATGATACCTTACCTATTAATATTGGTTCGAAATGAGAGCAGAAAATTAGGAGCAAACACAAAAAGACCTTACAGAAATAATATATATGACGATGATGTTTCTAGAATTGGCGTACCTACCCAAATAACTGCAGATCAAGGTTCTCAATTTGGGTCCATTCTTTTGCGCGAACTTTGCAAAGTTTTAGGTACTATAAGAACCAGAACATCACCCTACCATCCGCAAGCAAATGGGATGGTAGAGAGATTTCACAGGACATTAAAAAATGCAATCAAATGTTCTAATAATTCCACTAATTGGACAGAAGAATTACCATTAATTTTGTTAGGCCGTAGAACCACTTTTAAAGAAGAAATGCGTGCTACACCAGCTGAAATATTGTATGGAGAAAATATTAAGGTTCCAGGAGCAATTTTTCCCACCTCACATAACAACACCAATCCTGATCCACTAAATTTTGTAAACAAAATTCGAGAAAATTTTGCGAACATTCGTTTAGAAGAAAAACAAACTTTCACAAGAACGTCATATATCCCAAATGACTTAAAGTTTTGTTCACACGTTTTATTCGAATTGATAGACTTAAGAAAAGTTTGGAATCCCCATACGAAGGTCCATTTCCTGTGATAAGACGATTTCGAAAAACATTCTTGGTCAGAAAAAAAAATAATAATGTAAATATCTCAATAGATAGATTGAAGCTATCGTATATTTTTTCGGAAAACAAAAAAAAGGTGGTAGATTTCAATTTATAAGTTTTTCACTCAAATTTTGGAGGGGGGTTAATGTAATGGTTTATACACTTAGTTAAATACTTTGTTAATTTATTAAAAGGAGATCGAATAGGTTTGGAATTGTATTCACAAATTTTAATTTTTGAAACTTGATTCTTAAACAAATTTGTTAACGTTTTCTTTAACATTTTCAATTTTAAAATAAATATTTTAAAATAAATATTTCTTAATATTAAACATTAATAAGACCACCTTTGCCTGTCTCCATCTTTCAGGAATGACAAAGGTGGACAGGCAAAGGTTGAAAATGTGTGGTAGGTATCATATACCTTCGTCGAGAAGATGTTTCAGCATCAGCATGGAAATGCCATTGGGGCCTATATAGAACCTCTGTGGTGGAGATGGCAATAGGAGCTTCGCTGTTTTGAGGTTTATGCGCCTCCCTGGTGCCTCGGAGAATTTCCTTGTCCAACGGAGGATGCATTACAAATTGTCTGCAGACGGCGCTCGAGCATCTTTTTGGTTTCGACTGAACCTTATCGAAGGCGATGTAATTTTTGTCGTTGGGTTTAGTAGGATTGGACAAAGATTTCACCGTAGACCATAATTTGGCAACTCTAGCAGAGAGGTTATAAGACCTTAGGTGCTCTTCCCACTTAGCACGTTTGTGTTTATCTACTAGGCGTATGATTTCCGCATTGAGATCCTTTATTTGAGGATCCGTAGGCGTCTAACATGGTCGCATTCATTTGCCAGGGCCGCTGCCTCTGCGAGGAAGTATGGACGCACTTCCTTTATTCTACCTGGCGGAATGTGTTGATGAGAGGCTGAAGTTAGGACCATGCGAAGCGCCTTTTTCCCTGTGCGTACGCCAGACGGAGTGGGAGAGCAGCGAAGGTGCTCTCTGTGGCAATAAGGAAACTATCCCAGTCGGATTGCTGAAAAAAGCTAAGTTGCGATTTTTAGCGGTGACAAAGTCGGTGGGGCGATCGATAGAGACCACTATGGGTAGGTGATCTGAAGCATCGGACTCCAGTCAACGCAGTTTATAAGGCCTGCGCTGTCATCATAGCCAGCTAGAGGAGTTTACCGCCACTAGTCGGGGCATCCCCAGCCAGCTCCTGTCCCCTACCATCGGCCTGGAGACTTGATTGCCACAGGTCGTGGTGTGCGTTGAGGTCACCAAGGATGACACGATTCTCACCCCTGAGTAACGCACGTATGTCTGGGTGGTAATCCCTGGGACAGCAGGTGATGATGTTAATAGATGTTAATAATTTCAAGGTTGACATCGCCTGACCGGACAATCATACCTTGACGTTCTAAGCAGACTTGTTAAATAATGATTAGTAATCGTAATGATTACCGGTTTGATTGATTATTTTCCTGAGAATCCATTTAATGATTGATTACCAATTAGTATACATTTTTAATGATTATTTTTCAATTAAATTAAACAAAATCAAAAAAAAAAATCAAAAATAATATAAAAAAAATCAAAAATAATCAAAAGTAATCAAAAAAGTGTTTTTTTCAGCATTGTTGTGAAAGAATATAAATATATAATAGTATGTATGTACATATATGCCATATGTATAGGAGATGTATAAAGTTCGTTTGTACAAATATACAAATGTACATACATACATGCATATGTACATATTGAAACCCTTTTGATATTACGCTATAGCCCGCCACTTTTGCGCGTTCGTCTATTACGTTTTTAAAGGTATAACTTGGAAAATATTGCAAATTGTTAATGGTATACTGTACGATATTCAATCAAAAGTCTTTTGAATTCTTCTTAAAAGTAGTACATATGGGTGTTTCCACGGTCGCGAACAGTACGTTCGTACGCTTTTATGGGCCGAAAAACAAAGTAGAGACAGGTTTTTGTTTTTTTTTTTGTTTGCTACTTCGATAGCATTTTGGAAGGTCAATTTTAGGGGCAAGAGGCAGGTTTGTTCGATTTTTAGTTTAGACTAATATAGAATAATTTAAAGAATGTCGCAACATTTTTCGGCAGAAGAAACAGGAAACGACTTTTCCGCGGATGATGTTCGAGATCCTGACTACGTACCGAAAACACCAGAAAGGAAATTCGAAAAATCATTCTAACTAATAAAGGCTACTTGGAACTACATATGTAAGTAGGATAGTGAAAAATAAAGTCTTCTGTCGACTAAGGGACATTCCATCGTGACTCCTGGGACATTTGACTCCAGAGCTGAATCAACTTTGCCTTGACATCGGGACTTAAATTGATATGAAATATATTTATCGACGT
Organism: Sphenella marginata; assembly: GCA_951509765.1. Classification (NCBI taxonomy): domain Eukaryota; kingdom Metazoa; phylum Arthropoda; class Insecta; order Diptera; family Tephritidae; genus Sphenella; species Sphenella marginata. The sequence continues at coordinate 41,141,726 of OX608083.1, forward strand.
GGATAAATATCTAAAAAAATTAATCCATTAAAAGAATTGGCCAAATAACAAGAAGTACCTTTATAACTACTAAGAAACTGAGTGTGACTCCTGGGACACCGAAAAATCCTTTTTTTGCATCTTTGTGACCACGAATACGAATTTTAGATCAACTATTCAACTTTCACCTACAATTTGTATATGGCCGAAAATACATACTGCATGGTACCATATTCTATAAAAATATTTTATATATTCAAATTCAATAAACTATTTTCAAATATTTAAATTGTGACTCCTGGGACAAGTGCGAAATATGTAATATACCAGATTATTGAAATCAGTTCAAGTCGAATTCAACATCTCTCGAAACAATTATTTAAAACTATATAATAAAAAATAAAAACAACTAAAAAAAAAATTCATCTGAATAATACATGAGAGTTTAGACTCGTGTGACTCCTGGGACACATTTCAAAATAGTCTAGAAACCATAGTATGGCCCTTTTATCTCAAAAAATGTATTTAGACGGTGAACAGCCTCTTTATCCTTACTTCCAGAAATATCTGGTTTCGTAGGGTCATTCCTAAGGTTACCAAGACCAATTTGTATGCCTTTACGTGTGACTCCTGGGACACCCCATATGAGTCAATTTAATGAAGGTATACACAAAAATTACATACCTTTTTTTATTTTATGTTATGCAATTATTTTAATTTTTCTCTGCTTTACTTGAATGGCTAGCAAATTTTTTTCTATAAATGAAAATATAGCTAATACAGCAATGCAAACATGACCAAACTTTTTCCGCAAAATAGTAAGGTGTGAAGTCAAAGTTATAAGGACACAAATTTTGGGTTTTTACATATTTTTCTATATTTCTGTTACCATATTAGGAAAATATACACATTTAGTTACAGATAACTGAATAAATAGGAATGATTAGTAGCATTTAAAATTTTATGTCCTTTTCCTCTTTTGGCTGGAATGTCCCCTAACCAAAAACGATAAGATGGACCTCTTGGTCGTCACCGATATGCATTCATCAGGGACGGATTTAGATGACGGGTCCAGGGGGTCCGGACCCCCCCTGAAATGGATGCATTTATTTTTATCAAAGCTGTTCCCTTTCCTGAATTCCCCGAAGTTTGCAATAGACGCACATAGTTGGTGAATATTTTCATTCAGTGTTCTTGTAGGGTAGGCAGTAATGCACTAGCAAAACTAGACGCGGCTTTAATTTTGTCGTTCCGAGAATTCGCGTGCGTATCAATTTTGCTGTGTATTAAAATATTCTGTTTAAGTGATAATATTAATAAAAATACCAAGAGTGGGAAAAATTTATTATATAGCTTCATTCGTTCTTGTATTAGTTTACACACGAACTTGAACATTTAAAAATTTATTCTGCATTCACATTCACTGAGTGGAATATAGAAAAAATTGTCAGATCATTAGTGTTCGCGATCGACATAGACATGGTACCTAGGAAAATAACATCATTTTTCAAGCCGAAAATTACAAATGCAGAAAAACCAGTGGAATCATTTGAATCAGATATGGAATTGATACCAGCGAAGCGGCCAAAGCATGTAGGGGAGGACTATACTAATCTGGAAGTAAGTTAAAAAACAGCGAAAATTCAACAGACTAGTTCACGCTCAGGTGCAGTTCGTTTTGCATCGATGCATAGAATATTTCCATTGCAAACCGTTTAATATAAAAACGAAGTACATGCACGCATATGCACCTGTCAGCATTACAAAATTTGCACTGGAAATACAATGAGCAAAGCGAACAGCTGATATTCCCTGCAAGAACGCTTTCGTCAGATCACCAGTTATCTCAATGATGCGTATGATCATATTTTAATTTTATCACCTTGAGCATGTATTTTTTACATCCATTTGGCGATATATATGTAAGTTGTTTAAAATAATTATTCAGTTATTTTATTATATTTTCTTACTATATTAAGGCAGTTCAGAGTTTTGTGCAAATGGTAATTCATGCAATTTTTAAGTTTTTTGTGCGAATGTGCTAAGTATTATCAAATCGACGTGCCATACGAAAAGTAACATTTTCAAATTTTTTACAAAGAAATCCTATGAAAAAATTTTGAAAGTGTTACTTTTTGTATGACACGTCGAAATATGGACGCACTTATTAAACGTGTTTGTCCACTTTCTTAGAAATAGGTATCGCTCTTTATAAATTTCCTGAATTTTTTACGATAGGGCAATTCCTCTTCCCGTTATGGCTCCCAAAACGTAAAAGACCAAAAAAAGAACGATGTTGAACAGTTCTGCCGAAGAAAGCTGGAAGATAATGAAAGGTATGAACTTTTAGTGAATGCATGGGTCCCAGAGGCATCTTTTGTATTTCCAGCGACGGAAATAAAAAAAAAGAATCTTAGGTTCCAACTTTCGTGGTTACAGCAATTCCCCTGGCTGACATACTCAACTGCTAAAGATTCCGCATTTTGTAAAACTTGTATCGCATTTTCAAGTAAAGAGGTTGGCAAGGGAAACCACGAAAATGTAAAGTCGCTGGTAACAAACGGCTTAAAAGATTGGAGAAGGGCCCTCGAGAAATTTAGAGAGCATCAGGTAAAAAAGTTTCATACAGACGCTTCTGTTGATGCACAAAATTTCCAACTGATATACGAAAAAAAGAAAACAGACATCGGGAGTGACATTGACAAGAGCAGGAAACGTTTGCAATTGGAAAATCGTCAAAAGCTAGGTGCAATCATTCGCGCTGTCTTATTTTGCTGTAGACAAGCGCTTTCCCTCCGGGGACGTAGAGATGATGGTCCTTTATCTATGGCCATGCCTGACGAAAACGATGGGAATTTCCGAGCTCTTCTTCGTTTTGCCGTAGAAAGCGGAGATCTGACTTTAAAAAAGCATTTGGAGACTGCTGGAGCTAATGCGACGCATTTAAGTTACAAAACGCAAAATGAGATTATAGCGGCTGGCGGTGAAATTATAACGCAGGAGATAGTAAGGCGGGTCAATGAATCAAAGTGCTTCTCAGTCACTGCTGATGAAACGACTGATGGTAGTGGAATCGAGCAATTCACGATTGGAGTTCGATACGTACAATCCACCATGAAGAAACACGTACTTCGCGAAGACTTTTTGTGTTTTGTCCCTGTTGTTGACGTAACCGGTGCCGGTCTCGCAAATACTTTGCTGACAACATTAAGGAAGCTTGGAGTGAAAATTGAGTACATGAAAGGATCCAGTGTTATTAGTGGTAATTGGTTATGTTCCCAATGAGAAAATGTCAATAAATTCTGCGCATAATGCATTAAGTGATTCATGGGCAAAGTGTGGAAAATTTTTATTTAAGCTTACTAATTTTTCTTTACTGTTCTGCTCTTTTTTTTGATTATTATTTTTAATTAGTGAATAATCATCAAAATTTTCTGTTTTTGTATTAAAATTAGGAAGTGTTGCATTTTTATCTGTTGTATTTATAATTCTTACATATGATTGTTGTGAACCTACTAAGGTGTTTGCAATAAATATGCCTTCAGATAATTCTTGTTGTGGAATTAATAAATCAGAATTTTTATTTTTAATGTGGATTTGTCGGACTATCGGAAGTAGTCGCGGGAATTGATATGCTATTTATTGTCGGTTTATTAGTCATTTGAATTGTTATATTTTCTGGATAATCATATGGTCTTAATATTAGGGTGTCCCCATCTTTGTTGTAATCTAAAATGCAATTATATTTTTTAATAAAATCCAAACCCAGTATTCCATCACATGGAATTGGAAAATGATCTTCTCCTATATGAAACTTGTGTTTAATCAATAGACAATCATCTTTTAAATCTGCTTTAACCGTGCCAATAGTGCTTTTTATGCCTTGACCGCCTCTTAAATCTGTTTTTTGTGAATTGTTAATAGTGACATGATTGTCAAATTGACCCTTTTTTATAATGGAAATATCCGCTCCTGTAAGTGTCGGTTCACATCTATTCGAAATCTAAGCAAAATTATTGGAGATCTATGTAGATCTACTCGAGATCTATAAAGATCTTTGTTTTACATGGGTTCCTTGACGGTTTTCGGTCCTTGAGTGGAAACTTGGCACCGGAGCATGTATTCGCTTATTATGGAAGCAATTATTATAATTTGGATTTTTTAGGGTATGATGGAGCTCGAGCGATGAGTGGAGAATTCAAAGGGTGCGCTTCTATTGTGAGGAACTCAGGTTTGAATGCCCCCTACCTGCATTGCGCGAATCATAATCTAAATCTGGCCATCTGCCACGCATGTGACGTTCCGCCGATCCGAAACTGTTTGGGAACAGTAAAAAAGATCGTGAATTTTTTTCGTAAATCTAACAGGGCTGGAAACCTACTTAAAGAACACATTCTTGCTTCAAAACCTGATGCTAAACAGACCCGACTACTGAAATTCTGTGAAACGCGTTGGGTTGAACACCTGGCATCACTCAACTTGTTTCATGATTGCTTGACATATATCGATTCAGCGCTTGAAGAAATGGACATGCTTAGAGCCAGATCAGAGGACGTACAGCCGAATGAACTGCTCGCTTCCATCCGAACGCCACAATTCATTATTTCGTTAACAGTGATGCAGCCAATCTTCTGCTTGACGAAGAGTTTAAGCGTTAATTTACAAAAAGAAGAGTGTGATCTAAGCCGATGTGTTCAATACGCGAATGATATTCATGAAGAAATCAAGATCATGCGTTCCAAAGGGGACGAAGTTTTCGGAGAGATGTCCAAATCAGCCACTCATATGGCAAATTTGATCGGTACTGCGTTTACTGTTCCCAGAAGAGCGGTTCGTCAGACGAATCGTGATAATTATGACGGAAATCCGGAGGACTACTATCGGCGTTCTATTTACATCCCATTCCTGGATAAGTATCAGCAGAGCTTGAGTCAAGATTTTTGGAACACCGAGAACTGCTTACCAAAATACAAAACATTATACCAGCAAGGTGTGCAGGAATTAAGGATGAGGAATTGGATAAGACCATTCAGATCCTCGAAAAAGAGTGGCCGAATGAAGTCACTGACTCGACCGAAGAGTTTAAGTCAGAGTTGAAGATGTGGAGAAGGTAATATTCATTAATACATTCGAACATGAGCAATTGTGACCAGTTACTTATTACAGATTCTGTTCGAACGTATCTGCAGAAAACCGGCCGAAAACCTTTATTGAAGCTCTGAACGTTTGTGATATACAGTTTTACAGACAAATACATAGCTTTCTCACTATAGGTGCTACACTGCCAGTTACGGTAGCTTCAAGCGAACGTTCATTCTCTACTTTACGGAGAGTAAAAACCTATTTGCGAAATAAAACTGGAGAAGAACGTTTGAATGGATTGGCAATGTTGAATATTCACAGAGATATCGAAGTTACTCATGAACAGATACTGGATATTCTGGCAAGAAAAGGAAAGAGAATTGATATTACTCTATAGGTAATGTATGTAAATTGATCTGGCATTATCCCGTCATCGCTTATAGAAATGAACATCATTACTCAACAATTAAATATTATAATGAGAGCAGTATAGCAATACTAAGTCCGTAGCGTTATATGTATGTATGTATGTACATATCGTCTGTCATTCGAAAATTTAAGAATACATTGCAAATATATAATAATTGTACTGTGTAAGTATACATATACATATGAGTGAGTTTTTGTTATTCATACCTCCGATTATTATCTTCCAACTTTTCTTGTCAATGTTGTATTGGAGATTTCAAATCTGGACCCCCCCCGAAAAATTTTCCTGGATCCGTCCCTGATTATAGTAATTCACTTTTTCATTTCTGACTGGTACTATAAAATAATTATAAAAATTGTAGTGCTAGGATAAATACTCAAATAAATACAAAATATGTATTTACATACATATGTACAGTCACTCACATTAATAAAAGGACACTCCTTTTTGGACCATTCTTACAATTTTCGCTTTTGCAAATTTATTTTAACTAATTTCCTATGAGCAACTTTGTCACGATCTGTAACAAAAACTAAATTATATTTAAAAAATGTTTGAAAAATTCGACGAATTTTCATTATAAAAAATTTTTTTCGGAATTTTAAGAATTTTTTAGAGTATTGAGATTTGTAGTCCATTCAATTTAAGTACAATAAAGTAATATTCTTAAGTCCCTTAAATTTTTTTTGGATCATGTCACTTATTCACATGGGTTACTGTACATAAAATAAGGAAATGTATGCATATGAAGTAAAATTTTGGAAAAAATAAAAAATATTTTTAATTTAAAATGAACTAAAAACTGCAAAATAATTTCTCCTTTGCCTACATAGATTTTTCACCACGTAGAGCTTGTCCTGAACATTTATTAGTGGGAATTCTCATAGGCATTACAGTACTTGGCACGATTGATATACATAAAAACATTTGGCGCTTGCTATATCGTGAAAAGATGATCTTTTTTAGGAAAGTTCATATCGGTAGTAAGATTTTTAGAAACTTATGCGAACCATCTACAGCGTGCGCCAATGTTTTTATACATTTCAATCTTGCCAAGTACTGTAATGCCTATGAGAATTCCCACTAATAAATGTTCAGGACAAGCTCTACGTGGTTAAAAATCTATGTAGGCAGAGGAGAAATTATTTTGCAGTTTTTAGTTCATTTTAAAAACATTTTAAATTAAAAATATTTTTTTATTCTATTTTTTATTTTATGCTTTTTAGTTGTGAGTTTGTAAAAATGATAGCATGACGTTCGTTAGTTAATCCTCGGCGCCATCTGCACATTATTAGATTATAGCATGATGCTTGATAGTTAATCTTCGGCGCTACTAATGTGCAGATGGTGCTGAAGATTAACTAACGAACGTCATGCTATAATCCACTACTTCCTATAATATCTGTGGCAATAAGACTAAACGACTAAACTCAAGATAGGACGATAAATGGGATTTATGAAATTAAGCAATATTTTAGATTTTTTTTTTTTCGTATAATGCATTGTTAGCGAAGCCTGAACGATGATGAAAATTGCAAAACCCCAGCTCAACTGCAAGTTAGTTCAAAATCCAAAGCAAAATCTCTGGAAATGAAACTTTTCAAATATCTTTACCCGTGCGCCACCTATCGGAATTTTTTTTTGTTATATGGTGTGGGGGCTCAAAACTAAACGATGATGAAAATTTCAAGATTCTACCTCAACGGGAAGTTCGTTGAAAAACGAATTAATCGACACCGAAAACAGACCTTCGCATTTCTTAAATAGAGCGACTAACGCGCCACCTAGCGGGTCTAATTTTTTTTGGAGCATTTGGAAATTGTTTAAGTAACACACACGTAAAATATGAGCCAAATCGGTCCATAGTTACGATTTTGAGTTTTTATTGCCGCGATTTCAGCCCCACCTAGCGGATTTTTTTTTCCGAAATATTTATTTTCATCGTAGTAATACATGTTCCGAATTTCATCCAAATCGGACCATAAATGCGAATTTTGGAAATATAGCAACCCACGCGCCATCTATCGTAATTTTTTTTTCATAATATTGCATTGTCATCGGGACCTGAACTATGGTGAAAATTTCAAGACCCTAGCTCAACAGGCAGTTGGTTTAAAATCGAATGCAAAAATCCGCGGACAGATACGACGAAAGCGACCTAATAAAAACATTTTAAAAAAAGAACACATGGCTGAAAAAATTGACGTAGTTGTAATAAATGACTGCATTTGAAACGGAAAATCTCATAAAATAATTTTGCCTTGCTTGTTCTACACGAAACACTGTGCGGCGGCAGATAGTTCTTGGTGATGCAGGAACTTGCTCAATAATTTCGGTCTATATATTTCCCGCAGTGTCAAAACATTGAAGCATCTCCGTCATGACATGTTTGATGAACACTCCAGTAATACCACTAAATGCTTAAGGAAAAAAAGGGTCTTTTGGACTTTTTGTATATTCAACTGAACTGACTACATGCATACTTTGTTAGGGAAAACTTTTATGAAGTGGGCGGCATGGATTCTAGAGTTTCGAAAAACCAGAACGTACAAAACTAAGATATAATTGGAAAAATATGCTAGAAAGTGACAAACAAAATCGAAGAATATGCAAACCATATGATGCATTCCATATGAAAAGATAGGTCGACCTCTCCGATTTTCTTCAAATTCGGAAGACGTGTAGTATTTGACGTCTAGAATAGTGTGCCAAATTTTTTTTTTAAATTTTGAATATTTTGGATTTTATTGACAGTTGAAAATTTTTGAAAGCTTTTCTTTGAGTTAAAATATCTTTTAAACCATTAATTTTAGAAAAAAATATTTTACTACAAAAAGTCTTTAAAATTATTGAAGTTTATAAAAAAAATTTTATGTTCTCAAAATTTTGAAAAATAATATGATTGAAAAATAAAATAAAATTTTTTTTCAGTGTAAAGTAATGAAGGATATCACCGATTCTCTTTAAAAAAATCTGAAAGAAACTTGAATATGTTCTTAACCTACCCTTCAAATTTAGAAGAATGGTTTTTCTTTGTTTTCGAGAAAAATAATTTGAAAATTGTATGTTGAGTAAATCTCTGATTTTTACGCACAGTAAGTTTGTGATACCAAAAATTTTACACTATATAATACTTCGAAATGGCATCCATACTGTTAACAGGTTTTTTCTACATATATATGTATTTACCCTCTTATTCATAGAAAATAAAAAAGATTGGTCAAACCTATTTTATTTTCTATAAATAAGGTCGTTGAATAATATATAATGCGAATTTGGGGTAATTCTCCGCAGTTTGACAAATATCACATTTTATAACTAATTTAAATAAAAAAAATGAACAAATCAGCTGTTAAATAGCGCCATCTGTGATGAATTCCACCTATTAATAACGGGAACAATCACTTCACTTATTTTTTGTTTATTCTATCGCAGTAGTTATTGATTTTGTAAACTTCTTTTATTTATTACCTTATGAAAATTCTTTGCAATTCGAACATAATTGTCAACAAAGAAAGTGTAATTCTTGTCCAGGTTTTGAAAAATAAGTATTGAACTTGGAAAAGCATTTGAAGTAAATAATATAAAAAGTTTGGAATTTTTACAATGGACCAATACGGACCGTTCTTCTATAGAAACAGTTAATAAAGATACTCGTACGTTTATTGAAATGCTGAAAGCCGATGCATCAGTACTTTTAGCACACAATTTTATATCCTAAAATCAAAACAAATTCTTCAAAGAACTGAAACTTCAATTAAAGGAAGGCGAATTTATAGTAGTTGGTGACTTTTCTGAAAATTTCACTTTTCTGGTACAGAATGCCATTCAGGATTACCACTGGAATAGCAATCAGGTTACAGTTCACCCCTTTGTTGTTTATCGCGCAGAAAAGGATAATAATAAGAGCTTCACATATGAGAGCTTTGTACTCATCTCAGAGTGTAACATCCATGATACCACTGCTGTTTATTTATTTCAAAAGAAAATGAACAATTGGCTTGTATCAAAATATAATAACGACAATGTTAAAAAAATTTACTACTTTTCAGATGGCGCAGTTTTGCAATATAAAAATAAATACAATTTTATTAATTTAATATATCACTTTCAGGATTTTAATATAAAAGCGGAATGGCACTTTTTTGCGACATCGCATGGTAAAAACGCTTGTGATGGAATCGGTGGTACTGTTAAAAGATTTGTTCGACGAGAAAGTTTACGCCGTCCTGACTCCACGCCAATTACTACCCCAATTGAATTTTTTAATACTGTCAAAAATGAATTTAAAACAATGCAATTTGGTTCCTGTTCCAGAGCTGATTACCAAAAAGAAAAAGATTTCCTAAAGGATCGTTTCGCTACAGCTGTTCGAATCAATGGCACTCGGTCATTCCACAGCTGTATACCCTTTTCAAGCAACGAAATGAAATGTAAAGTAGTATCGACTTGTAATGAGAGCGAATGTAAAATTTTTAAAGTAATAAAAAAACTGACCTAATTTAAAATATAAAACTACATTTTCATAATATTTATGCCATTTCGAAGTGTTATATAGTGTAAAATTTTTTGTATCACAAACTTACTGTGCGTAAAAATCAGAGATTTACTCAACACACAATTTTCAAATTTTTTTTCTCGAAAACAAAAAAAAAACATTCTTCTAAATTTGAAGGGTAGGTTAAGAACATATTCAAGTTTCTTTCAGATTTTTTTTAAAGAGAATCGGTGCTATCCTTCATTACTTTACACTGAAAAAAAATTTTATTTGATTTTTCAATCATATTATTTTTCAAAATTTTGAGAACATAAAATTTTTTTTATAAACTTCAGTAATTTTAAAGACTTTTTGTAGTAAAATATTTTTTACTAAAATTAATAGTTTACAAGATATTTTAACTCAAAGAAAAGCTTTGAAAAATTTTCAACTGCCAATAAAATCCAAAATATTCAAAATTTTAAAAAAATATTTTGACACACTATTCTAGACGTCAAATACTACACGTCTTCCGAATCGGAGAGGTCGACCTATCTCTGCATATGGAATGCATCATATGCAAGATATTTGCCTTAGTTCGAGATCTCTAGAACGCTGGGCAAAAATATGCAATTTCATAGAACTCTTAAGTCTATTTTTTAGACTTTATTTATGTACTCATCCTAAGATTATACATTAAATATAAAATCTAACCACTGGCAATACTGGTGTTGCTTTCTCCTGCATGGTAGATGAACAATTAAAAGGTACTCTAGTATGAAAAACCGCATACAAAATACACACATTTATATAATTTTAAAATTGTACTCACCTGTAGGAAGTAAATGCTGACAGGGGCCCCAACAGCGCCTTAAATGTTACACCTTTTACTTGTCCTTCTACGTAGTGTTTGGCAAACTATTGAAAGTAAGAAATAAAAAAATTAAATAAAATTTTAAATATAAGTTTATCCAGATAGGTAAAAGGAAATAACAATACCCAACGACGAATGAAGTTGGATCTTGCTTAGTAAAGCACTCTAGACATTTCTGTTCAACTATAACTAATGCTGCTTGTCATAGTCGCTCTCTCCCCGCTAACCTGGGGCCTCCCTTAAATCCCTTATTGAAACGGAGGAAGGACTGCGAGTATATGTCCTTCGAATACTCCAAGGATCACCTAAACTTTGTTATGCGCTTCCCATAATAAAGAGCCATATAACATATGTATGTATATTACTAGATATTAATTTTTTTGTTTTTGGTCTGCTCATTTTACATATTTTTGTAAGTTTTAGAAGCTTATTACTATTTTTGGTGATGGTTAAGGTGGAAAGAAAAGAAGAACAGTTTAGGGCTCAACACTTGAGCTCTTATCTTGTTAACTTGACCGGAAGTCTCTTGGTCTGCTCTCCCTGGGCGTAGAATAGGCTGATTAAGATCTGCGTCTCAATTTTATTTGGTACGGAACATAGGAAATAAGTCACTATTTTCCAAAAATAAGGTTTTGAGCCTTTCCCACAGATTGTGATATTTCGCGAATTAAATTGCAGTCAAAATCGGATTACAACTTCACGTTTCTTTTCGGTGGTGAAATGTAATAAATAATAAATGTAAAAAGTTCGGTTCATATGAAAAAATTTCAGGTTTTTCCCTCTCCTGAAAACTTTTTGGTTTTGAACATACAGGGTTTTACAGTGTGGCTGTCGATATAATACACCATTACAAATAGCAGGTGTTGGAATACCCTCCTAATGTACAAGACTATTATAGGGCCTATACACGATGCGACTGAGTCAAGAGTCCTCTATGTAATGTTGACTCGCCGTCATTCTGGGCTCACTTGCGTCATTCATTTGTGAATAGTTTTCAATGCAGAAGGTTCGTAATGAATATCTCAAACCTATATACTTCGATGAATTCCTTCATATCGAATTTATTGACACACATTTATGAAACTAAAATATATTTTTTCTTTTTGTTATTTATTTTTTAAACGGTTTGGCAGTTAACTAACAAAATGTGACGGGCGAGTCACAGCAAAATATCAAACTCATTTTGATTTTCTTGAGTCATGCCAGAGTCATGTCGGTGTAGCTACTACATACACATTCTTACAAAAACACATAAATTGACTCTTGACTTAGACGCATCGTGTATAGACCCTATTACAAATGACCAACATATATGACTTAGCAGCTTTAATACAAAGATAATTATTACCGGCCCATTGTGAAATTACCAGGGATGCAAACCGCTCCGAAAACCTCTGCGGTTCGGTTCAGTGTTTCGAACCACATCCCGATAATTTTTGTGGTCCGGTTCAGTGGTTTAAACCATCTTGTTAAACCTTTAACCGGTTCAAACCATATATCAACCCAGCCAAAAACTAAAAACAAAAAATTTTAAGAAAAGCCTATTAAAATAACATTTGTAAGGAAATTTCGGTTTTAAGAGATTTTTAAAACTTTGTTCACTTTTATAAATATGGTAATAAATGTATAAAATTAAAACGCAAATTGTTACAGACGTGGTAGCCCTGCAAGTCACTTTCTGAGGTTTTCCTACTAGGTAACTGGCAATAAGCTTTCCAGAGTTAACGGAAAAGTCAAAGTAATATTTAAGCTTTTTATAAAGAAGTTCGTTATTTACTAGGTTGAAGGTCTTTGAGAAATCCAGAAGACAAACAAGTGCTAGATTGCCATTATAAAACTGTATCCTGTCAGTTATTTTCAACATACCTGTGGTGCAACTATGATTTGGTAGACTGACTGCAGTGGAGATAAAAAATGTATAGGAAATTTATGGCATTAATGCTGGTTACCAAACAACGAACATCACTCACTCATTCTAATTTTTTACATACCGAAGTGGCTCGGGGTTTTCTTACCCGACCAACTACTTTTGAATTTGAATCAGGTTTGCTCATTACTCTACTGTCGGCTAACCTCGTACGTTCGCAAGAAAACGCCTAACAAAATTTTTTTTTTTACATGGAAACCGAAATTGAAATTATTTTTATTTAGAAGTTTGTATCTGGCTTTTTTTAAGATTTTCTTAATAAAATGCCTTTTAATGTGCATAAGGTATGATTAGATTTGAGTTTATGTTCCAGAAATGCTAAAAAAAAACCTTTCTGACTCGAATCTTATCATGACTGGAATTTGAAAGTCATTTTATAAAAAAATTAATCAAAATTTGGCTTCCAATTTTCTACGTAAGTTCTAAGTGCCACTTGCATTTTGGGATGCCATTTCTGCTTTCTTATTCCGTTTTGGAATTTATTTTAACATGCTGACATTTATTTTAATGTACCGGGCAAACTTTCAAAAATTCAATATTATTCACTTCGCTTGTGCGCCCCAATACTCTTGCGTTATCTGGAGACCGTATCACGATTGTCACATCAAGAGACTCGAAAAAGCTCAAAAAATTTTTGTTCGTTCCGCGCTGCGTCCATTGAATTTCTCTGAACCGATTCCTTCCTACGAAGCAAGATGTGCCCTAATTAACCTTCAGTCTCTGCAAGGCAGAAGAACCGTTGTATCGATTACTTTTGTGTTTGCCATTGTGAACGGTGCTATAGACGCCCCATCTCTCCTTGAGAGTATCCGGTTTCATGTTCCAACTAGGCCGCTAAGAAGTATTGATATCTTTTATACGGATAGATATCTAAGATAATATTTGTTTGTTTTATTTTTTTTTTTTTTTTAAGAATAATAAAATAAATAATAAATTTGTAAGTAATCTGTGCTAAAATCATTATAGACCGCTGAATGAGTGTGATATAAGATGTAAGCTTGGACAAATTGAGAATTATGGGGTTTTATTTAAAATTAAAATAAAAATACTGAATTTCCCGCCCCATCTGTAACTTATGCCGTTGCATCAATAGGCTGGAACCTGTTTCTGGCACACAGGAGTTTACTCTGTTGGCTCTAGAGCTGATCTGCCCATTGTTGCCTATAATCAATGCTAAGTTGCGAAGTTATGTCAACTCAAGTCTATGCTACGTAAGTATAACAGTATTCAAACATGTTCTGTGGAGGGGTGTTTTTTGGAAAATTTTAAAGGTGGTAGTACTCCCCACACCCCAAACCTTTTTATAATTAACAGTTTAAATAAAAATATCCCTGATGAAGACGCAAAACTGAGTTGAAACGCGTAGGATGGCAACATAAAACGTTGTTTTAATTGGAAAAAAAACCCGGCCAAAAAGCTCCATTAAAAATACTTTTAGGAGTATATCTCTTTGGAAGATTATTCTTGGTAGGTACTACTGTTATAGCTCAGCTTTTAGTTTCCTAACGGCAACACAATAGTCCACACGATAACATCTGACTGTTACGAAACGAAAATGCTAAATCGGTAACCTCTGTCATGAAAGCAGAGCTGTACGATCAACGTAACATCTATCAAAGCACACGATGCTGTCAGCACGGGTATCGTCCGTTAAGCGAATCGCTCGTCAAAGGGAACGAGGCCGTTAAATTTAACCATGAATTTTGTAAGAAAACTGAGCCGTATAGTGTATCACCGCAATTACCCATTACAACAATCCTGTGAATCTTTGAGGATTATACTACAACAACTTATATCTTTATCAAATGCAATACTTGCATTCCTAACTGCTGGATGATTAACAAAATAGGATTCACCACCTCCGTTTAAATATCACAACTTCCACGTTATTAAATCGATGTAATAAAGTGAAGAATGAGGAGGTGGACTGGAGGCACGGCCCCTCCAACCACCCAGTTAATCCTTCAGATGGACACGAGCTCTTCAACTATCCAGTTTGCCGCACACAAATAAGATATGAATAATTTGTGATTTCTTCTCTCTTGTTAATTATATTTTTTCAATAGTCGACTGCTTTTTTGTGTTGACTTAAAATAAATAGTTTAATATAAAGTAAAAGTAACAGGATGCATATGTACATATGTGAGTAATCACGTGCCTGAAATATATATTTTAAACCTATTTGGTACCTAATATTTTTGATTATTGAAGATGTTTTTTGAAGCTGATAACTCAAGAAATCATATATAATTTAATTGGAATAAAACAAAACTTGTCTTAAGAAAAAAACGAGTCGACTTTACAGCTGTAAAGCTCCATTAAAAATACTTTTAGGAGTATATCTCTTTGGAAGATTATTCTTGGTAGGTACTACTGTTATAGCTCAGCTTTTAGTTTCCTAACGGCAACACAATAGTCCACACGATAACATCTGACTGTTACGAAACGAAAATGCTAAATCGGTAACCTCTGTCATGAAAGCAGAGCTGTACGATCAACGTAACATCTATCAAAGCACACGATGCTGTCAGCACGGGTATCGTCCGTTAAGCGAATCGCTCGTCAAAGGGAACGAGGCCGTTAAATTTAACCATGAATTTTGTAAGAAAACTGAGCCGTATAGTGTATCACCGCAATTACCCATTACAACAATCCTGTGAATCTTTGAGGATTATACTACAACAACTTATATCTTTATCAAATGCAATACTTGCATTCCTAACTGCTGGATGATTAACAAAATAGGATTCACCACCTCCGTTTAAATATCACAACTTCCACGTTATTAAATCGATGTAATAAAGTGAAGAATGAGGAGGTGGACTGGAGGCACGGCCCCTCCAACCACCCAGTTAATCCTTCAGATGGACACGAGCTCTTCAACTATCCAGTTTGCCGCACACAAATAAGATATGAATAATTTGTGATTTCTTCTCTCTTGTTAATTATATTTTTTCAATAGTCGACTGCTTTTTTGTGTTGACTTAAAATAAATAGTTTAATATAAAGTAAAAGTAACAGGATGCATATGTACATATGTGAGTAATCACGTGCCTGAAATATATATTTTAAACCTATTTGGTACCTAATATTTTTGATTATTGAAGATGTTTTTTGAAGCTGATAACTCAAGAAATCATATATAATTTAATTGGAATAAAACAAAACTTGTCTTAAGAAAAAAACGAGTCGACTTTACAGCTGTAAAGTTGCATTTGGAGATGCGTACAAAGCAGACCATTAACCTCAATGATGATTCACAACTTTGGCGTTTTTAATTTTATGGAATTATTGATTGTGGGCGTATAGGTCAGAAAATATTAATTAATTAATTTAAAAATATTAGCATAATTGAAGCCAAAACACCGGTTACGTGCAATATCTATGTACAATAACAATAGTCTAACACACATAATTTAACACATAGACAGAATGTCAAAAAAAAATTTGCACACTGTTGCAGAATAAACCAACAACAACCAAACGGCAAAATTAACGTTTGAGAGACAAATGTCTTCTCTATTGCGTTACTTCATGCAAAATTTAAAAAAACGCAGGTTAAAGTAAAAAAATTAAGATTTTGCAAAAATAGCTAAAAGTGAAAGCGCAGAGTTGCACGACACTTTGCAGAGACCACTCAACGATGATTGGGAAATTTGAACAAAAAAGAAATGATTAATGAAAAAAATTTTATCGAATCGCAATGCCAATAACTATTATTTGAAAAAAAAATTATCATTTTATTGCAAGTGAGAGCTTGTACATACCCAGCGACGAAAATCCGCAATACGGAATTCAACACTTCTCCAATACTTTGCAACAGTTTACCTTCAAGAATCAGTTACAACCTTTATTACTTTCCCATAAGCATGTCCGCTTTGTGGAATGGAATTACTAGTAATGGAATAAGTAATCTATGCCCGAACAATGTTCGGATGCTTATTACAATTAGCTATACGTTTCTGAAATTGTAATCGGTATTCTATGCAGGCCACCCACTTAATGCATTACGATTTCGATTCTTTCATTACATGTCAGCCTACACTTTAATAAAAAGTAATAGCTTACTTGTAGCGTTTCGTAAAGCATGATGTGGGGGGATTGCAAACTCATTTCGCCGCTGGGTAGTGTTCGGAAATATTCACTCTCGCTCTTATTCGTGAAACCGAACAATAAAAAAAATATATATAAATCAAAGTAAGTGTGTGCTTTTTGTCGTTCATATTCAAAACCGTATGTACATAAGTATGTACAGTAGAGCGTCTCGCCTTACAGGCAAAAAAAAAAAAAGTCGGCCGTACTCCCCCTCATATGAAGTGTTTTTGAAAAACATTTAAAAAAAAAATTTTTTTTTTTTTCTGGCAACCCTAGACATCGCCCAAGTACATTTTTATTCATATCGTTCGCGTTTGTTGTCGGATTTTAAAGTGTGACACATCAATTTTTTTGTCTCAAAGAGGAGGTTTTTCTCAAGAAAGTTCATTGAGCTCATGCGTTTCGTTGTGGTACTTACCCACCATATCTCAGTTTCTACCACCCTAATGTAACAACCTAGTGTCAGTTTATTGAAGACCGTAAAAAATCATAAATCTTTTGCGAAGAAAGTATTTCGATTCAAGCAGTAGAGCTCGAAATAAAACAAATTTTGTTTGCTGGGTTGAGCGCTTACGGCCCACAGTGCTAGTTTTCTTTTCAAATTTTTTACTGCTAGTTTTCGTATGGCACGCCGATACATTAAATGCCTTATTTTATTTATACATTTTTCTTTATGAAGACCGTTTTTTTATAAATTTGTTTTGTTCACTGTGATTTAAAAAACCAACTGCCAACCAAACTCGATATTATTAAATTCGGGTTATATCTTCGTCATAGTGATCATAGTGATCGGAGTAAAAAGTTGGGAGTTTTTATTGAATTACCAGGTATGCACAACGAAAACTATTAATTTTTCTTTGCTTCTCTTTTATCGGCATTTTCACTGATCTTTTTCACAGCATATCCTTGTCATTCCCAAAATACCGAGCGATTTGTTCATACAGTCCATGAATCTGCAATGGCGGTCACCGATGAACAACGCATGGGAGACATTTTTGCTAAGCTCGAGAGCCGGCAGAAATACAGCAAGCTTGAATCCCGACAAAATTTTATGGACTAATAAAGAAAAATGTATAAAGAAAATAAGGCATCTAATGTATGGCTTTCAACTAAAAACAAAATTTGTTTATATTATTCATAATGGGCCATTTCTTACATTTATGTTTTCTGGGTTGAGCGCTTACGGCCATCCAAACAAAACAAATAAACCCCACAATCAGCAATGATTTTTCTGTCTTTCATATATTAATATGAAAAAACCCGTTTTTTTTATTGGGTACCCGATACGAAAAATCGATTTAATTTTTGAAATCAGCATGGCTTAGTACTAGTAGGTGTAAAGTTTCAACAAGTTCTGAAGACTATTATGAGTTATTTTAACATTTGATAAAATTGAAAAAAAAAAAATTTTTTTTATTAATTCGTAACAGCGGCTGAAAAACGGATATCTTGTCTTGGAAAACAATTAAAAAAAAAAAGAAATTGCATTATGGGAAAGTCATAGATTTTCGGAACATTGTTGTTGATTTTCAGAAAAAAGATGTTGAAATACAAAAAATGGACGGAAGCGCCCTCTGGAGGGCGTCAAGTGATAAAATTAATACTGGAAATGGATTCCTCGACCACAAAAACCCCCAGATGCATATACAGAACGATTTTTGTTAATTTTCAACACGGTTTTGAAACAAGTGAATCATTTTTTGCAGAAAAAAAAAGTTTATCGAAAAAACTGCTAGCTCGAAATTCATGTTAGACATATAGTTTCTTCGGCAAAAATACTTGAAATGAACCAATTAATCATAATCTCCATGTGCCCCTGGTGCAAAAAAATCGAACCGCTCTAATGTACATATGTATGTACTTCGATTGAACGCATATGCATGTATCTTGGGTGGCATATTCGGTATATAGAGCGCAATGTTAACCAACAAAACTATTTTTGGGGGACTTGTGAGATTTATTCAAGGACGTATAGACATATGTTCAAGATTATTTCGGGACTTTATTAAAAACTTTTCGGGATAGTTTTGGAACTTTCTCGGAACTTTTGTGAAATCATGTGGGGATTGTTTTTGGGACTATTTGGAATATTTATGATACTTTTTCGGGATTGCCAATTCAAAATGTGTTCTGCATTGTTTCATGACTTTTTGAGATCATATTAAGGAATGCAATTTTGAACAAATATATTGCACTAAGTACCGCTACGTAAAATGATCGCAACGCATGTTTATTTCAACAGGCAAAGAAGAGAAAATCCATATTTAAAAATTCTGCACATACGTAATTATGTGAATATGTGTGGAAGCAGATAAATTAATAACATTTCACTTGCTATTGCTATGCTAAGTAAACTCGTTATCTTACACACACAAATAAGTACCCAAAACAATAGCAACGGTATATGCAAAGCAAGCGAATTCTACGGGATGACAGATGCAGGCAATTTTTAAATATTTGATGATTGTTACTTTATTAACAAACTTTTTGCATTGCTATGCAGTGATGGCAAGCAACATGTACATACATATGGTATACCAGGGCCGTGCGCAGGAATTGGCCTTGGGGGGGGTTTTAATTTAGATTTGCATTCGCATACATTTTTCACTAAGATAAACATATTTTCTGAAACAGATACCTAGACCCATACATCATAAATTTATATGTTCTTTAACTTTTCTGACACTGCATACTCTGATACCTAAAACTATACCCAAGAAAATTTTTTTGGTTGTACACATTTTTCTGTATTTGATAGAGAATTGGTGATATGATGGCATATCCCAGCTAACTAAAAGTGCAAAAAAACACTCCTTTCGGAGTCCAAATGAAGCGAAAAATCGCTCTACGCGAGCACTCCAACGGAGTCATAAAAAAGAGTCCGAAATGAGTCCGATTTCAATGAATTTTAAGCGTTTTTTGACTATTTTTAAATGAACTGCGGAGGCTTTTATTGGTGTTTTTCTGAAGCTTATTTGGGGTCGTTTTTTATTTCTTTTGGGTCATAATTTCTTTGCGCAATTTTTCATATCTAACTATTCTGCCGGCACCAATTCTGACTTTCTAAATTATCCCTATGAGCTACATGGGAACAATTTAATTAATTGTCCAACTATATGCGCCAATGATGCTCTTATTTATCTGAAAACCTTGATTCCTACATGCTTCTTGAAGAAGTGTGCTAACAATATTTACCAATTCATAAACTGGATCAGTTGGGTTTCCAGCCGGGTCTCAATCGCTAGATCTCTTCTTACCTTAGCGACAGAGCACAAAAATTGTGAATCCGATGTTATTTATGTCTCCTCAGGAGTTCTCAAGGAAGCCATCTTGGCCCGATTCTGTTCTTGTTGTTTATAAATGATATTTCTACAGTAATATAATTTTCGAAAATTTTAATGCTCTTTAGCTGAACAGTTTTAGATCTCGACGATTAACAAACTAAAGCCAGACTATTGATAAACGTCCATGAAAAATTTGATCTTTATCTTCTGTTAGGTAAAATGAAAAAAAACTTCAGAAAATGTTTGAAAACATTCAAATAATTGAACCGTGTCGCTCATCTGCTCTCCAACGTTCATTTTCTCACAATTCTCTTTACGCCTACAACAAAAAGGGTCAGAAAACACTCGAAATCTTTCATATAATTGAGCCTTGCAGTTCATTCGCTCTGTTAATTGAAACTGCTCACTGTTTTCACCAGTAAAATTAAAAAAAAAATGTCCATACGCTACACAATTTTGTAATTTCGGAAAGCTCCAAGTGCAATTCAAAGTGCCGGACTTATGTATTGGCCAACCTTATTCTTTGCAACTTTCACCAATTTCTTCTGCTGTAAAATTATTTTAACTAATTTTGTCAAAAATTATTAGTCAGGATTCAATACAAGATTTATAAACTGTATTTTGAAAATTTTTGCAAAATCATTGCAACTTAGATTTGGCAATGGGGGGCCTGTGGTATACATATGTGAACATTCGAGCACCCATTAGCAATTGCGAACGATTTGAATTTTTTATGCGTTCGTATTGGCGAAGAGACATGTAAATTTGATTTTTTAATGTTTAGGTTCGCGTGTAAGAATCTATAAGAAAGTACTTTAATATTCATAAACCACACGGATTTATTTTGTTTTTGAGTTTTGGTTTAACCGGAAGTGTTATTTGGGCCGTTTTTGCGTTTTTCCCCGTGTTGAAAATGGCATGATTTTACCTCTTCTGTGCTTATGGCGCAGCCGACACTGATTAACCACAGTGCGAGATTGATATCATGCCGCCCACCTTCCTTCTTCCTCTCGCTCTCCGTCAATATCACTGTTATCGTGATGTGTTTTATGTTAGCGGATATACATATGTGTTGTGAGTTAATGTTGCTGAGTGTGTCGCCGATGTTGCTAGCTTCGAAAAGGTTGATAGATGCATGAGTTGCGCCACTAACTATTTAGAAACAAACTCTTTAAGCGGCGTTTGCGTGCAGTAATGTTGCTATCCCCGTCTACTGTGCGTGGCCGAACTCGATTGGAAAGTAGGAGCTACCTTTTGTATGATTGTATGACGAACTTTTTGTGTTGTCTGATATACACAACGCTTTATGGTAAAAATCTCACTTTCAACGAACTTCACTTTCGATTAAAAACTTTTAATATCCTTGCTTCATTTAGGAGACCTGCCTTAGTCAAACCAATCTGCGCTTGACCCGTTAGCGGTACGTACAGTGGTGGCCAAATCATATGCAACGTTCAGAAAAGCTACATATATTTTTTTTAAACTTAACAGAATGCTGATTAAAAGTAAAATGATTTTAGTTTGATATTAAAACATTTATTTCATAACTTGAAATTAAACAAATTTTGGTATAACATAAAGAAAACATTCAATTTCTTAACTTTTTAAAAAGTCCGTTGACTAAAGAAACGCAACTTTTTTGAAGTAAGAATCGAGAAATGTAAAACTAATACTTTTTTGCTTTTTATTACTTCGCCACACCTTCTTGGCATTGATGCAATTAAATTATCGTTTTAACGTTATTCCGATCTATACGCTTGTTAACCAGCTCCCACAAGTTCTCAATGGGGTTGAGATCTGGGAACCTAGGTGGCCATTCCATAACATTAATTTTATTTGCCATAAACCAAGACTTTATTTACTTCGCTATGTGCTTTGGGTCGTTATCTTGTTGGAAGACCCAATGCAGCGGCTATTCCCACGCAGCATATGGCAGCATTACATTTTCCGTAATGTCTTTGTAGGCGTACTGGTTCATAATACCATTAATTTTCTGTAAGGGTCCAACGCCGTTTGCAGAAAAGCACCCCCACACCATTAGATTGCCGCCCCCATGCTTAACTGTGTTCTTGCAATATCGAGGATCATATCGTTTATTGGCCAGTCTTCTCAAATACGACATTCCATCGCTGCCTATAATGATGAATTTTGAC
The DNA here is from genome assembly GCA_951509765.1 of Sphenella marginata. NCBI lineage: Eukaryota > Metazoa > Arthropoda > Insecta > Diptera > Tephritidae > Sphenella > Sphenella marginata. The sequence goes on from OX608083.1 coordinate 41,164,027, forward strand.
TCATCACTAAAAAGAACTGTTTTCCAGCTACTAGTAGGCCAATTTAGATGCTCTGTAGCAAATCTCAAACGCTTTGCTTTATTTTTCATACAAATCATTGGTTTGTATGCAGGACTGCAACCTCGCAGTGAAGATTTAATTATATTCTGCGGGGTTCGATTCCAAATTTGGCTCGAGCCATAATCAAAAAAACACTATTTTCTTGAATTAAAACAACGGTTTACCCAGCCAGCAAAAAATCCATAAATGTATCCGAAAATGGAAGGAATTGCTGATAAAAAACTTATTTTACATCCGTTTTCATATTGCGTTTACAATACTTTTCTGGATCCGCTTTCCCACTAAAGTGTGCGAACCAAACGTATGTGTGTAAAAGTAGAAAAAACTTAAAACAAACTGACACATTTTCCCATGCGTTTTATGGGTATTTTTCTTACATTTTAGCACGCGTTTTTGAGATATTTTTTCGATCGGTTGTCGGATGCATACTAGCACATACTTTTGGATCCGTTTTGAAATCCTTTTTGAATGGATTTTGTAACAGATTTCTTACCAAATTATCTTCTAAAAAAAAGAAAACATTTTTTTCTGTGCACATAAGTGCATGCATGTATTTAAATCATATATTTCAATATTCTACATAAAAAATCACTTTTTAAAAGTTGATGGGGGAGAAGAAGTGAATTTATCTTGGATACGCATATATTTCATTTTGAGTATTTAAATTCCGGCACTTCTTCGACATTCGGGTATGTACCGCAAGGGAGTACCGGGATCATATCCAACTGACTATCACTTTCGAGACACCCCCGAATAAATATTCCGTTTGTGTTTATTTGATGCGAGTTTCCTTAAAGATGTAAGTGACAACTGCAATTAACCTGCGAAATTTCAAAAGGAAAAAATATGTGCAATCCGTTTCTTACAACTTTACAAAATCTTCAAATACTCACAATTAACAGCTGCAAGTCCCTGGTAAAATTTATTTGGATTTAAAAAAAAAAATTCCAAAATTTGTGTTGTTTTTATTTTTCAATTAAAGAAAAATTTCACTTTTTTTCAGTCACATTAAATATGGTTGCCACATGTCTGCTGTTTAAATCAAAATTTGGTTAATTACTACAATCTGGTAAAAAATCAGCCTAACACGACGTTAAGCTGACGATTTTCGGATGGGAAAACCGACCAAAAAATGTGCTCTCTGTAAAACGTACGTAGCTCTGCTGGCTGGGTTACTTGCAAAATCTACTGAAATTATTTCATTATTTTTATCGAAGTGAAAATAATAACAATTGACTAAAAATTTTTATCAACTGGTCTTGAGCTCATAAAATTTCCAAAAAAAAAAAATTATGAAAAATAATTGAAATAATCACATTCATTAACATGAAATTATATTATAACTTTGTTCCGATGTTTGTAAGGACGAGAAGAAGAGACCCATCTTTAAGTATACCGAAATAATCAGGGCGATGAGCTGAGTTGGTTTAGTCCCTCAGCTTTAGAGAAAAAAACTCGTTTAAACCTACTTGTGTAGTATGGATATCTGTTCCAACCAACCAGAGTTGTTGATAAACTCGAGGATATTTGAGCCGGGCATCTTCACAGGAAATGCTCAACGGTCTCTTTGCCATCGATGTCTTCCAAGCTTCTGGAGTGATCATGGTGCGGAATTCCCATTTTTCCGCATGCGCGCCTATAGCCCAGTGACCTGTGAAGACTGCTATGAGTTTGAGTGCTAACTCTTAACCTGCTTAGAAGACTTCTAGTCCTCTTTCCGCTATAGTCTGGCCGGGTAGATCTTGATATTGCACAGCTAGTGGTATATCTCCATCTCAGTTATGCTTTGTTCCGGTGATACTTTTGGATGTTTCCCTTGGCTCTGCTAAGGGTACCGCTCATTTCAACCCGATGAGCCACTGCGTGCGATCTCATCGGCTTTCTCTTCACCTTCGATACCTTTATGGTCCGGAACTCAGGTAATGTATAGTTCAAGGTTAGTTAGTGCAGCCAAGACTTGCTTACATGCATGCACTACGTTCGAACTAGTGTGAAAAAGTAGTTATCTGCCGGCCTGGAAGATCGCAAGAAACTCTGGTTGAATCACACTGCAATGAGATGGGAGTCTGAATGATACGGTAATGTATAGGGACTCCGACAGTCGGTGAAGATTTGGATGCCGCTGTCAACTTCGACCTTGCCCCTTTTCCAATCATTCCTACTTGGAATTATAGTACTGCTCTCAAACACCAGTTTTTGAGTATAGAAGTCGGTTCTTTCATTAATAGTGCCAGCTGGAAGATTGTTAAGAATGCTACTGTGACCCTGCTGAGTCTGTGTGCGGTTTGCCCCGATGTACACAGTATGTGTAAGTCTATTGGTAGAATGTTCAAAATAGGATCCAAGGGCGCTGTAAGACATGTGCGCAAGGCTCCGGTGGAACAAACACATGCCGCCCGCTGGACTTTCTGTAGGCTAATGAGGATGTAGTTTTTCCGGAGAGCTTCCCACCACACCACAGATAAATAGATTACCACAGGCCGCACCACCATCTCGTACATCCATAGCACCATCCTTGGCTTTAAACCCCTTTTTTTACCAAGCATTGAATTGCAGGCATAAAAAGCGATGCAGGCCTTCCGCACCCGCTCCTCAATGCACGCCTTGCAATTTAGCGTACAGTCAATTATGAGCCCCAGATACTTAGTACTAGCAGAAAGGGATAGCCGCTGGCCATTCAACTTAGGTAGTTCAAAAGTAGGCGGCTTGTACTTCTTCGTGAAGAGAAGTAGATCCCTCTTTGGCGGACTCAGCTGAGGCCACAATCATCTGCCCATCTCCTTAGTCTTGTCAATGTTCTTTCCATGATCTCGCTCATCATTGAAGGGGAGGGACCCGGGACTAGGATCGGCACGTCGCCGGCGTACGCCACGATATTTGCCCCACTTGTGGTGAGTTGTATTAGTATTTTGTTCAAAGTGAGGAGCCATAGCAGAGGTGAGAGCACGCCACCCTGCGGTGTGCCTCTACATATCTGCTTCCTAACTTTTGCCCCAAGCTTGGCTGGGTATATACTGGCAAATGCTTGGATCTCGTTTTTACAGACGATTCGCCCAACTGTTCTGTGTTTAAATGTGACCAGTTAATTCTGGGTAAAGATGTAGATTACCCAACACTTCCGCTGAGTATAGAATCTTACTTCTTCTATTTACAGTCCATGCATTTTTCTACATAGGAACAGCAATGTGTAGCTTCCAACAAACTGAACTGAGAATTTGTACATTGCTTCTTCCCCAAGGGATGAATAAAAGAGTTCTCTATTTAACATCTTTTTGGAATAATAGGAGATATTTCTTTCGTTTTCTGTTCTTATGATACTCTTTGTGGAGAACATGGATATATATCCATATAGCACATAGCCTTTCGAGTAAGCCAAATTTTTCTATCAACAAAATATAAAAATTTCAGCAAATGGAAAAAATTTCAACAAAATAATAAACAGAAATTGTATAAGTACAATGTACTTAGTACATGTATGCAGTGGCATATCCAGGGTTTTGCCAAGGGGGGGATAAGAAATTTTTCGGGTGAAATTAAAAGTGAGACACACAGCAACTAGTTTTTAACTTTGACTGAATTAATTTTTACTTTATTTCAATTTAGTTGAAAATTTTTTTTTGGAATTTACTTCATCAAATTATTAGGTGAAGTTGAGTTTTCTTTCCGTAACACTCAATCTTTCAATGAATTCGTCTGGTGTTATTGGTACATCACGGTGAACTGTCAACATTGTTAAACCATTCAACTGCTCCATAACCCTTTCGGGACTACTCGGATAATACATCCCAGCAAATTTCAAACTTCTGTATTATCTTTACTACATATGTAAGCTATTGCTTAAAAAATAACTCCCAAGAACAGATTTAAGTATCGTATTTGCGTTGTTCCGAAGAAAGGAGTTTAGTTGCCCAGTTATTAAATGTTCTTGCTGATGACTCCCAAAACTTAACTAATCCAAAACACGAATTTCCATAGCGAGACTGTAAAATTCGAATAGACATAACTCCAGCTGACAGCGAGTTCAAAGTATTCTCCAAAATATTTCTTACAGCCTGTGCGTTAGAATTGCGGAATGCACTAATCAGTGATTGACGGCTTTGAATCGCCGAGCTCAGTCTAAAAGAAATTTAATGGGCCCTAATGAAATTCTGGTATTTCTTGTAGTTTCCCTTATCATGCACTACAACAAAGTGCCTTGTCTAAAAGACTGTTGGAGTAACGTTAGCGTTAGCAAGCGCTACAAATTCATGGATAATTTATAGTGAAAATAAAAAGCTAAAGTTGCCACTGAAAGACTTTCTAGTCCCACTAGCTAAGCAAATGATTTTTCAAAAGTCTCAAGAACTGATTGCCTTAAGATTGGAGACCACTTACCAGTGAAGCAAGAAAAGCGCTGTCGTCGTGTTCGCTGCACATCACTTGGAAAGGAAACTCGAACAAAAATGATTTGCTCAGGCTGTAGCAATGCACTCTGCTACAAATATTTTGGACCCTTCATAAATAAGTTATTAATAACATTATATTTAACGATTTTCAAAATAAAATACAGTGAATTGTTCTATAAATACAGCTTTTACTCAATTTCTTTTGTGAACTTATAAAGCATATTGGGATCATATATCCCACAGTAAATACATATTGGGATTTTATGTCCCAAGATAAAAGGACGATTTCGGATTTTCAAGTATGCAAAACATAAGTTTTCAGCTCAATTTATAGTTATAACAGGATATTCCCATTTCCCTAATAAAACTCCGTCCCGAAAGGGTTAAATAGTAAGGAAATAAATCAGAATATTTATCAAAACGAACTACATATTAATATTAAAAAAACATGTCAAATAGAATTGCGAAGAAAAGTGTTTAATGTTTTAAGCGCTGAAAATGTGCGCTCTGACGTCAAAGGGAAAGCGGGAAGAGTTGAAAAAATTTTAAGTAACTTGAATAAGTTACTAAATGACGCTTTGTCGTAAGCTTGAAGTGCAGTTTTTGGGGAAAGGTTCAGTCGTTTTAACCTTTGTGTCAATACGAGTTTTTTCAACGTATTCCCAATACGTGCATACCCGGGTATGTATGTAAGTAAAACAAATCTTTATGTTTGTTTAAAATTTTATTTCCCTTGGTTATCCCAAGGGCAGCCGGTCTCAGCGGAAGAGTTGAAATAACTGATTACATGCAAGCGACGCTAGCGTCTAAATACCTACACTGAATTGCCCTAACTTTAGTTACTGCACGTTGTTAGCCGCGTGACTTCTTAGTTGCTTGCATTAGCAACTGCCGACCCAATTCCGTTTGCGCTTAGTTTGTTGTTGTCACGCGCAAGGTAAAAAGTGTTCGATCAGCATAATGACCGGAAGCATTGCGATATTAACTTATTATTAGGACGCACCGTCAGCATTAAGTGATATTTTGGCCGGATGGTTGGTTACCTGTGTTAACTACTCCCCCTCTTGAAGTGAAAGCGTCCTCGGTTTCTTTTATGACGTTCTTCAGTACCACCATATTTCTCTGCCGTTTTCGCAGAAATATTGCCACGCTTATAGCTACGGCCAATATGATTAGGAGCAAGGCGCTTCCCGATTGTATGGAGCGGGTCTCAATAAGGTTTCGTAAGTGAGCTATGTCTTGAGGTTTTTTATGTTAATTCTTTCTAGGTGTGGAAGTGATAATAGCTCAATATGTTCGGTAAAGTTAACGTGTTGTGCGGGTACCGCCTTGGGATTTGAACGCATTACCTCATTCCAGTTGCTATAAACGGTGGAGTTTATTCTAATATCACCCTTGAATGTTATCAAAAAAGTTCCTCTAGCTAATCTTGTTAAATTCTCGTTTTGTATTATAGCGGGTTGGTCATTAATTAGAATTACGCCGTCATCGATCTCCTCAATGACGGGCACGTGATCGGCGGATTTGGATTTGCAATTTGCGTAGTGTTGGTTCAGTAGTTGTCGTACACAGGGACTTTCTTTCAAGGGCTGGCAGAAGTTTGCTATTATGGCTTCCTTGCAATTATAAAGTGGGATGTATTCTCTGTCGCATTAGGCCATAAGATTCGTTTCTAAGGAAATAATCTTCCCTTCTTGGATTACGGGCAGCAACTTTACACTATTACAAATTCTAGCTATTTTTGGGTATTTAATAATGAAATAAATAAGTTGTGTATTTTGAAATATCTTAAATTTAGAAACAGAAAGTATGTCAGTTATACTGGTATCTGTAGAGAGCTCAGCAGCCAATATATTACTTATTTCCATGACATTAAGCAGAATGGGATTAATAATATTTACCTTTGCTAGTGCTACTGATGTAATGATAGTTTCTAATTGCATTATTACCGCTCTATTTCTAGCACTGACTAAAGAAAAGAGATTTCCTGTGTCAATCTGCGTCCGTTTTGCCTGTGTTAAAAGCTTATTAACTGTCACGGTCAAATCGTTAATTTGTCTCTGGGTAGCTAGATTAATCGTTGCCTGTTGATCATTTGCTTCTATTAGGGCTTCGGCTCTAGTCTCAATTGTCTGAAAGTCGTCAAAGTCCGGTGTGCCGGTTATGTACTTTAATGCAGTCCCTAAGATATTTATACCTCGCGCATGTCGGTGATGTATCCTGACCGCGTCCAGTAGTTTTAATATTTCATCAGCGAGAAGTTGCCGGGCATGGGAATGTGGGAATTGCTCTACTATTGTGTCCGTCTCTTCGGCTATCGCCTCAAATTCTGATAAGTTTGTCTTGTGGAGTAAAAAGTCATAATTTTCATGGATGATTACTTTTCCTGTTGCTATCGGGATGTAGTGAGAGCCTGTATAGTTAAATATCCTTGCGTTGGCCCAACGGTCCATTATCAGGAGCAGAGTTAATCTGAGGAGGAGGGAGAAATTTCAGTTTTTTAAGTTGGATTTGTGAACTTTACGTCCGTCTATCAAAACATAGGTACCTAAATCGATTTGGACTATTTTTTCGGTGTAAAGTTTAGTGAATTTATTTCCTATTCTCTTGTTGGTCTTTACAAAAACCTTTTCTCCTGACTTATATTGTCTCGTTTGCCTTTTTACATTGTATGTTTTTAAGTCATTTTGTTGGGTGGTTATAAGTTTATTCTTTATTTCGTTAAGAAGTTCGTCAGGGGCTGCGTGGATGACATCTATGGGTTTTTTGCCTGTAACGGAGTGTATGGTGCGGTTGTATTTAGCCGTTGCTAGCAGAATTAATTCGGCCGTGTCGGAAATGCAAGTCGCGAGCTTTTGGCAGCGTGCAATTTCCGTAAGTGTACTGTGGAACCTCTCCACCTGGCCGTTCGTTGTACTGTGAGCCGGTGGCGTGGTGTAGATCGTGACTCCGAAGTGGTTTTTTAAGATTGCTTTAATAGTTTCTGAATTCAGTGACCTCTCGTTATCGCAAATCATAAATTTAGTGTTTTTGTAAAAGTTGAGGAGTTCGTAGATTGGTTCCTTAATATCCACTATGGCCCTGGATTTTATTGGGAAAACCATTGCAAACTTTGAGAATTTATCTATTGTTGTGAGAAAATGTGTTTTGTCTGTTGAATAAATGTCAACGTGAAGGATTTCTCCTGGGTATGAGGGTATGGGGGTTGATCCTATTTCGGGGTTTGGGGGACGTCGTTGGTATTTTGCTTCGTGACATATTTTGCAATTTGAAACTATTTCTTTTAGGGTTTTCCTCAAGTCGGGGAAGTAGTAATTTTCCAGGACTTGTTGCTCATTTTCGCGACAAGATCTATGTGCGCGATTATGTTCTGTTTGGAGGATTTCTCTTTGGTCTTCCTTATTAAAAACGTCGATAACCTGTTTTGTAGTATGACGGAACTTTACCCCTGGAAAAGATGTGGTAAGCTCGTTTTGGATTAGTGCCAAAGTTGGGAGTTCGCATAGCAGCCCGTTAACGACATTCGGATTTACGCATTGTTTCATGGTTTTCAATAAATCTTGTAGGTTACTAAAAGATATTCGATGCCTTACTCGTGTCCCAAAAATAATAGCTGTGCTAACTGGTGATGTCTTTCCCTCTTCCAGAATAATTTGGGTTTTGAAGCAGTTAATCGGGTTTTTTACTGTGGGTATCGTTTGAGTCAGTGACAACTCACTGTTAGCGACTATGCTTTCTGAGTCTGGCTCGTGGCCTAGTGTGTTTATATGTTGCCGTGAGAGCGCATCAGCCACAAAATTTTCCTTGCCTGGTTTGTAATGGAACTTTGGTGAATATTCTTCCACAAAAGCGCGCCACCTTTTCATCTTTGCATTTGAGTTTTTGTCAGATAAAGCGAAGGTGAGCGGTTGGTGGTCCATGAAGATGTTCAGGTGTTTTACACCGTACAAATAATTGCGAAGTTTTTGTAGAGCCCACACTATCGCCAAGAGTTCCCTTTCGTTGGTTGCATAGTTCTCCTCTGCTGGAGAAAGGCTTCTTGAGATCACGGTGATAGGTCTGCCGTTTTGGGATAAAACGGCGCCTATGGCGTGTGAAGAAGCGTCTGTTGTTAAGTCAAATGGTTGTTTATAGTCGGGATAAAGGAGAAGCACATCCTCTGATGCAAGAATTTTTTTAACTTTATTAAAAGCGTTAAGTGCTTCTTCATCTAAGTTTATTTCTATCTTCCGAGATTGGTTAGTCCCAATGTTCCCATTTTCCCCACGTAGGTATTTTGTTAGGGGTTTGGTAACCGAGGCGTAGTCTTTTACAAACCGTCTGTAATAACCAGCCAATCCCAAAAAAGATCGTAAAGCTTTAAGTGATTTGGGAGTGGCAAAGTCCAAAATGTCCCTGACTTTATCGGGGCATGTCTTGATACCTCCTTTGGATACTGTAAAGCCCAGAAACTCGACACTTTCCTGAAAGAATTTAGACTTGTCGGCGGACACTCGCATATTAGCAGAGTAGAGTTTGTTTAATACTTGGTCGATGTCCTTTAAGTGTCATCTTCCTTTCGACCTCATCGTAGAAACCTATCACTGATAATTTACCCTGCTTCAAGGTAGACAACTCTTGCTCTATTAGATGGATGGGCCTTTTATCGGCGTAAGCGAAATCTAAACGTGAAATAATTGCCTTGAAATTCAGGACTGTGTTGAAGGACGAAAGCACACTGTCCGCCGCCCCTACCACTTTGTTCCTTATGATGCCCACTGCCTGGTAGTGCTTAGAACTCCCTTGGTATTCCTCGAATACCTTATACGCAGTGTGCGCCGCTTGTCTCCAGGATACATAACGCGTAGGGTCCCCCTTGAATTCTGGCATGGTCTTTACTAGGTCTAAGGATTCGTCACACGATACATTTGGTGTAATTGTAACCGGCTCATATTGAACCACCTGAGTTGGGGTCTCAATCCTAGCTAATCTATTTGTAAGTTCGTCTATTCGGGTCTGAAATTCCTGCCTGGAATGTTCGGTTGCCGTACGGATGGCGGTATTAAGAAGGGTCTGGAGAGTTTGGGAGTCCATCGTTTAGGGGAAATCTCAAATTCAAGTACTGTCTTTATTTAAAAATTTACTTCTCGAATTCAAGTACTATCTTCGTTTATTAATTGATTAAATTTTAATTTGAAGTCGGAGTTTTCACTTTTTAAAAATTACACTCTATACTTTCATACAGCTGCTGAGTTTCCTACTTACATGAATATTCTCATTCTTATATTATTTGCCAGTGCTCGTCTTCAGTGGATGATTGCTGGGGTCCTGTTTTCTTATTTGATGATCCTTATTTGTTGCACCCCCTCGTTGGCAACGCCTCTGCGTGGCGTGCAAAGCCTTATATTTTCGATGATTTTTTTTTAAGTATTTTCACTCGATGGTGGTTCTATTTTGTAGTGCTAATATTTATTATGGCACTTATTCTCAAAATTTTCTTTTCGATGATTTTACTTGTAGTTTTTCTTAATTTTTTGTATTTTCACTTGATGGTAGTGTCAAAATTTTCTTTTCGATGATTTTACTTGTAGGTTTTCTTTAATTTTTTGTATTTTCACTTGATGGTAGTGCTTATATTTAGTGTGGCACTTAGTCTCAAAGGTTTTGTTTATTTTTTTAATTTTCTAGGAGGTGGGTCCGAACCCACGGCCAAACTCCCGTTCGCGTGTCCTTTTACGAGGATTTTTCTTCGCGTGTCCTTTTACAAGGATTTTCTCTGGCTTGGCCCCACGTTGGGCCCCAGTAAAACAAATCTTTATGTTTGTTTAAAATTTTATTTCCCTTGGTTATCCCAAGGGCAGCCGGTCTCAGCGGAAGAGTTGAAATAACTGATTACATGCAAGCGACGCTAGCGTCTAAATACCTACACTGAATTGCCTTAACTTTAGTTACTGCACGTTGTTAGCCGCGTGACTTCTTAGTTGCTTGCATTAGCAACTGCCGACCCAATTCCGTTTGCGCTTAGTTTGTTGTTGTCACGCGCAAGGTAAAAAGTGTTCGATCAGCATAATGACCGGAAGCATTGCGATATTAACTTATTATTAGGACGCACCGTCAGCATTAAGTGATATTTTGGCCGGATGGTTGGTTACCTGTGTTAACTTGTACATACAAATTGTACGTCTAGTAGAGGATGAGGTAGTTTTAACTTCTTGGGAACCTAAAATTTTTATTCAGTATATATTTTTAAGTTTTTTATTTAAAATGGATTTATTGACAATTTAAACATTTCGTGATATCAATACTGTGATCAACACAAACAGGTTTATTGCAACTTGTAGAACACATTTTTCTTGTTGAAAGACCTCCATGCTATCAACACCTCCCTTTTTCGAATTATAGTATTGAATAATAACTGGCTTATTTTTGATACCGGAGACTTATTTCTTGAAGTGCACTGTCGAAAGAAGTACTACACTTTTTTTTTTGTGTCACGTTCGATTTATCCCTCCGGTATACAATTCACCTTGTAAAGGGTTCTTAGATTTCTGTTCCACCCAGTTCCATTACGTGGTTGAAATGGTTCGGCCGAGGGAGCAACTTCGGGTCTGCGATCAAAATTGTCTCCGTCATCATTACAACATTGAACTACAATAACGATTGAGTACAACTTCAAATTCAAAGTTTAACCAACTTGCATGTACATACCCGGGTATGTACGTATTGGGAGTAAGTGGGAAATTGAAAAAAGATTTGCCACGCCTACAAAAATTAACCAACATTTAAATTTTTTAGTGGAATTTAAAGCTATTGGAATACTAGAAGTTTGGGTTTTCAAAAGTGATTAGAAAAGTTTTTATATTCTGACAAAGTTCAAAATACATACCCGGGTATGTCGTATTGACACAAAGGTTAAAAATGTCCTCCATAAATTGATTTCTGACCCAATATTTTTACTTTTAACGTATGGCTCATAAAACTAACCAAGTTTGAATATTAATGTGGAATGGAAGCAAACCCTCTGAAGATTGTTCTATGCTCATTGAATTGAGTATTTATTTCCATTATTATATGGTCAATGAATGGGTTAAAAACATGCACCTTAAAATGGTCAGCTAAGTTGACTACTTGAGGAGTGTGCCCAGATTTTAGACGGTTCTTTTTGATTTCTATGCCTATTTTATTTGAATGCTCTATACAATTGTTGAATACGTTTTTAAATAAATTTTCTTCGGAGCGAATACGTAGCAGCTCTGTCCGCCAAGTCTAGGCCGCTAGGCAAATTTAAATGTATTTGTTGAAGTTTATTACACATAGGCAGACAGTAGGAGAATATTTCCTATATTATGTGAAGAAAATTGGTAAATGCACATAAAAAAAAATTGTTTTGGCGAAGGCGGGGATCTATCACCCCAATTCCACCCCCTCTGAAAACGCCACTGCATGTTTGTAATTCAGGCCTAATACTATGTTTGGTCAGCTACAAGGCTAGTTCAATTTTTGTGTTTGTATGCGTCAACTTCTTTGGTTCCAATAGGATATGCGGAATTTTGTATGTCCTCTTTAATTTTCTGCCATAGAAATATTGGGACATGAATTTGCAATGATCTGTCATTAGTCGTTTCACTGCAATGTGTGTTTGTGATGCATTAAAAGAACCTTCGCCGGTCCTTCTACATCATTCCATCATTCAACAAACTTCCTTGTGACTTATTTTAATTTAGAAAACTATTGCTTAATATAAACAAAACAAACATGTAAACAAAACAAAAATATAAACAAACATTGACAATTGGAAAAACACTTAAAATGGAAAAAAATAAAAATGCAACTCTGAAGATGGCATTTGAGCTCGTTGCATACTATTTGTCGGCGTTTGCTCAGGTAAATGGACAATCCCTTTGATCTTGCGCCATATGAGTTCCGGAAGTTGTACCGTGTTAGTCCCTAAATAAAGACAGGCGTTCAAAGGAATACAGCAATTTCGTCAGAAAAACAGGTAATTGTTTACAGAAGTTATGCGTTTTCTTAAATTTTTTTTTTCTTTAAAGGTGTTGTATACACTCCGGTTCTATGCCACAGGATGCTACCAAAACAAAAATTAAAATATGTAGTATGATTATGTTGAAATAAAATAAAATTATACGTATACAAACGTTATGATAAGTAAAGAATCTTGACCGTACGAATGCTTCTGTGGTACAATGCAAAACTTAAACATAATCATACAAGATATTTTAATTTTTGAAATAATTAATTTCGGATAGCCCACACCAGTTCCTCCAAAAAATTTCTCAAGCGCACAATGGAATCTGTTCTGCTTGGACTGGTTTTGGGGGAGGATCTGTTAATAAAAAGGAAAATATTAAATAAATGTCAAGTTTGTTTTGAATTATTTATTTAAACTAATGGTTTGTGCTTGCTTTGGCGGTTAACGTCGCAACATCCGTTTCTCCACCTCCTCTTCGTGACCCTGCGCGGTGTTGCATTTGCTGCCCTAGATGTAGCTGCTCTGGGTATTGCTGCAGCAGGTGTGGGTGTTGCTGGTGGAGGTGTCAGCGGGATAAAAATAGTTCCGTTGGACTCCTCATTCTCCTCCACTACCAATTGGAATTCCTAGAAATAGACGTGATAAAACCATGAGGATGAAATAATGCACATGACAAATTAACTATAATATTTTCACCGTACCTCTTCCCTTGGAATACTATCGTTGCAAGTATCTGCGTCCTTCACGTAGGTATCCCCAATTAAGCCCACTATCCGCAGCTCCATATTTGTCAAGGGCGGCAAAGATAGAGCATGGTTGCAGGTCCGCTGTTTCAAATCTCGCCATACCTATTGAGGAATTGATAAAATATATATATTAAAATCAAAGGTAATTGTTTCGGGGAAACCAATAACAACAAGAGTTATCGAGGGTCAGAGTTGAGAGTTGAAGCCATTCTGCATATGTTCCGGTAATGGTTCCTTTAGAAGGCAACTGCTAAAATAAGCAAAAAATATCAGCAGCTTGATAAATCATTTTTTAGCCAATAACTTTTCACAGAAAAACCTAGGTCGAAACGCGTCTCTTGATACCACCCCCAATATGTTTGGATGTGTTTTGGCAGTTGCTTTTGAACGGGACAATTCCCAAATCGAAATGAGTTTTTATTAAAGAACTACTTACCTTATTCCATTGCTCCACGGTCTTCGTTGCGCCACCAACTGTGTTCAGCTTCTCCGCCATCTCCCTCCACTTTTTCTGCTATTCCGAGGATGTCCACCATCACCCTGAGCTGTTCGTCTGATGCCCGACTCCTTTTTGCCAATGTTTTTGTATTCTAAGCCATTGATTTTAGTTATAATATTTAAATATCACACTTCTAATGCAGAACTTCTTTTTTCAATTTGTTTTTGTTCAATTCCTCTTTGTGCTTTTCGCATATTTTGACATTTTAGTATAAGAGATGCCATATTATCTTACTATGGATAAACACTTAACTACAATGTTTAAAACGAAGTAAGTGAAACGCAAACCATTTGTGATAAGGTTAAAATTGTCGTTTGTGGAAGTGATACAAGTTAGTGAATCGCGTTAATAGACAAGGTAGTTTTTATTTTTTTCTCGCATTTTGGCAGTCCACACATTTTTCAGTGCGATTTTTACTAGAAACTCACAAATTACAAAAGGAAACTAGAGTGTGTCTGTATGTTTGTCAAGCTGCTATGACCTGTTATAGTTGGATCATGTTTTATATTTTATGTTTTTGATTTCTCATAATGAACTAGTTGTTTGACGTATTAACAGAAACAAACCAAAAACATATCGTATTTTCGTATGTCCTTCCATGCATGAAACAGATAATGCATTCGACAATTTTCCCACTGGAAATAAATCTTGCAGTACTCTGATACTCCTTAAAGAGTATTCTTTGGATGATTGAAAACAGTATTTCCATTTTTTAGTGATCCTGACAGAGACTTATAAGTTTATCACAACAACGGGTCTAATATTATAATAGTTTTTAAAGAAGCGTACAAAACCTAATCGATAGCAACAATGGGCAATAACCTGCAGACAATACCAATTCATACCCAGGCAAATGCACACTATGGTAAGTGGTGTAGTTTTAAAGCGTTTTATAACAGTCCTGTTGGTTCCTCTTAACTCTGATCTTCGTTGTGAGGTGAGCTGCGGGTTGTCGGAGGGCAATAATAGTTTAAGCACAATGCATCCTCGAGCAGCAAACTGGCCACGTTATGGTCGTTTTAACAACAAAATCAATCCCCGAAGGTTTTGGGTAGTGTTGTCGAAATGACAGTCCTTGGCTGGATATGAATCCGGTACGCTCCAGCACTCCCTTAAGGTACTGCCCGACTACCGTGGTAGCGATTTTGTATCACCGGTGTAACCTTCTAGGTAATGTCATCCTACCGCGGGCATATTCTAAGCCCCTAACCCGCAGGGGTCAAACTGAACATCATCAAGGTAGTGTGCGAATACGAGCATAAGACGGAAGTGTCCAAATAGGGGCCAGCACACTAACGGAGTCTCTGCTTTTGGGTTGGGTGATCTGCGGAGTTGTTGCCTAGTTTGCAGTGGTCTCGCACCTTAACTGATGTAATTGTTGTAGCGCTACCTAGTCCTACCTAGGTAGTCAGTATCGTACTCAGTAGTGTTATCGAACTCTTATAATGGAAGTCCTAGAAACCTAGCGGCTTTGACAGGGGTGTACCAGAAAGAAATGGGTGTTAGAAGAGTAGGCTCGGTAGACCAGACAAAAAGATGATTAGAGTTGTGGGGGTCAAGCCTCAAGCCGGACATACATTCGGAAAGTCGGGGTTCAGTCTGGATAAGTAAGCGCTTAACCTATTACAATATCCAGAGCGGCAGTTCGCAGTTCCTCCCTAGGCAGTTCGCGATCCTCTTCGGCAACGGGTGGAGTTGTTGCCTGAAGAACGGCGTTCGCTGGGAGAGAACTGACATAGGAATTCACCGAATCGGTGTGGCTGAGGGCAAGGTGCACCTTAGGATCAAAGGGCGCGGAAATCAGGTGCCGGATCTCATCGAAATGCTTGCGTAGATGGATTCTTATTCTCCTGGGGGTGGATTTTCGTTGACCAGGTACCTGTTCGGATGCTGCGGTTTAGTGCAGTTGAACGTTTCTTTGTCTTTACCGCAAGTGCTGCCAGTTAATTTTGTTGCAACTTTAGACTTTACTGGCAATTGCGGTTACATGAGCGCCGTATTTGAACATGTTATCAAAGGTGACCCCTAAGCTTTGGGGAGCGAGACAGTTGGTAGCGTGACGTAACCGTAGACGGTAAATTCCATGTTCACCTGCGTTGAGCACGTCGTGAATAGGGTGGCCGAGGACTTATTCGAAGGTAATGTTAGGTTTCTCCCAGTGAAAATGTATGAGTTAATGCGAGAACGGAGCTCTTCAACGGAGGGGCCCGTTGCCAGTATCGTAAAATCGTAGGCGTAAGAGACGATCGAGACACACTCTGGTGGAGTTCCCTCGATATATAATAGTTGAACAAAACGGTGATAGGACACCACCCTGTGGCACCCCTGGTTTTACTATTCTGAGTTTTGATCTAGCGCCTCCGAGTTCGACCGACGATTGACGGCCAATGAGGTAGTTTGCAGTCCAACGTTCAAGACCGAGGGGAAGGGACGAATATTCGAGGTCTTTCAATAGTTGCGCATGGTTGACGGTGTTAAAAGCTTTGTCCAAGTCAAGCGCAACCAGCACTGTCCTGTGGTTTGGGCGCTTTTGGTTTAGTCCATCCCCTACCTGAGTGGTGATGGCGTTCAGCGCGGTAGTGGTGCTGTGGTTTTTGCGAAAATCATGATGATCTTCAGCGAGCCCCAAGTTTGCGGTGAAATGTGGTAGTAAGACAGACTCCAATTTCACTACTGGCGAGAGGAGTGATATCGGGCGATATGACTCCCCCAGGCAGCTGGCTTGTCAGGCTTTAGTAGTGGGACCACCTTTGCCTGTCTCCGTCTTTGAGGAATGACAAAGGTGGGCATGGACAGGTTGAAAATGTGTGGAAGGGATCTTATACCTTCGTCGCCGAGATGCTGCAGTATCAGCATGGAAATGCCATTGGGGCCTATATATTTGGTGTTTTTTGGTTTCCGAATTGCCTCTTGAACTCTGTGGTGGTGATACCAATGGGAGTATCGCTGTTTTTAGGTTCATGCACTTCCCTGGTGCCTCTGCGAATTTTTTTGTCCAACGGAGGATGCATTACAAATTGTCGGCAGAAGGCGCTCGCCAACTCCAGCAGAGGTTACAAGAACTTAGGTGCTCCTCCCACTTAGCATGTTAGTGTTTATCTACTAGGCGTCTGATTTCCGCATTGAGATCCTTTAGTTGAGGATTTGTAGGGCCCAGGCGTCTAACATGGTCGCGGTCATTTGCCAGGGCCACTGCCTCTGCGGAGAAGTATGGACGCACTTCCTTTCTTCTACCTGACGGAATGTGTTGATGAGAGGCTGAAGTTAGTACAATTCGAAGCACCTTTTCCCCTTCTCGTACGTCAGGCGGAGTGGGGAGAGCAACGAAGGCGGACTACATATGTAGACCATTTCAAAACTTAATTAAACACAATATAAATTTGTAAGTTTTTTGCAAGCTCGAGACCAGTTAACAATAATTCTAAGTGAATTAAGATTTTCAGTTTTTGGGAAAAATTGATAATTGGAGAAAAATTACAAAGTTAAATCAACAGCGATGGATAGGATTACATGTTATAGAGTTTCCAGGCTCATCATCAGATCCGCACAGCTTGTGTTAAGAAAATTGTGTATACTGCTGGCAAGAAC
The DNA here is from genome assembly GCA_951509765.1 of Sphenella marginata. Lineage (NCBI taxonomy): Eukaryota > Metazoa > Arthropoda > Insecta > Diptera > Tephritidae > Sphenella > Sphenella marginata. The sequence continues at coordinate 41,181,274 of OX608083.1, forward strand.
AAACAAGCAAAAAGGGAATTAATTGAAGTGGAGACGATTGCATGGTGACGTTACAGGGCATCATAGCTTGCTTAGAATTTTCTAACAGCGGGTTTGGTGCAGACACTGGTTCATATCCCAGTGTCCGAAAAAGGATCTGATGATGAGCCTGGAAACTCTGAAACATGTAATCCTATCCATCGCTGTTGATTTAACTTTATAATCTTTCGTAATTTTCGATATTTGGCGACCTTTTTTTAGTTTATTAAACTTTTTATTTTGCCGGCTTGAGGTCCGATGTTTTTTTGCATAAAATTAAAACACAATGTTTTGATTTCTGACCAATATATTTCGGTTATGCACGATAACCGTCCGCAGGGTTCAATTTTTCACACGTCTTCCCTGTTCTACGTGGAGTTGTTGTCAGTTAACAAGTTAAAAAGTTTTATAATTTTTCTCCAATATTTTTAATAATGTTCAATTCGCTAATATCAACCAAAAAAATTACATAAATAAACTTTCAGTGCTTACATAAAATAAATAAATCTATGCGCTATATTCTATTTGGCATCTAAGCCTTGTGGCCTATCATTTTATTACTTTTACATAACACACCACAAACATATAGCAAGGGTAATTTTTTTCATACACAAACAGTTTTCATAACGATGTCATAAAAACTCATTCGTTATTATAACGAAAAGTTACAGAAACGGGTAACAAGGAAAAAAAACATCCTACATGAAAACGCATACTCCAATGCCGTAATCGAAACATTAATAGCAACAACCATCAATCAAATAGAACGAGGGAAAAAACCAGGAACGGGAAAATAAAATTTATAGAGGTGTCACGCATATACCCAGCTTAACCGACAACAAAAACAACGACAACAAAAGCTTTGCATACAAACCACACTGCACTCTAAATAAAAGATAGATAAAGAACAACAACACAATGTCTTATATAAAATAAAGTGCAACGGCAAAGTTGACGAAAAATGAAACAAAATCTACATGGGTACAAAAACAATATGTTTTTTAGTGACAATTAATGAGCACAAAGCAGACGCAATACAAATGACTACAGCATTTAGCAAACAAAAACCATACGGCGGACTGTGTTCTCAGGCAACAACTCCATCCGTTGCCGAAGAGGAGCGCGGGCTGCCTAGGGAGACTAGGGTGATGCTGGCCCAACTCCGGTCTGGATATTGTAATAGGTTAAACTCTTACTTATCCAGACTGAACCCCGACTTGCCTAATGTTTGTCCGGCATGCGGCTTGTCCCCCCATAATACTAACCACCTTTTTGTCTGCTCAGCTGAACCTACTCTTCTAACACCCATATCCCTCTGGTCCACCCCTGTCGAAGCCGCAAGGTTTCTAGGACTTCCGTTAGAAGAGTTTGATGATATTACTGGGTAAGATACTGACTACCTAGGTAGGGCTAAGTAATCTACAACAACAACAACATACGGCGGACTGTGAAAATGAGCAAATACTCGAAAGAATAAAAGATGCTGTAAATTTCAAGGAACTGTGCTTATTGAACAGCGATAGCAGAGCGAAGAAGATGTGCGCGGAAAATATAAATATAAATGTTGTTTTCAATATTGTTTATAGCTTCGTTGTACTTAATGTTACCTTTATACGTGTTATGTAAAATGTAATGTGATATAATTTAAGTTGCCGATTTAATGGTTATCTGAATTTTAATTGTAATTGTTTTATTTTTTTTTTTTTTTTTTTTTAAATTTTTTGGAGCTTTTTGGCCGGTGAAGGGGTAAGCAAAAAACAATGTTTTCCTTTATCCTCCTACGCGTTTCGGTACATATTGCACCTTCCTCAGGGAGGTCTGAAATTTATTTAAATAACATAAAACAACTTAATTAACATACAAAATCACAAATTAACAAATATTGCACTTACATTACAATCTACTATTAATAAAATTCAAATTTGAAAAAATAATAAAAATTAGCTTTGTTGATACACACGTCTTCTTTGCCGCACATTTTGGTTTTGTATTGCCATAGTGTAAGCGCAATTGATGCTGTCAATGTTCGTTTATCCTTACTTCCAACATTCGCTTTGTTTGGCCTATATATATCTTGTCGCAATCTTTGCATTGAACCTCATATATTACGTTGTTTTGTTGCTCTTTTTTGACTTTGTCTTTTGTTCTTGTAAAAATTGTATTTAATGTGCAGTGTGGTTTGTGGGCAAAGCTTATGCTGTTGTTGTTTTTAATAATTCTTTTTAAGTTGTTGTTGTCCGTTAAACCCGGTATGTATGTGACTCCTGTATATTTTGTGTTTTCTCTTGCATTGTTTGTTTGTATGTTACTGCTTTCTTGATCTATTTTGTTAATTGTTGTTGTTATTAATGTATCAGCCACCGCATTAGGGTACCCATTTTTGTAAAGTGTGTTTTTAATTTTCTCTATGTTTTTATTTCTGAACTCCTGGTCGCTTAAAGTTATTATTTTTCTAATCAGGCCAATTGAAGTGTTCTTTTTCTGGTTCCATGGGTGGTTGGATTGGTAATTAATCATCCTTGACGATGCTATGGACTTGGAGTACCAATTTATTTTTAACTCTTTATTTGCTCTAATTATCTCGATGTCTAGGAAGGCAAGTTTTTTATCTTTTTCTTTTTCCTTAGTGAATTTTATTTTAGTGTGTTGGGAGTTTAGAGTATTCAATATGTCTTCCACGTCTTTCAATTTTACTATAGCTAATATATCATCTACATATTTGTCTAGGTATTTGATATATATGTCTTTATTTTTAAGTTCAGCAATGCAGTCGTCAATAATTTTATCTAGTACTATGTCTGCCACTGTTGGGGATAATGGATTCCCCATTGGCATTCCATATATTTGCTGATAAATGATTCCATCATACTTAAAATAATTATTTTCCCTTAAAAAAAAAAATCTAAAACTGTTCTAAATTGAGTTTTTGTGAGTGACGTGTGCTCTTTTAATGTTGGCCACTTTTGTAGAATGGTTTGAATTGCTAGATGGATGGGGATGTTCGTAAACAATGACACTACGTCGAAAGATATGAGGACTTCATCATCTTCGATCTCTAATTTTTTCAATTTTTCCCTTACTTGGTACGAATTTTGGACATTGTATTTTTCTGACGTGATTTTTTTCAATATCTGGCCTATGTGTTTTGCAAGTTTGTAACACGGCACATTAACGGAAGACGAAATCGGACGGAGAGGCGTATTATCTTTATGGATTTTAGGGAGTCCATATAATCGAGGCGCGGTGGCTGCGTTGCACTTAAGTTGTATTTTCTGTGTCAAATCAAAGTTTTTTTGTTTATAAATTTCATTCACGATTTGATTATTTTTTCTCTGTAACTTTTGAGTTGGATCCTCTCTGTTGGTTTTGTAGGTATTTTTATCAATTAAAAGATCTTTCATTTTTTGCTTATATTCAGTCTTATATATATTTTTTGTTGAATAAAATTTACAGACTACCCGAGGAAGGTGCGAAATAGCACCGAAATGCATAAGAGGAACAATGAAATTCTGTTTTTTTGCCTTAATATCCAAACGGCGGTAAAGCTCTTATAACATACATCAGGCATACAAAATATTGGCCAAACAAAATACTCAAATGCTGCAATATCGAAGAGCTACATCGAAGAAAGAAATTTAATTTAAAAAAACATAAAACAAGAAACAATGAAGCACTTTTTCAGACATATGTATGTATAAGATTTGAATATGACAGACATCTGCGACATAATTAAACAATTCAACAAAAACCACCAAAACCTTACGAAACAAAAACACCGACTGAAGTTTTTCCTAAATTGTAAAGCCTACGGTATTACACCTCCACATCTAAAAGGTAAAACTAATAAAATAGTACATGGATTTAAATTAGATACAACCAGAAAAGAAGTACATAAATTAGAAACCCAATTTTTAACTAAAGTCTTATTTATAGAAATAAAAGAGACCAATATACAAATTAAAATAATAAAAACAATTACTCCCCAACATTGATGAAACTGATTTTTTTTCTACAAAGACACAGTAACTACAATGGAAAACCACTTAAAAAACAAACTAAAAATCCAACTTAACAAAAACGTCGAAAAATATGGTTTAAAACTAAATGAAGATTGGTTTATAAACCTAATCGATATTCAGGTACCTGATGAGTGCCGTTGGGTACTCTCGATGGGGAGAAAATTCGCTTTACCCGTCACAAGAGACACTTTTTCCCCTATCCATTTATTTTCAGATCTGGAACAGACTATGCAGATGATGGAGGATGAGAGACAAAAAGACACCATCCGATGCAAATTTTAACCGAAATTAACACATTTATAATCAAAATAGAAACTGGTCCGAAGGAGAAAATTATTCTCAAATGGTTCGAACAAACAAAAAAGTTTCTCAATATACATAAAGACTTTATAGTTGTTACAAATGCCTACAAGGGAAATTAAGCAGTGTGATGTACAAGTCGGATTACAAAGAAAATATGAAAGAGTAGTAAATGACAAGACCACATACAAAACCATGCCTACGGATCCACCACACCAACTACAAAGAAAAAGCAATCACTTGGTGAACGAAATATATATGTGTGCCATCTAACCGCCTGAGCGATTTTGACCGTCCAACATAGCTCGCCAGTCATTTCTTCGTTGTGCCAATTGGAGACCCCACGCGATCGCAGGTCGGTCTCCACTTGGGCCTTCCATCGGAGTGGAGGTCTTCCTCTTCCTCTGCTTCCACCGGTGGTTGCCGATAAGTATACCTTTTGGGCTGGAGCGTCTTCGTTCATTCGGACGACGTGGCCTAGCCAGCGAAGCCGCTGTGTTTTAATCCGCCGTACTATGTCGACGTATGCGTAAAGCTTATACAACTCATCATTAAATCTTCTTCGGTACTCGCCGTCGCCAACGCGTAGAGGCCCACAAATCTTTCGCAGAACTTTTCTCTCAAATACTCCCAATGCCGCCTCGTCAGATATTAGTATCGACGCCTCTGCACCATATAGCAGGACGGGAGCGATGAGTGACTTGTAGAGAGTGATTTTCGTGCGTCGAGAGAGGACTTTACTTTTCAATTGCCTATTCAGGCCAAAGAAGCATTTATTTGCAAGAGTGGCGTGGGTGCCAAGGCGCGAATACGCTGACTCTTTGCTTGATGACAGCATGTACCTCGTTTTTCCCTCGTTCACCACCAAACCCATTTTTCCCGCTTCTTTTTCTAGTTTGGAGTAGGCAGAGGTTACGGCGCGGTTAGTAAGGTCGATAATATCAATGTCGTCAGCATATAACCCATGCATTGCAGGTAATTGTATCCAAAAAACTTAACGTTCAAAACGAGTTTCATGTAAAAGAAAAATTAAAAGATGTAGTTTTTTCAAATATACTGACACAGCTAGCAATTTCCACCATCATTCAACAATGGAAGACATTAGAAAAGCATGCATCGCTCACCAAACCCCAGTTCAGCAAAAACCTTGAATTCTGCCTACGCGATAATAATTATTTTACTTATGATGGAACCCTCTATGAACAAGTTTTTGGAATGCCAATGGGTAATCCCTTATCACCTACAGTGGCAGATATCGTGTTAGATATAATCATTGACGACAGCATTGGTAAACTAAAATCTAAGGACATATATATAAAATACATTAAAAAATATGTAGAAACTAGTTAAAAAAGGGCGTGAAAGACATTCTTTAAATACTGAATGCGCAACATAGAAAAATCCAGTCCATCACTGAAAAAGAGAAAAGCCAAAAGTTAGCTTTTCTAGATATCGAAATTATCAGAGAAAATGATAACAAAAATTTAAGAATGAAATGGTATTGCAAATCGATAGCTTCTTCAAGAATGGTAAATTAACACTCCAACCACCCGTGGACCAAGAAGAAAACACGGCAACAAACCTCATAAGAACTATTTTAACTTTAGGTGACGGATAACAAGAGGAAAATAAAAAAACATCCTACAAAAAAAAGCAAACCCAATGCCGTGATCGAAACATTAATAACAACAACCATCAATCAAATAGAGCAGGAACACAGAACGAGGGAAAACAACGAGGAACGGGAAAATAAAATTTACATATGTATATACCCGGCTTAACCGACAACAAAACATTAAGCAAAATCATTACCAACAACAACCATAAAAGCATTGCATACTAACCGCAATGCACTCTAAATAAAATATTTACAAAACCAAAAGACAACATAGATAACAACGTCGTATATGAAATACAGTGCAACGGCAAAGTTGACGAAAAATGCCACAAAATCTACGTGGGTACAACAAAAAGGTGTTTCTCAGTAAGAATTAATAAGCACAAAGCAGGCGCGAAAAATGCAAAAACGGCTCCAGCATTAGCCTATCTTTAAGCAAACAACAACCATACGGCACACAATACGGATGCTGTCAATTTTAAGGAAGATGTGGGCAGCATAAATTGTGCTTATTCAACAGCGATAGCAGAGCAAAGAAATATGAATGTTGTTTAAAGTTTCATTGTACTTAATACGTGTTATGTGAAAATATATAAAATTTAATGTTAAGTATATAATTTAAGTTAACTATTTAATGGTTATCTGTAAGTTAATTGTAATTGTTCTATGTTTTGTTGAATTAAATTTACAGACTCCCTGAGGAGGGGGAAAATAGCTCCGAAACGCGTATAAGGAAGAAGGCAAAGCCTGTTTTTGCCGTAATTTCCAAACGGCCGTAAAGTTCTTATAACATACATTTTACTTCAGCAGTAAGTCTAACGGAAACGAGCCTCAGCAATCAGCAGAAAAAAAACTAGAGAAATTTGCTGAGACTTTAAGCTATTTTTGGATTTAAGTTTTTTCGTTTTTCATCTTTTCAGTTTTCCACAGCCGAATTTCTGACTGAAAGATAGTAATTTGTTTGCTTTTCTTCAGCAGCTATTTCAAAATTTTATAGGGAAATACAAATAATTATACGATGTTCTGACCGTACAGGTGCAATTTCTTCAATTATTGTGTATATGGAAAAACAAAAGTAAGACGAGTAACAAATGAAGTATTATTCCCTGCAAAACAGATATTACGTAAGGCTTGGGATTCCAAATACAAAAACTTCTTCCAACTGAGCCTCGTATAATAAAAATCACACTTTTACTTCCAAGTGGCAGGACCGACTTTAACTTATGGGGACTTTCGTCATATTAGGATAATGACTTTGAGAGAACATTATTTTGTTGTAGATGCAAAAGTCCGAAGGAGACAGTTGCTTGAACCTCATGAAAAAAAAAATCTCCAAACTTTCCCGACAGAATGGCAGTGTGGCACTTTTTAACTTGCGAGGACTTCTTAGCCCGGCCTGGCCCTGGCATTGCAATAACGGAATCTCCCTTCAGGGCCCCCGCACTGTGAAACTTGGTTTTATTTAGTGGATACCAACCCCATATGAAAGTTGTTTGGCAAAATGTGATCCAGGCCGTTCACATCTGTTATTATTTTATCATCATTATCTAATACTTTAATTCATATTGTCTAGTTTTTAAGTTATGTGCAATCCGATAGACTAAGTTGTTAATTTTAATAGTATCTGCCTTTAGTATACCTCTTTGTTTGTGTCGACTTAAAACAAACTAATAAATAAATTAGCTGACAACTCTAATTCTAAAAGTTGACTGTTTTTTATACATGCACTTTAGAAACTTTGAAGCAGGTTTTTAAGCGTCCTACTGAGCGTTCTTTTGGTGACAATAGGAATATTTGTCTGCTGCCATAACTTTGAAAAAGGCTTCGATTTTTTGGGACACTTGAGCTAGTTGATAATATGATATGATAATAATATTTTTAAAACAAAAAGTATTCGATAACATCACCTTTCGTATGTAACTTTATTTGGTCGATATCGCATATAAAAAAAAAACATTGTCTCTCGCACTCACTTGGGTCACTTCTTGCTTCGTGCAAAGCTGATTGATTGTTCTACACTAACTCTTTTTTTTTTTCAATTGAAGTAATATTTTTCTCCGCAACTAGCATCAAATTTAATTAATATATGTTAACATATCATTTTCAAAAATCGGATGTAAAATAAAAAAAACTATTTGGGCTGTTTGTGTAGAGATCCCTAAACAAAATTTATCGAAATCCTCGCAACATAACCTTAAAATTTAGTGGCGGTCTTTGGTAATTTTTTTTCTGTATGGGGTCGACCCGGTCTAGTGTACATGCTTTTAGCAATACTGGCAGAATGTAACCATTAATTTGTTTATAAGCCGGGTAAAACGAATGTAGTGACGGATGCACTGTCAAGAATACCAAACGTAATAAATTTGATTACTCCTACAATCCATAGCAACAATAGCTCAAATCACAATTTTATTCCCTTCACGGAGTGACCCGTGAATGTTTTCAAGAAACAAGCTTTTTTAAAGAGGCAAAAACAGCATCCTATCAATATAATTAGATCTTACCATTGATCGACATATAATAGAATAACCACAATTAAATCAACAGAATCTAACGCAACTTTTGAAAAAGGTATCTAAATCCTTGGGAATTTGCACGAGCGAGAGCACAGTGGGAAAAATTTAAAACAGGTACCCACAACACTTTAGTAGCTACAAATAATTTATTTATAGAAGACTAGGTACTAAGCTAAGCAAACCATATAGTAGCGATAGTTAGGTATGGAAACAGTACTGTCATAACAGAGAAAGATAAGGTCAGTCGATATAAAGATTTCTTAATTTCATAGGCAGTGCGTGGAAATGGATTTCCGGAAATCCGTATAGCGAAGATTACGAAATAGTTCTTAACAAGTGAAATAATGCCCTCGAAAATAATACCAATGAAATCCTTATAAATAAACTTACAATAGAAAAAATAAATGAAATAACGAATATTACAAATATTATTACTATAGAATTGCAAAATGATGAAAGCAAGATAACAGAATCATTTCTCAGATTGAAATCTACATATATAGGAGATTTTAAAAGAAAAAGGTATCGCCTACGCCACAAATTGGGCAAGGGCCAATATAATTAACTCTTACATTATGTTTACATTATTAAGTGAAATAGAATTTTCGGCAAAGATGATTTGTTAACTTAGACGAGGCTCTTGAATTCTACGAAATAAAGATAGAAACAAATAGAAAAAAATAGCTTATGTATATTATAAATTTACCCACAGTAGGATCGCAGATATGTAAGTCAATCAATATGAGCGCGGCTAAGAAAAATAATACCATTAATTAAATAAATGTCGATACAGCATTAAATCCTGTATGGCATAATCAAACCCGGCTAGAAATAGAACTCGCCTATATACATATGTGCTAGAAATAGTGTAAATAATTTCAGAGGGGGATCTGTCGGGATGGCACATGCACAAAACTTAAGCTCGATGAAAAATTCCTATGCGCAAAACGACACCCCGTTGTATACACTTACAGGTGACGGTATCACAATGCAATAAAGCACCTAAAAAATTACCAGGAATGCGCGTTGTCAGCAAAGCGATTAACAGACGACAAGGAACGCAGCAATCGGTGGGAATCGCAAATCAACAGAACATCAGTGGCGGCAGCATAGCTTAGCTTTAAGAAATAATAAGCTTTTTAAAATAGTTCTAAGTTTGAAGTCAATTACAGAAGGACATCAACAACTCCCCTGTAGGATTTCGGAGTAGACTTAGTCCACACCACAAACTACACTGTAGAGGTTTGTAAGTAGTCCAAAGTTTCGTCCAAGCACATATAAAATTATATTTACGTTTAACATTGTATGGCCTAGGCACAGACCAATTGCCCCCCTACTCCATTACATTGCAACCAAAATTAGGTCCAATGACACTTTGTGCATTACAATCGGAGTGGACTTCATATACTTACAATAGAACTACCTGAAAGCTCCTTACATCGAGGGTGGTTTAAGAGTAGTCCTAAAGAAAGCAGTTCTGTAAATAATTCGCATATAATTATGTATATATATATATATGTACAAAAGTAGTTGAATTCATTTTATTTAATATCAGTTTAAATTAAGTTCAATTCCTGAAAAGAATATATTTTTAAATTTACAAATCTTTAAGTTCCTTTTTTGCTATAAGAAATCTTCCTAAAGTGTCTTTTTTTGGCGAATTGGAAGCATTTGGCGATGTAGCTGTCAATATCCCGAATTGATTCGTCACTCTCCAGAGCTCCTGGTTGGGAAAAAGTGAATTTTTTAAATTAATTTATATAAAAATAACTATAACAAGTAAGGAAGTCTAAGTTCGGGTGAACCGAACATTAAATACCCAGCGTTAGTTTTCAGAAAAAGGGGGCGTGGTTTTCATCCGATTTCGCCCATTTTAAAAACCAATCTATTCCGAGCCTAAAAAATAGCGAATTTGGTGGGCGCGACCACGCCCCTTGCTTATAAAGCTTTAACCGCTTACATGACCCAAAAGTACTCAATCGATCTTTTCAAGGGTTATACCATGTCCTATATATAACTTTGGAAAAGAAGGCGTGCCATGCCCATAACTTTTAACGTATTTTGTGAAATTTTTGATATAGGGATATATGTGTCCATTAATCAATATGTATGTACATAATTTTAAAAAAGTGGGTGGTGGCACGCCCACGGATTTTATTATGTTGTTTGTTCCTATTTGAAGATCAGTTTTCATTGCAGATCTTTATGATACTTGGTGGCTTGTTAATAGTGAAATGTCCATATTTTGTTTATTATAATAATTATAATATTACCAAAAAACCTTTAAACAACACTAATAAAATCATCAAGAATGAGTGTACTAAATTTTAGCATTATATCTTTCTCAGTTAAACAGATATTGCATATTCCGGTTTCCTAACTCTCGTTTAGAGAACTTTAGTAAAAAAAGGGGCGCGGTCGTTCACCGATTTTTCTTATTTTCTGTGGTAGTACTCTACATAAATATAACATGCCTGGAACCTAGTTTCGTAAACCTATCTCACACCGTTCGGAAGTTATTAGCAGTCGAATTTGAAAATTACTTGACTCATAAGTGGTCGGTGCCACGCCCACTTTCCAAAATTTTGCAAAAATAATGTAAAGAATATGAAAATTGATGTATGTACCAAATTATATTATTATAGCGGTATCAGTTAATTAGATATGGACTTTTCAATATTTCCACCTTCTTTCAATATAACTTTTATGAAAAAGTAGGCGTGGTCTCGAAGCGATTTCGTTTATTTTCTATAGCTGAATTTAACACAACAATAGTATGCCCTCTACAAAATTTCGTTATGCTAGCACAAACTGTTCTGAAGTTATTGAGAGTCAAAATTTGAAAACTTCTTCAAATATATGTGGGCGGTGCCACGCCCCTTTTCAAAAAGTTTGATAAAATCGGCCTTAGAACATCTAAATCAATACACGTTGCAAATTTTATCATTGTAGCTGCGTCTAATATTGAATTAACCCGTTTTATACGTTTTTCGAAATTTTCGATATCGAAAATGGGGCGTGGTTATCATCTGATTGCACCCATTTTCAATAGCAACCTACCTTGGCCAGAAAGTAACCTGTATGCAAAATTGTATGCAAATATCTCAATTTTTACTCAAGTTATAGTGTACACGGACGGACAGACGGACGGACATGCCTTAATCAATTCCTCTTTTCATCCTAAGAACTTTCATATATGGAACTCTATATCTAACTCGATTATTTTGCGCCGTTACATAGTACCGTTATGTGGACGAAATTATAATACCCTTATACTAGTACTAGTACGCTGGGTATAATAATTAATTCTAGACCTTACATGTATAAAAACAAAGCCGATGAAGTTTAACTCTGATCCTGGGATTGGTTTAAAAACAGTATTTTATTTCGGTAAAATTAACACCAACGAGGTTCACCATTCAGTCTAAACGTATCTCAAAATTACACTTCTAATGGCTAAAATTTAAACCAAAGAAGCATACATTTTAGCCCAATATTGGTATAAAAATAGAAACTTGTTTTTCATTCAAATTCATTTTTATTCATTTATTTATTAAAATTATTACATTTATTCAGGTAACAGTAGCGGTATCATAACATATAACTTATCATTATGTTCATAAGCTTCATAAGGACGATTGAATTTTAATGAATTAAATTTGAGCATACATGAATTTCCGGTGCAAAATATTTCATACGCACTTAAAATGGGATTGAAATATTTACACAAATAAATCATTAATTAGCAATGCATTTCACCATTGACTACATATATATTTTTTATAAGGCCCATGAATACATAAAAGTTACATCGGTAGGAAAAACCATATTTAATCTCTACACTATTTGTAGTATAAGTTTTGATATTGATATATTGATTTTCAATAAAGTAATTTTTAATTTCAGGTTCTAAAATAGAAGTTGCTTTTATTTTTAGTTTTCCAAAAGAAGCTGTTTTTTCTGTCGTCATCTGCTCAAGAAAATAACTAAAGTTTTTTTGGTACCTAGAAGCTAACGTTTTACAAACATTTATATAATTGTTCGTTGCAGACGCTTGTTTGATGAAGTCTCGATGTTTAGCTTCGTACCTCATTGTCCAAGTATGTACAACAGGGCCTAGCTTTCTAATCACTGAGGGATAATGCGCTGGCATATGGTGTTTTGGCAAAAGACTTAAATTATATTGTTCTACAATGCAAGATAAATGAGATTTAATTGTTTCACATAAAATCTCTATATCTTTTTCTTCAATAACTGGCGACATTGTAATTCTGATTATTTGGAGTAAAGAAGTAATACCCTCCCACAAATGCGGCAGCTTTTCTTGAAGGTTAAAAAATATGAATGGGAAGTGTAATATAAGGCATAAGTTTTGAGATTCCGTGAGACCGAGTGATGCACCTGATTTGTCAACATTTATTTGTGAGCAAATATTTTTTTTTTGAAGAAACCCATAGTTGTAGAATCTGATTTTACTGTTTATCTCTGCAGCGTTAATATATTTCATATGTATTGCTGTTTTAAAAAAATGCTTTAGAGCAAAAGGAACAGCTCCCTCAAGAACGTCCATTATATGAAAATAGTTTAACTCATTTAATTTACAAAAGTGTTTAATTCCTTTTGATTCTTTTAAGTCATTAAAAACTTCGTTTTTGTTTAAACTAAATAAGTCGTTATACTCGGACCGCAATCTTAATAGGGTTAAGTGTTCTATAACAGTTTTTTGTGCAGTATCGCGGTTCATCGTGCAAATTCTACAATAAAAAATTGCTCTAAATGACAACACGAAGCCAGATAAGGTATTTGCTCCCAAATTGTCGTGCTCCACACTAACTAATGTGCCTTTTATATTGTAGCCATCCATGCTAATTCCTTCTTCTTCAAGATATTTAAGATCTGTTACAATAGGCTGCAATATCATATTGAAATCTATACATTCGTTTTTTAAATCAGCACAAAAAAAAAGAGCGACTAAATATATGTTTCTTAACTGTGAAAAGTACTCGTATGGCAAATTTCTTATTGAAAAATAAATTGCACCGATTTTATGGATTCCAGTCTTACTTCCCAAAGGATTTACTACTTCGAACTCATCGTAAAAAAGTTGGATTTGTACCGCATTTTCATTGCTTTGAAATAGCATAGACTGCTTATAATTTTTCGCGCAACAATAATTAACATATACACTATCTTTGCAAACATGGCTTTTTTTACTGTACAAGTTTTTAAATGACTCATTTTTAAAAAGAGCTTTTATAGTTTCTACAATTGGTACATATTGAAAGGTGCATTCCACGTAGTCTTTGTAATATTCGTTGTTATTTCTATTTGTCTTGATGTCCCACCTAACACCCAGAGGCTTTGAAACTGGTTCTACATAGAACTCATCTTTTTTGTACATTTCGCTTCTTTTGTAGTTACTTGAAAAGTTCATTATATGGTTTGAACTAAAACTATGAAATGTTTCTTTTAAAACAGTAGAGTTGACTTCACTATGTCTATTTTTAAGAAAAGCTTCGAATGTTTGGAAAAGATTACCTGAAATTTCCTGATCCGAACTAAAAATTTCACTTACGTTACTTTCTGCCATTCCAGATGCCATTAAGTGTTTTGCAAATTTAGAAAACGATGCTTGTTGTATGTGAAGTAACACTGGAGTTTAGCGTGTGATCCAAAAGTGTTCGTTTATTAAAAATTCTTTCTCTTTTTATACAAATTATTGACTTACACGTATAAGCTTAAACACTAATACTTACAAACTACTTTCCTAATGTGTAAATATGTATAATATGTAGAAATGTCTAGCGTCAGCATTTTGCGATCAAGTGCTGTCATATGTAACCAAATATGCGGCATGTGCTAGTGAAGTTGAACTCCCGCTGAGTTCATGATTTATCTAGGTCACTGGTGTTTGTCTATTGTGACGAAATATTCTGAAGTGTTTTATTGTAATTTCTTGTTGTACATATTTTTTTGATATTGCTCGCGTTGTTTGTTTATTTGTTTACATTCGCTTTGCGCGTACATATATATAATATTTTTTTTTCTTTGTGTATATTTGTATCATTATGAGTAAAGTGTTTACAAACATTTTTTTTTTTCTACATACTGACTTTGTTTATGTGTGTTCGTGTGCATATTTACATATATTACTTTGAGTGTTCTGGAGTGCTTTATTTTAGATTTTTTTTTTGTATTACTACGGTGTTATACTGGTTTAAGTCTATTTTTATGAATTATTATTTGTTTATTACTATCGCCTATGTTATGTGGTACTAATGTAAAATTATTATTTATATCTATACTTTTAACTTTATATTTTCCTTTATATCTACTATCTAACTTATGGGAGGCCTCTTCTCTAACTAATACTATATCTCCTATATTTATCTCCTTACTATAACTACTTTTATCATAATTAAACTTCTGTTTTTCTTTAGCCTCTTGGACTATTTTCTAGCTCTCTGCTGTGCTATCTGGAGTCTATATTTTTTTTTTGTCATAAGCCTCGTGATTGACCAGTGGGCTGATTTTATTTTCTTCTAAAAATTCGTAATTTGGTGGGACTGGAATCGCTACCAAGTATTTTGTTAGATCGCATATAATGGTAACTGCATATTCGTTTCCATTTATCGATTTCGGTAATGGTCCGACTGTATCGATTTGTACAATGTCAAATGCCTTCGGAGGTGTCTCCGTTATTGTCATTGGCTCTTTTATGTGTTTATTTGTTTTATTTTTCTTGCAGTCATTTTTCATATTCAGCCAGCTATATCTCTGCTTGATCTTGTCTGTCATGCGATTTATTCCTGGGTGGCCACCACTAATAGGATCGTCATGATATTTTTGCAGGATTTCTTCTATTTTTCCGGGATCTGTCACATTTATAACCTCTGGGGTTAGTGCTATTGTTAGTTTTTTGAGAATCTTATTACCCATTTCAATAAATTTTCCTACTGCAGTATAATTATTTTTGAACAATTTGTCCCCTAAGGTCAACTGTATTTGTCCTAAATTGCCGGCTTCGTTTTCGAGCCTGGTAAAGAATTGTCCTAAGTCAATCTTATCCTCAACAATTAGGTTGTTTGTATCAATATTGCTACAAATTTTCTTTCCTTTTTTGAAATATAATTTCGGAGGAGAGAAAACGAGCTCGACTAGTCTTTTTACTTCAAATTTATTTAGCGCTTCATATATTTTGGGGTTCTCTTTGTGACTTTGTTTATCTTCAACGTTAGTGTTGGTATTTTTTGCTGCTGATCTTGTTTTTACTCTTAGTATTTTACTTGCTTCCACTGACATATCTTTTAAATTTGTAATTGTTATGCGGGACAATGCATCCGCAACGTGGTTTTCTTTTCCTGCGATATACTCCACTTCAAAATCGTACTCTTCTAAATCGAGGCGTACGCGTGTTAATTTAGATGAAGGACTCCTCATTGAGAATAGGTATGTTAAAGGGCGGTGGTCAGTCTTAACTAGGAATTTTCTGCCATAGACGTATGGTCTGAAGAAGGTTATGGCTAGTTCTTTCTCTATTGTCGCTTTGTTGGTTTCGCCTTTTGTAAATGACCTAGAGGCGTAAGCGATTGGTAACTGTATGCCATTGTGCTTTTGGCTAAGGACTGCTCCGCAAGCGTATCCACTTGCATCTGTTGTAATGCAGAATTGTTTATCGAAGTCTGGGTATTGCAAAAGTTTTGGGCTGATTAATGCTTCCTTTAAGTAGACAAAAGCTTTTTCGCATTCTTCTGTCCAATCGAAGGAAACATTCTTTTTGCAAAGTCTAGTTAATTTTCTTTAGTGTTCTGCGAAGTTAGGTACAAATCTTCTGTAGTAATTGCAGAAGGCTACGAATCTTTTGACTTCGTCTGCTGTTTTTGGTGTTGGATACTTTTGATCTGTTTCAAATTTGCTTGGGTCAGGCAATATTCCTTTGTTTGTACATTTATGGCCTAAATAAGTTACTTCTTGGTTGAAAAATAGACATTTGTCTGGATGCAGTTTTAGATTATATTTTCTACAAGTGGAGAACACGTCTCTTAAATTTTTTAGCATGTGGTTTGTAGAACAGCCTAATACAACCAAGTCATCCATGTAGAGGAAGGCTTGGGATGGTTTGAGCCCTGCGAATGCTAGGGTCATCATTCTTTGGAATGAATTTGGTGCTACTTTTAATCCATATGGTAGTCTTTTGAACCTGTATGTGCCGTTTTCAGCTGTGAATGAGGTGATATCTCTCGAGTCGAGTGTAATTCTATTTGGTGGAAACCTGCCATGAGGTCTAGGCATGAAAAATATTTTGCTCTACCAAGTTGGTCTAGAATATCATCAATTCTTGGGAGTGAGAATTTGTCTGCTGCTAACTTTTTGTTAACTTGTCTGTAGTCAATCACCAATCTCCATATTTTTTCCTGGGAGCGATTTTTTAGGAACCAGTAAGATTGGGCTATTGTACTCTGATATAGAGGGTTCTATTATGTCATCGTCGATTAACTTATTAATATGTTTGCTGATTTCTCCTTTTTGTGTCTGCGGTAGTCTATAATTTTTTATGTAAACAGGGGTGTCATCCTTCATGTGTAATTTTTATTTGTAAAAGTTGTTTGATGAAATTGGTTCTGTTTCTAGTGCAAATATGTCTAAGAATTCTGTGCATAATGATGTTAACTGAGGGTTGACGAAATTTGGAAAATTTTTGGTTAGTCTTTTTAGTTTTTCTGTATTGTTGCTTTTTTCCTTATGTGTGGGTGTTTCAATTAGTGTGTATTCGTCTAGATTTTCGGTGTCGATTTTGTAGTTTTCAATAGTTGCGTTTTTATGTGTTGTGTTGATAATTCTAACGAAAGTTTGATCTGTGTTTGTGATTGTATTTGCTATGAAGATGCCTTCTGATAATTGTTGGTGAGGTATAAAAATGTTTTTGTTATTTGTAATTACTTTAACTTGCCTGATGACTGCCGACCTAGCTGGGATCGTGATTGTATTGACAGATAGACAATTTGTTAGGTTCATAGTTATTGTTTGTGGGAAATCGTATGGTCTTAGGATTAATTTATCCTCCGTTTCGCCATAGTCTAAAATGCAATTGTATTTCTTTATAAAGTCTAGTCCTATTATTCCATCGCATGGAATTGGGAAATTGTCTTCTACGACGTGGAATTTATGGTAAATTAGAAGGTCATCGCCTTTTAAGTCCGCTTTAACTGTACCTAGTGTGCTAGTTATACCCTGACCAATGCTTTTTAAATCTGTTATTTGGTCTGTATATATCTTATTATTACTGCTAATTTGATGTTTTTTAATAATGGAGATATCGGCTCATGTGTCAACTAAGAAATTTAAGATTGAATTATTTAATGATGTCCTTGTAGATATAAAACTGTTTAGGTGTAGGTTTAGTACACATATTTTTCTATTTATTGGTCTTGAAGTGGAGTCTCTTGGTTTTCCGTCTGGTTGCAACTGCGCACGTTGCGTGTCTGGCTATAGGGTCTGTTGCCATTCTGTGCTTGTGCTCCTCTCTGGGAATTGTTGTTTTGTCTAAAGTTATTGTTGTATCTTGGTTGTGGTCTGAATCTCCTGCCTTGGTAGTTTCCATAGTTGTTACCTCTGTAACCTCCACGGAAATTACTTCGGTATTGACCTTGTCGTTGTACATTCAGAATTGTGTTTGAGCTGCCTGTTATTTCAGTGCAGCTGTTGGTGAATTTAGAAATTGCGTCGTTCATTGTGGTGAACGTTCCAGCTTGCATGATCATTTTGACCTTGTCATTGGAGCTGTTTTTACACATAGCTTTGACTGCTACTTGTGTTGAGTATTTCGTTGCCAAGTCTGGGTTGAGTCCATCCGAAATATAAGCTCCTTCCAATGACCTGGTAATTTTTTCTATTTCCGCTGTATATTGATTTGCAGTTTTACTGCGTTGTTGGATGTTCAGGAGTTTTGCTGTTAAAACTTCAACTGATTCTCCTTTTACTGCAGATTTTAATTTTGATTTTATTTGGGTTATCGTGTTTTCAGTACTAATAAAGTTTCTTGCCGTGCCTTTTAGCTTGGTTTTTATTATTGTTACCGCTAAGGCTTCGTGGGCTTCTTTGATTTGATCGAGTATGTCAAGGGCGTCTAAGAAACTTTGTAAGTTCTCTGGCTTACCATCAAACTCTGGTAGCACTGATGAGGCAGTTTTAATAAAGTCCACAATGGTTTGTGGCATTGTGACGTTTTGGTTTTGGGTAATTACCGGTTTGGACGATTGGGATGCCAATTATTCATTTCTTGGTGTACAAGAATTTAAGGAAAAGGGATTTTTTTTGTGTTTATATGCGTTGCTGTACGTTATTCAATTGTCAAATTTTATTCTTTATGCAAATTTTCGTAAGAATTGCGATTGTGACAATTAAAAGCGCAATTACGCATACGTAAATAGTTGGCCATTTGTCAAGAGTTTCTTCCGTGACAATTTTTTGCTCGTATTTTACTACTTGGTTATCCAAGTTCTTTTTGTCTGAATTTTCCTTACCGAATTCATATCCTGCCAAACCTATAAGTATCGCATGTAGAGCGGTTTTCCGCCATGTCATTTTGAATAAAATTAGTAGATAAAAGATTTTTATTATTTTTTTCAATGAGGCAATTTTTATTTATTTATTTTGTATTTCTTAGCTCTTTTACCCTGTTGTCTTGCTATCTTCCTGAAGTAGTTTAGTGGAAATTGCTATTAGCTCTTTAACTGTGTCTTCGCATTTTTTGAAAACTCTGTCAAATTCTTCTTTTGTAGAAATCTCTTTCATCGCTACTCCAGGTTACTCTAACAAAAAAATTTTCTAAAGGTTAAACTTTTTTCCTATCTATCTTCTTTTTTTTTGTCTTTATTTATAGTTAAAATATTTTCTAATTATCTGATTGATTTTCCTAAGCAAAAATTTTCATTTTTGCTGATTGTTAGGCTGCCGTGTGGCTTGCCGGAATTTGTTCTAAAAAAATTTTTTTTTTTTTTGATGGTTGATGTTTTGAAGGTTCCTTTTTCAGTTCCCCGGTGGGGCTAATGCTGTTACCCGTAAAACCATTCCAACACTTATATTTATGCTGCCAGTCTTCTGGATGTCTTCTGTTTGGTGTTGGAGGGTTCATTCAAAAATATTTGCCGAAAAATACTTATGCTGCCAGTCTTCTGGATGTCTTCTGTTTGCTGTTGTAGGTTTCATTCAAAAACATTTGCCGAAAAGAAGTCCAAATATGGCCGCAACACTTGTCAACGCTATATAAAATATCAGAATTTGCTTCTCGCCTGCTGTCCTGGCGGGATTATGACTGGCTGATATTAAGCCTGGTCTGGATCGCCATGTATGTGAAGTAACACTGGAGTTTAGCGTGTGATCCAAAAGTGTTCGTTTATTAAAAATTCTTTCTCTTTTTATACAAATTATTGACTTACACGTATAAGCTTAAACACTAATACTTACAAACTACTTTCCTAATGTGTAAATATGTAGTGTCAAATACTTTGTTGCACAAAAAACAGAAATACATTTTAGAAAAACTTATGTAGTTCTTTCGTATTTTTAAGATTTTCAAATTTTTTTAATAAATTTACAGTTTACTTCAATTTGTCTCGTACTAGGTTTAAAACTTGTTTCAATTTCGTAAATGTATTTCAAAAAAATTTAAAAAGCTTCTTAGAGTCGGATCAAATTTAATACTGAATATGTAAAATGCCTTGAAATAAACGTCAAATGCTTCAACAAAACTGAACGACGTAGGTAGACATAGCTTCTTACCATCAACGACTACAAAATACTGATTTATTGCTAATGTGTTAGTCCCAACAGCAAGTAAAGAAGGGTGACGTGTTGCAGCGGCTAATTCTTCTAAAGGCGAGTTGTGGTTGGCAAATGAAATAAAATTGCATTCAGAGACTTTATATGAAATTCTTTTCGCCAACTTACACTTTGCTGCAGTTGAAGGTAGGAGTTTTAGCAAATACAGAAAGGGTTGTACTTCGGAATTCCAACCTTGAAATATAAGATACGTTACGCCTGGTATTAAATAATATCAAAGATGTATAAATTTTACCATTATTTATTGGATCTTGAACTCCAGAGGATTCTTGATATATTTCCTTAGCGAAAGCTGAGTAGTTTTCCCAGTTCTGCAATAAATATTTGCTATTTTCTCCGTATTGCAACTCAAAATCAAAAGAAATCTGTAACAATGATATTACTTATTGAGAAAAGAAGGCATACACATACATATGTATATATGCACATTAGGGTGTCCGTTAACTTCAAAATAGGTTTTCTTTTTTGCGAACGTCCACCAAATTTTTAGTTTATGTCTTAAAAAAACACATCAGACCCTGAACAGTCCTTACAAGTCACATTAACCCGTTCCGGAATCATAATACATTTCCCATACAAAAATACATGGGAATTTCACACTTTTTGCATTCAACTTTTTTTCTCTGAAATCAAAGTAGCTAAAAATATAAGAATAAACATTTCCAACATAAACTAAAAATTTGGGGGGAGTTTGCAGAAAAAATCCCCATTTTAAAAATAATGGATACCCTAATGTACATGCATTCACTCTTTCTGTTTTTCGTTGCATTTACATTTGTATTACACCAATAATAACAAGAAATAACACTTGCATTAATAAACACTTTCTCGGGATGCAACGAATAAATTCAAAAGTTAATACTTTGTCAATAATTACCAATGTTGCATCAAACAGAAAAAATAAAAACGTTGAAAAAATGTCTGTACTCGCCACACAAAATTTTTGACGTCCTTTTATTTTCTTGGCAAGCCTTTCTTTTATAGTATCTCTCTGTTCGCTAACAATGCAATTTTTGAAAAATTCGATGTCTTCATTCGAAAGGTTTTCGTCGTTGCTTGCGCAAACGGCTTCTTCAATATCTTCTGACTTTCCCTTACGCCTTTTCGAATTAAAATTTTTTAGTTTTGAGGCTAAATACCCAGTGTTATCAATAGGATTGTAGAAAAGCTCCTGAAAGTTTAAATTAAAGAATTAAATATGACGTATGTTGAAAATGAAACCAAACAACTCTGATGCTGCTTCATGAAAGCAAACAAGTTTGGTGCTTTCATATTTCACTGCATCATTTCCCAAATTCACAAAAAAAAATACTTACAATTCCACCATATGCGCTTCCTTCAACTTTCTGCGTTTTTGAAGGGTAATTTCCAAAATGATGTCTCATAAAAGATACCGCCTCTCCAACCAGCAGCCTTCTTGAAGAGTCTGTATGAGTTCCACTAGCACTGTACTCTCGCAAAATGCGTGAATAATCTCCGCTTCGCAGATGTGCCTCTAATCCAGCGCTGTGGATATGAAATGCAGACTTTTTTTCAAAACATTTAGAAATACTTTCTTCATCTAAAAACATAAAAATCAAAGCAGCCATAAATGCACATACCTGCATATTAGAGCGTCTCGCCTTACAGGCAAAAAAAAAAAGTCGGCCGTACTCCCCCTCATATGAAGTGTTTTTGAAAAACATTTAAAAAATAATTTTTATTTTTTTTTCTGGCAACCCTAGACATCGCCCAACTACATTTTTATTCATATCTTTTCATTTGTTGTCGGATTTTAAAGTGTGACACATCAATTTTTTTGTCTCAAAGAGGAGGTTTTTCTCAAGAAAGTTCATTGAGCTCATGCGTTTCGTTGTGGTACTTACCCACCATATCTCAGTTTCTACCACCCTAATGTAACAACCTAATGTCAGTTAATTGAAGACCGTAAAAAATCATAAATCTTTTGCGAAGAAAGTATTTCGATTCAAGCAGTAGAACTCGAAATAAAACAAATTTTGTTTGCTGGGTTGAGCGCTTACGGCCCACAGTGCTAGTTTTCTTTTCAAATTTTTTTATACCTTTCATGAGCATGAAATGGTATTATAACTTTGGTCCGATGTTTGTAAGTATGAGAAGAAGAAGAGATAGACCCACCATTAAGTATACCGAAATGATCAGGGCGACGAGCTGAGTTGATTTAGCCATGTCCGTCTGTCCGTCCGTCCGTCCGTCCGTCCGTCTGTCCGTCCGTCTGTTTGAACGCAAACTAGTCCCTCAGTTTTAGAGATATCTCGATGAAATTTTGCAAGCAGGCGCCATTTTGCATAGGATTAATCATTTGTCGGAACCAGCAAGATCGGACCGATACAACGCATAGCTCCCATACAATCGATTGTTCCGATAAACGGGTTTTGGCCTCTAACTCTTGCAATTAAAAAGCTATTAGAGCGAAATTTCGCAGGTTGAGTACATGCTATATAAGTAATGTGTGTAGTGAAAATCACCTAGATCGGACCAACATAACATATAGCTCCCATATAATCGATAGTTTCGATAAATGGGTTTTGGGCTATCAATTTTGCAGTTAAAGAGCTAGGAACGTTAAACTTTGCACGTTTGCTACATATTATATATGTAACATATGTAGGCAAAATCAGCCAGATCGGGCCAACATAACGGGTAGCTCCCATACAATCGATTGTTCCGATAAGTGTGGTTTGGCATTCATGAAAGGTATAAAGCCTTCGGCACAGCCGAATACAGCCCTTTCCTTACTTGTTACTGCTATTTTTCGTATGGCACGCCGATACATTAAATGCCTTATTTTATTTATAGATTTTTCTTTATGAAGACCGTCTTTTTATAAATTAACTGGACTATTGTTTATCTATTTTTTTCTGTTTTGCTCTTTACATCATACATAATCAATTGTCATTTTACTTGGTGCGTGTTAAAAACTGCAAAAACTTTAAAAATGCGTTTTGTTCATTGTGATTTAAAAAACCAACTGCCAACCAAACTCGATATTATTAAATTCGGGTTATATCTTCGTCATAGTGATCATAGTGATCGGAGTAAAAAGTTGGGAGTTTTTATTGAATTACCAGGTATGCACAACGAAAACTATTAATTTTTCTTTGCTTCTCTTTTATCGGCATTTTCACTGATCTTTTTCACAGCATATCCTTGTCATTCCCAAAATAACGAGCGATTTGTTCATACAGTCCATGAATCTGCAATGGCGGTCACCGATGAACAACGCATGGGCCACATTTTTGCTAAGCTCGAGAGCCGCCAGAAATACAGCAAGCTTGAATCCCGACAAAATTTTATGGACTAATAAAGAAAAATGTATAAAGAAAATAAGGCATCTAATGTATGGCTTTCAACTAAAAACAAAATTTGTTTATATTATTCATAATGGGCCATTTCTTACATTTATGTTTTCTGGGTTGAGCGCTTACGGCCATCCAAATAAAACAAATAAATCTCACAATCAGCAATGATTTTTCTGTCTTTCATATATTAATATGAAAAAAACCCGTTTTTTTTAATGGGTACCCGATATCGAAAAATCGATTTAATTTTTGAAATCTGCATGGCTTAGTACTTGTAGGTGTAAAGTTTCAACAAGTTCTGAAGACTATTTCGGTTTTTATAAACATATGTCTACGACGATTATGAGTTATTTTACCATTTGTATAAATTGAAAAAAAAAAAAAATTTTTTTTTATTAATTCGTAGCAGTGGCTGAATAACGGATTTTTTTCTGATATTGGTGTGATATAGTCCTTTAAGGTGTGAAGTTTCAGCCAATTCTGACCACTCCTATTTTTGTTGATCTTTTATATGGAGTCGCGGCACTGTGGGCCGTAAGCGCTCAACCCAGCAAACAAAATTTGTTTTATTTCGAGTTCTACTGCTTGAATCGAAATACTTTCTTCGCAAAATATTTATGATTTTTTACGGTCTTCAATTAACTGACATTAGGTTGTTACATTAGGGTGGTAGAAACTGAGATACGGTGGGTAAGTACCACAACGAAACGCATGAGCTCAATGAACTTTCTTGAGAAAAACCTCCTCTTTGAGACAAAAAAATTGATGTGTCACACTTTAAAATCCGACAGCAAACGCGAAAGATATGAATAAAAATGTAGTTGGGCGATGTCTAGGGTTGCCAGAAAAAAAAAAAATTTTTTTTTTAAATGTTTTTCAAAAAAACTTCATATGAGGGGGAGTACGGCCGACTTTTTTTTGGTGATACGCTCTACTGCATATATTATCACAATGCAATATCATGAATTCAACCACAAATTCACGATTACTGCATAAAAAATGTCTTGCCGCCAATGAAAACTACAAGTAAAAAACTAATCAATAATGATTTATCAAATATGTATTAACGAAACATCCATATTTATTGATGGGACAGGATTAGTACTTAAGCGTATCAAACAAAATGATCATATTGACCGCAGTCGCTAACCCGTGACCAATTGTGGCCCAAAACGACGTAGCAACTGCAGATCTCTGATCGGCACGATGACAGACGCCAGCGTAGCAAAATATCAGAGCCCACTACGCTGACACAAACAAAGTGACTCAAACGAGCAGTTACTCTCAGCACACGTATTCTCACGCTCTTATTTCAGTCGATGTTGAGAGCGAAAAAACCAGTTTGGCACTGTGGCAGGGACGGCTTCAGATGAGGGGTCTAGGGGGTCCGGACATTCTGGCAAGAAAATGAAGGAGAATTGATATTACTCTATACGAATGTATGGAATTGATCTGGCATTATCTTGTGATCGCTTATAGAAATGAACATCTTTACTCAACAATTAAATATTATAATGAGAAAAGTATAGCAATGGCACTAAGTCCGTAACGTTATATGTATGTATGTACATATCGTCTGTCATTCGAAAATTTAAGAATACATTGGAAATATATAATAATTATACTGTGTAAGTATACATATATGAGTGAGTTTTTGTTATTCATACCTCCGATTATTATCTTCCAACTTTTCTTGTGAATGTTGTATTGGAGATTTCAAATCTTCAATCGCTCGCGGTTACCAATACATGCTTACATTTCATTTGCCCACCTATGTTTTCGACCAAGAAAGTCTAAAAACTAATACTTGTAAGAGTCAAATCTTATTTTTAATCCAAAATAAGTTTAATTTTATTACGTTTGTTTGGTTGTTGTGTTTTTCGACAGGGTGGATATTGGATTTATATTCGAACGAATTTCCGTCATCCCTTGTCAATTTTGGTTTTGTAGCAAACCGGTTTCGTCGATGCGACATCTTCAATGCTTCATTTCGTTCTGATTTTTGTCTATCCGTTGTCATGCATTTATAGCAGGGGTAGGCACTACCACATAGACACGAAATGCGAGTGTGTTAGTAAGCACGATCACGCATCGACCACGGAAGCATACTGAATTATTAATTCAGTTTGATTTTAGCGCTTGCAAAGGTAACACGTACCACGCGCAGTTCCTATCAGACTAACAACAACAACGTCAGACAGTGGGCGATCGTACAATACGTACATGTTTATGAAAATGTTTAAGGTCGAATGGGAAATGGATTCTTTTTTTTGTTTTAAACGATACAAGTAAGCCGCAATGCTTGATTTGCGGAAAGTATTGAATTACGTCAGGCATTTCGTTTCACAAGACAGAGAAGTAAATACCCTAAGTGCTGATGAAAAATTAAAATGAGCTCCCCCAAGTGATCATCGTGCTTTAAATCATGAAATCTTTGCTCATAACATTTTTGACATCTTTAAAGGATTGGAAATATTGACAGATCTTGTTTTGTATCTGAAGTCAGTAACACATCTAAAGCCGCGGTATAGTCAAAAATAAATGGCTTGTTTCTTTAAGTAGGTACATTTAATTCCAATATTACAATGTAAACGTCACACAAGAATGCAATATTTAATACAAAATTTTAACCCGTAAATGATTTATAAAATCCTGAGTTTCAGTGACAAAAAAGTAAATTCTTCCCTTAATTTTAAGAGAAAATACACGAAACTTTCTGTGCTTGGCCCACCTTGAAACTTTTTCTCTCGATGCAGAATGCAGCTTTGAAATGTTGGCACGTTTATGTAGTTACTAAAATACTAAGTCTTCAACTCAACTTCCAACCCAAACTAAAAAACTTAACATTCATATGTACGCACTGTTCGATCATCCTCTGTACTAAAACTGAGTGCTTCGCCGTGCGACACACCCTCACCGTACGAGTGTTGAAATCAAACTAAATGTGGTTGTCGTTGATTTTGACGAAGAACTCGCTGTGGGCTCGGTTTTCGTATACGTATATGGTCACTTAGCAGGTGCTAAGCTGATGCCCACCCTTGATTTATAGTCTGGACGCTGTATCAGGTAGTGTTAGTGTACATGGGTCGTGTCCCACGACCGTACCCGAATGGGTACCTGCAATGAGGGTTGTTTCTGACGATTATTCGTTAGTTGTACATGTTAGGTCAGGTAATTAGTTTGTGTGTGTCAGGTTATGTTAAATATGTGTGTACGGTTGGTTTCGACGCTCGATAGTAATGTAGAAGTCGGTTATTTTTGTCTTCTGATTCGTTTTGTGTGTCTGTTTGTTTATTGTTGGTCGTTTTTTTATAGTACCTGCGGTGTTGTTTGGTTTGCTGTATATTAGTTTCAGGGGTTCAAATATTGCGTCAGAAATGGTGTTAGTTTGTTCGTCTATTACCCTCCCGTCAAATGTTATAAGTTTGTATATTTGCATGTTTTCGAGCACATTTAAGCGTCGCCCTTTTCTTTCTACGTGCAGTGTTCTGGCTGTATTTTTGATGTTGGCGGGGGTGCATTTGTTTTCGAACATGTGATTTGCGAAGTTCGACTCTGGTGTGATAGTGGGTTTTCGTGTTTTCCTGTTGTAGTCCCTGATGTGCTCTTGGAAACGTGTACTTATTTTTCGTCCTGTTTGCGCTATGTAGCTGTGCTGGCATTCGCAGGTAAGCTTGTATATTCCATGTTCGCTGAATGGCTCTTCCGAGTTAGTATTGGTTCTTAGTTTTCGCCCTAAGTTGTTCGATGTTCTGATCGCTACGTTCATGTTGTGTTTCTTGAAGAAGTTTGCCAGTTTGTATGTCGTTTTTCCGGTGTATGTCATTGTCGTCCAGATCTTGGATTTTTCTTCTGCGTTATGTCTTTTCTGGGATCCATGCTTCCTTCTGAGCGTGTCTACTAGGAATTTTTTGTATCCGTTGCTTATAGCTATGTCGTATATGGTGGTAAGCTCTTTCTTGTATGATTCTTGAGTGAGGGGTGTTCTCTGAAGCCTGTTCACTAGGTGCCTTAATGCCGCATTTTTGTGCTGTTGGGGATGGTTTGATGTGGAATGAATTATGGTGTCCATTGTTGTTGGTTTTTTGTAGCTGTCGTATTTAAACTTGTTTGTGGTTCTGTCAATTTTTATCGTCAGGTCCAGGTAGTTCAGTTCTCCTTCCTTCCCGGTCTCCATAGTGAATTTTATGTTTTCATGTTGTTTGGTTAAAAACTCTAGTATTCGTTCTTCATTGTTAGTGTTCAATATGCAGATAATGTCGTCGACGTACCTTGCGTAAAATGTCACTCCTAGTTCGGTTTTTAGTTCTTGCATGTATTTTGTTTCCAAATTCTGCATGAATGCTTCCATGAGAATGGATGATGTTGGGTTCCACATTCCTAGTCCGTTTGTTTGTCTATATATCTTATTGTTGAACATGAAGTAATTTTGCTGTAAAGTTGTTCTTAGTGTGTTCGTAATCTGTGCTGTTCTGACCGTATCTTTGGTTTTATCACGTAGTGTTTTGTTTATTATGTCCAATGTCTCTGGAAGCGGCATAGAAGGGTACAGGTATTTTATGTCAAATGAGGCGATTGTGCTATTATCTGAGAGTTTGACGTTTTCAAGTCTTTGCATTAGTTCGCTTGTATTCTTTATCGTATGCTTATGGTCGAGTTCAAGCGTGTATTTCAGTATCGTCTTTAGATGTTTTGCGCTGACTTAAAATTTATTATTGGCCGCATTGGCGTATCCTACTTATGAATTTTTGGTAGCGCTATCAGTGGGGGAGCTGATGGGTTCTTTTGTGTCAGACTATGTCCCGTCCCCTCGTCTATGAATTTTGTAGCATTTTTTATAGCCCCTTTGATTTCCATCTGGTATTTATCGGTGGGGTTTTGGTTAATTATGCGGCATTTCATTTGTTTGATTAATTCCTCGGTTTTTGTTATATATTCGTCCTTGCCCATGAGCACTGTCGTGTTTCCTTTGTCGGCCTTTGTTGTAACAACGTTGTTCCTTTTAAGCTTTTGTCGTAGGCCTTTCATTATTATCCCCTCTTTATTCGTGTTCTGTTGGTCTTGCTTTGTTATGTCCTTACTGATGATCTCCCTGCACATGTGTCTGCACAACTATCGCTTGTTCCGTTCTTCTTGCCTTGTTATTGTCTACAACGTTGTGCTTTAGTCCTTTCTCGAGATGTTGGGCTTCCTCGTTGCTGATGTCCACCGCGGTTAAGTTTACGAACCTGTCGTGAAATCTATGTGTTTGTTGAACGTTGTGTTCGTGTCTTCCCGATAGTTTGTCCAACTTTCTGTTCAATGTTTTGTATTTCCGCTTGTGTTCATTCTTTACCTCAGCTTCTATCCTATCCAAGCAGTCCATCAATATAACTGTAGGTAAGAGATCAGCCAGTTGTAGGTGGATAGCCAATATTTCGGCATTTGTATTGTCCTTCTTAGCATATAGGCTATGTATTTCATTCACATCAAATCACATGTTCGAAAACAAATGCACCCCCGCCAGAACAGTGCACGTAGAAAGAAAAGGGCGACGCTTAAATGTGCTCGAAAACATGGAAATATACAAACTTAAAACATTTGACGGGAGGGTAATGAACAGCGTCCAGACTATCAATACACGACAACGGATAGACAAAAATCAGAACGAAATAAAGCATTGAAGATGTCGCATCGACGAAACCGGTTTGCTACAAAACCAAAATTGACAAGGGATGACGGGAATTCGTTCCAATATAAATTCATTTTATTACTTTAAAGTGTTAAACTTGCTGGTTAGAGTAAAGTAGGTATAAAAAGTACACCTGTGGAGAATAAATTTTGATTTAGAACTATGAAAGTTTAAAATTTATATTGTAAAAATATACTTTCTGCAGTAAACTTTACAAAATATTAAAATTAGAACCTTAAATGTTTAAAATTTGCTTTAAACCGAAGCATGGTTCAAAATATATTCCAATATTTGTAACTGTGTACGCCTTATAATACTTCGCACAGTCTTTATCTGAAATAATAAAGAACACACCGCTCTGCTGGCAAGAATAGGTTCAACAAAAATGGGCACAAAAACTGTGAATGAGGTCTTGTCTGGGACCATCCTAAATGTCGCACTACGTTTTCAGTAAAATCGGGACTGCTCGTTTTCGCGAAATATCCCACTTTAACCCTTTAGGAGCTTCAAAAATATACATTTGACCAAAAAATCTTTTCAAAAATAGCTTCTGTAGTTGCTGTAGTTGTAGAATGTCGCAATTATTTTATACAGATTTTCAAAGTTGGCCGAAATCACAAAATCATGTTTTTGGTACATTTTTGAAAAATTATATAAATTTACCCCGATCTGCCAGAAGCTTTTTACATACCAGAAAATATTGCATGGTTTCTAGTGTGTCAATGGTAAGAAAAACTTTTTTGTGATTTCAGCCAACTTTGAAAATCTGTATAAAATATGTAATTGCGATATACTACAATTTTTTCTTATCTTAGATAATGTTTCCTAAACCTTGGTTTATATATGAGCTGATATTCAAATCTTATAAGAGCACCCAGAGCACAGGGGGCTTGTTCAAATTATACTAATTTTGGGGCCTAAAAACATTTTTTCTCAGAAACGAGACATGATGGAAATTTTTGGACCACGGATTCGTGTTCCGCTTAAAAAAAAATCATAAGGAGAATTTTTTTTTTTTTTGCATTACAAAAACAGGGTGGTATAACTAGTGCCCTAAAAACGAATAATTAATTTTATTTAATAGTAGTTTTGCAATTTTTTTTAAAAAGTGGGACTTTTGTAAATTTATGTGAGTAATAGAAACCACCTACACGAACAAACATACAGAAGCTATTTTTGAAAAGATTTTTTGCTCAAATGTATATTTTTGAAGCTCCTAAAGGGTTAAAGTGGGATATTTCGCGAAAACGAGCAGCCCCGATTTTACTGAAAACGTAGTTCGACATTTAGGATGGTCCCAGACAAGACCTCATTCACAGTTTTTGTGCCCATTTTTGTTGAACCTATTCTTGCCAGAAGAGCGGTGTGAGAAATTTATGTAGAATACTTTTTATTATATTTTCTATACACCCCTTATTATCATTATAAGACACCTCGTTCTGACATGTTCTAAGCCCTTATGTCATTTTATTTTTTGCTTATAGAATTTTTAATTGAGAACAGTAAAAGTCTCCGCTCTAAGAGCTTACCCGGATTTTTATACCTTTCATGAGCATGAAATGGTATTATAACTTTGGTCCGATGTTTGTAAGTATGAGAAGAAGAAGAGATAGACCCACCATTAAGTATACCGAAATGATCAGGGCGACGAGCTGAGTTGATTTAGCCATGTCCGTCTGTCCGTCCGTCCGTCCGTCCGTCCGTCTGTCCGTCTGTCCGTCCGTCTGTTTGAACGCAAACTAGTCCCTCAGTTTTAGAGATATCTCGATGAAATTTTGCAAGCAGGCGCCATTTTGCATAGGATTAATCATTTGTCGGAACCAGCAAGATCGGACCGATACAACGCATAGCTCCCATACAATCGATTGTTCCGATAAACGGGTTTTGGCCTCTAACTCTTGCAATTAAAAAGCTATTAGAGCGAAATTTCGCAGGTTTAGTACATGCTATATAAGTAATGTGTGTAGTGAAAATCACCTAGATCGGACCAACATAACATATAGCTCCCATATAATCGATAGTTTCGATAAATGGGTTTTGGGCTATCAATTTTGCAGTTAAAGAGCTAGGAACGTTAAACTTTGCACGTTTGCTACATATTATATATGTAACATATGTAGGCAAAATCAGCCAGATCGGGCCAACATAACGGGTAGCTCCCATACAATCGATTGTTCCGATAAGTGTGGTTTGGCATTCATGAAAGGTATAAAGCCTTCGGCACAGCCGAAGACAGCCCTTTCCTTACTTGTTTTAATTTAAAAAACTGTTTGATAAAGTCCAAAATTTTTTCAAATATTTTGAATCTGAGAAATCTAAAAGCTAAAAATGAAAATCAAAATAAAATGTCATAAGGGGTTTGAACATGTCAGAACTAGGTGTCTTATAATGATAATAAGGGGTGTATAGAAAATAGAATAAAAAGTATTCGACACAAATTTCTTTATTATTTCAGATAAAGACTGTGCGAAGTATTATTAGGCGTAATCTCCCAAAAAATTTTAAGCTACTAATTTCTGAAGATTTTTTGATAAAATATAACCTAAATGGTACGCATGGAAAAAAGGGCCTCAAAATGGATCCAAACATTTACAAAGTATTAAAAGGTAAAACTTTGGCGAGGAAAGTAAAGGAATGAATAAGAAAGGTAAGGTAAGAAAAGGGAGCGGAGGAGAAGGAAGGTGAAAACAGAATTTAAAGAAAAGGAAAGGAGCAAAGAAAAGTAAATGGAAACGAAGAAAAAAAGAATTTATTAAGAATAAAGTTTTATAAATAAAAAAAGAGGAGTTTGAGTTAATGTAAAGGGATTATGCGGAAAGTTGGCAAATTATACAAAGAAAAAACAGAAAAGGAAAGCATATAAAGGCAAATTAAAGGCAGTGGTTAAATAGTTTTTTAAGTTTTGTGGTAAAGTTTTAAAAAATCGAGTACTTACATAGTCCTCAATTACGCCGTCAGATAACTCATCGTTAACTTTTAGAAGTTCCTCCTTCGTTGTTATGGGAAATCTTTCTGCAATGTTTGTGTTTGAAACTGACTGCTTTATAACCTTGTCAATTAAAACCTTATGAGCACTCAGCAGTTCCAAGTTTCTTTTGCTTTGCTCCACTATTATATCTGTAAAGTAATATTATTAAATTGTATATGTATATTGTATTATGATATTCAGTACTACCTTTTAATTCTGTAACAACTTTATTAGTTTGTTCTCTGAAAAAATCTGAAAAAAATTGTTTATGTATACATGTTTACACATTGTCTCTCGCACTCACTTGGGTCACTTCTTCTTGCTTTGTGCAAAGCTGATTGCTTGTTCTACACTTACTCTGTTTTTTTTTAATTGAAGTAATAGTGTACATGCTTTTACCAATACTGGTAAAATAAAAAAAACCATTTGGGCTGTTTTTGTAGGGATCAGAAAAAAAATTTCTCGAAATCCTCTCAACATAACCTTAAAATTTAGTGGCGGTCTTTGGTAATTTGTTTTTCTGTATGGGGCCCGACCCGGTCTAGTGTACATGCTTTTAGCAATACTGGCAGAATGGAACCATTAATTTGTTTATAAGCCGGGTAAAACGAATGTAGTGACGGATGCACTGTCAAGAATACCGAACGTAATAAATTTGCTTACTCCTACAATCCATAACAACAATAGCTCAAATCACAATTTTATTCCCTTCACGGAGTGACCCGTGAATGTTTTCAAGAATCAAGCTTTTTTAAAGAGGCAAAAACAGCATCCTATCAATATAATTAGATCTTACCATTGATCGACATATAATAGAATAATCACAATTAAATCAACAGAATCTAACGGAACTTTTGAAAAAGGTATCTAAATCCTTGGGAATTTGCACGAGCGAGAGCACAGTGGGAAAAATTTAAAACAGGTACCCACAACACTTTAGTAGCTACAAATAATTTATTTATAGAAGACTAGGTACTAAGCTAAGCAAACCATATAGTAGCGATAGTTAGGTATGGAAACAGTACTGTCATAACAGAGAAAAATAAGGTCAGTCGATATAAAGATTTCTTAATTTCATAGGCAGTGCGTGGAAATGGATTTCCGGAAATCCGGATAACGAAGATAACGAAATAGTTCTTAACAAGTGAAATAATGCCCTCGAAAATAATACCAATGAAATCCTTATAAATAAACTTACAATAGAAAAAATAAATGAAATAGCGAATATTACAAATATTATTACTATAGAATTGCAAAATGATGAAAGCACGATAACAGAATCATTTCTCAGATTGAAATCTACATATATTGGAGATTTTAAAAGAAAAAGGTATCGCCTACGCCACTAATTGGGCAAGGGCCAATATAATTAACTCTTACATTATGTTTACATTATTAAGTGAAATAGAATTTTCGGCAAAGATGATTTGTTAACTTAGACGAGGCTCTTGAATTCTACGAAATAAAGATAGAAACAAATAGAAAAAAATAGCTTATGTATATTATAAATTTACCCACAGTAGGATCGCAGATATGTAAATCAATCAATATGAGCGCGGCTAAGAAAAATAATACCATTAATTAAATAAATGTCGATACAGCATTAAATCCTGTATGGCATAATCAAACCCGGCTAGAAATAGAACTCGCCCATATATGTGCTAGAAAATTTCAGAGTTGGATCTGTTGTTGCACAAAACTTAAGCTCGATGAAAAATTCCTATGCGCAAAACGACACACCGTTGTATACACTTACAGGTGACGGTATCACAATGCAATAAAGCACCTAAAAAATTACCAGGAATGCGCGTTGTCAGCAAAGCGGTTAACAGACGACAAGGAACGCAGCAATCGGTGGGAACCGCAAATCAGCAGAACATCAGTGGCGGCAGCATAGGTTAGCTTTAAGAAATAATAAGCTTTTTAAAATAGTTCTAAGTTTGAAGGCAATTACAGAAGGACATCAACAACTCCCCTGTAGGATTTCGGAGTAGACTTAGTCCACACCACAAACTACACTGCAGAGGTTTGTAAGTAGTCCAAAGTTTCGTCCAAGCACATATAAAATTCTATTTACGTTTAACATTGTATGGCCTAGGCACAGACCAATTGCCCCCCTACTCCATTACATTGTAACCAAAATTAGGTCAAATGACACTTTATAATAATAATAATGCCCAACGGATTACCCACCATATCCCGCCCGACCGGCGCGAGGGGCGCATCCGCATGACGCGCGGATTGTTCTTTCGTGCCGAGTCTTTGAAAGGCTTTGGTTTGTTAATCGTCGAGATCTAAAACTGCTCAGCTACAGAGAAAACCTCATCAGCTAAGTACAAAAGATTCCACAATTAATAAATAATTAGTTGACAGCGAAAAGTTATTGTTAAGAATAAAGATAAGAATCAAAGGATATGAAAAAAAAAGTTGTTGCTATGTATTCAGGATAGAAAGAATTGACTTTTTTATGCTGTATAGTGAGTCTGAGATATCAAACGTACCAGAATGAGAATTATAATCTTGACACAAACAACGAAAAGGCTCATTTAATTCAAAATTAGTTCGGCACTGTTTCAAGATAAGTGGTTTAAAATGTCTTGATGGACGAGAAGGTACATTGAAGTTCACTTCGCTCAAAAGAAACGGGCTTACGATTGAACCATTTAGTAATTTAATCATGAAGACAATTCCAAGCATTTCCCTCCGACTAGAAAGGCTGTGAAGATTAATTAGTTTTAAGCGACTCGTATAAGATGGCAAATTATACAAGGGATCCCAGTGAAGATCTCTTAAGGCAAATAGTAAAAATTGTTTTTGAACTGATTCTAAGCGATCCACGTGGACCTGGTAACGCGGGTTCCAAATAATAGAACCGTATTCAAGTATCGGTCTGACTAATGTAGTAAAGAGAGTTTTAGTTACATAAGGGTCGCTAAATTCTTTAGACCATCGTTTAACAAATGCTAAAACGCCTCTAGCTTTATTGACTGTTACGTTAATGTGGCAGTTGAAATTGAGTTTGTAATCCATAGTAACCCCAAGGTCAACAAAATCATACATTTGCTCAAGACTATAATTGTTAATTGTATAGGAAGCTGGCTGTGAAATTCCTCTCGAAAAACGCATGTATTTACATTTCTTTAGATTAAGCGGCATATAATTTAAATCGCACCAAGTAACTAGTGTATTTATTCTGATTGAAGCTTATTGCTATCTTCGGGTGATGCGAATGACATGAAAAGCTTTACATCGTCGGCATACATTAACATTTTCGAAAATTCTATTACTGTAGAAATGTCATTTATAAACAACAAGAACAGAATCGGGCCCAGATGGCTTCCTTGAGGAACTCCAGAGGAGACACTAATAACATCGGATTCACAGTTTTTAAACACTACTTTTTGTGTTCTGTCACTAAGGTAAGAAGAGATCCAGCGATTGAGACCCGGCTGGAAACCCAGCTGATCTAGTTTATGAATAAGTAACGAGTGACACACTTTATCGAAAGCTTTGCTGAAATCAGTATAAATAACGTCGGTGTGCAGATTTTTTCTAAAGCCATTTGAGACATGATTTGTAAATTCAAGTAAGTTTGTAACGGTGGACTTTCCCTTACAGAACCCGTGTTGACAGTCAGAAATCAAGGCAGAGATAGGATTCGTAAGCTGATTGGTAACAATAGCTTCAAACACTTTTGGGATGGCAGACAGCTTTGCTATGCCACGATAGTTCTCAATAGAAGCCTTGCTTCCGCTTTTGTGAAGCGGTAGAAGAAACGACTCTTTCCATGCTGTTGGAAAAACACCACACTTTAGTGACAGATTGAACAAGTTGGTAAGGGGTTTGTAAATATTGTTAGCGCACTTCTTCAAGAAGCATGTAGGAATCCTATCAGGACCACATTTAGAAGATTCTTTCAAGGTTTTCAGACAAACAAGAACATCATTGGCGCATATAGTTGGACAATTAATTAAATTGTTCCCATGTAGCTCATAGGGATAATTTAGAAAGTCAGAATTGGTGACGGCAGAATAGTTAGAAATGAAAAATTGCGCAAAGAAATTTGCAATATCTTGATTATCGCTAGATAAAATGTCTTTATATTTCATGGCTGAGGGAAATTATCGCTAGATAAAATGTCTTTATATTTCATGGCTGAGGGAAATCCCACTACTTTTCGTTTAGAATTTACGAAATCATAAAATGACTTCGGATTGCGAATAATGTCTCTCTTTGTTTTAGAGATATAGGCTTTATAGCACTTTTTATTTAAGTCAATGTACCTCTTACGTAGACCAGAATACAACAAGTAGTGTTTGTTTAACCCCGATTTCTTAAATAATTTGAAAGAACGCGTTTTTCTATTTTTCAGCATCATAAGCTCTTTAGTAAACCAAGATTGCGTTGGATGATCATATGTTATTTTACGTTTAGGAACAATCTTCTCAAATAAGTTGTAAATAGTTTGATTAAAATGCAAAACGTTTGAATCGATATCGCCACACAGCTCAGGCCAAGTTAATTTAGACAGTTCTTTATTTAATTTCTTATAGTTGGCTTTTGAGAAATTAAAATCAAAGTTACTACTTGAGCAGCCTTGTGTACAATGGCCATTACTTAAGGTTTCGTGAAATATTTCCATAGAAGGGTGGTAGACGTCTTCTGGTAAAACCAGCGGATCGCCACGACTTACAGAAAATTTATTTTTATCATCGACAAAAACTAAATCTAAGACTTTGCCAAACTTGTTTGCTGTAACGTTTATTTGATTAAGACAGAGATCGGAAATTCCATCTAAAAAGTCATTGTAGCCCGGTCTAGATGGATTTGGAATAATATTTCCATCGACTATTTTCCACGATATATGAGGTAGGTTAAAATCACCCAAAACAATCATGGAGTCAGAATCTTTAGTCAAAAAGTGAACCGTTTTGAGCAAAGAGATAAGTTGTATGTACAAAGCGAGATCAGATGCTGGAGGGATGTAACAAACAAATAAGTACATGGAGACATTTGCTAGCTGAATGCGGATGCATTTGAACTCAATGGAATCAATGTTAGGTAAATCAACCTCCTCTGAAGGTATGGAGGAATGAACTGCAAGTAAAACTCCACCCCCGACCCTGTTCAAGCGATCATTTCTTGCAAAAAAATTCAGAGTTGAAAACATGAGGTTTTAGCCAAGTTTCAGTAAAAGCAATTACGTTATAGTTACAACAGAAAGATTTCAAATAAAGATCGGTTAATTTGGTATTCAAACCTCTGACATTTTGATAAAAGATAGTCATGGTCTTAGTACTCAGTTTTTTGGCTCAACGTTATCACGAGAGATTGTTGCTACATTTTGAACATTTCTATTTGGTCTGTATTCAAACTCCCGCACAAGAGCACCGGGGGGCCAAAAAGAACTATCCAAAAGAGCGTCGAAATCTTTTCCAGCGACATCAATTCGAAATGAAGACATATTTCTCTGATACGTGAATTTAAACTTTTTAATAGTCAAGTTACGATCTTTTACCTTAGTCGAAATATGGTACATTAAATCTTCTTCTGTAGTGTCAGGATGGAACCTAGACACAAAAATAGATTTTTTGCGAGGGACCACAACCAGCTTCCTAGCAATTGGTTCAGACTCAATTGCAATTGCAGGAGGATCCGGATTTTTTTTAGCGGAGGACTTTGGAGGGTTCTTGGAAGTTGCTCGAACAGAAGTGCTTGGAATTGGGGACGCCAAGTCTATCAATTCTATGGCTTGCGGCAAGTTCGGCGCTAATAAAGGAGCAGGCCGATCATCCGTACGCCCGCGCTCGCCATCACGATTGCTAGAACTTTCTAATTGAAACGATTTGTCAAGATTTCCAAACGATTTAAAAATGCTTTCGTATTTTTTGAATTTTTCGGTCAGCAAAGAAAAGTCTTTGCTGATCTCGGAAAACCCGTTTCTAATATGACGAAAGACCTTACAAAGATCAATTTCCGTCGATCTACATTTTAAACAAGACCAGCGCAGACCTTTTCCATCATTAATAAGATTGGCTGTTCTACCAGTTAAGCCAGTACACTTTGCGTGGACAAGTGCATCACACAGCCAGCATGCTACAAAGCGCTCCTACTCGCTTTTTATCTGGCAATTTTCAAACGTGCACGACATTATATTATTAATAATTATGAAAAATTAAAAAATTTAAAATTATAAAATTAAAAAATTTAGTAGTTAAAAATAAAAAGCAAATAAAAACAACCCTGGCAATTTGGAAGGCAATGTACTGAGCGAACAGTTTTAAACACACTGTACTTGACGTTTAACAAACCACGCAAACAGCTGTAACGAAAAAGGAGTGAGAAAAAGAAAACCAAGTCAGCACACAACAACAATTACAATGTAAAATGTAAGCCTTTCAAAAGCAACAAAAACAATATGCAAAAACACAACTCGGCACACACAAATTCAATAGAATGAATTTATAATTATTTAATTTTCAAAAATGTATCAAAAATTTACACTTTTCACAACAAGTAGTGAAGCACATTAAGTATTCAACTCATTAACTTTAATCTTAAACTTCAAAATTTTCAGATATAAGACAAATATTATTAAATTTTTAGATAAAAGCACAGAGCAAAATAAAAACACAACTACACAGCTTGACGTTTGCGAAAGTAATGGTACATACAATCGGAGTGGACTTCATATACTTACAATAGAACTACCCGAAGGCTCCTTACATCGAGGCTGGTTTAAGAGTACTCCTAAAGAAAGTAGTTCTGTAAATAATTCGCATATAATTATGTATATATATATATATATATACAAAAGTAGTTGAATTCATTTTATTTAATATCAGTTTAAATTAAATTCAATTCCTGAAAAGAATATATTTTTAAATCTACAAAATATTTAAGTTGCTTTTTTGCTATAGGAAATCTTCCTAAAGTGTCTTTTTTTTGGCAAATTGGAAGCATTTGGCGATGTTGCTGTCAATATCCCGTATTGATTCGTCACTCTCCAGAGCTCCTGGTTGGGAAAAAGTGAATTTTTTAAATTAATTTATATAAAAATAACTATAATAAGAGTGCCAAAGTTTTACCTTTTAATACTTTGTAAATGTTTGGATACATTTTGAGGCCCTCTTTTCCATGCGTCCCATTTAGGTTATATTTTATCAAAAGATCTTCTGAAATTAGTAGCTTAAATTTTTTTGGGAGATTACGCTTAATAATACTTCGCACAGTCTTTATCTGAAATAATAAAGAAATTTATGTCAAATACTTTTTATTCTATTTTCTATACACCCCTTATTATCATTATAAGACACCTCGTTCTGACATGTTCTAAGCCCTTATGTCATTTTATTTTTTGCTTATAGAATTCTAAATTGAAAACAGTAAAAGTCTCCGGTCTAAGCGCTTACCCTGATTTTTTTAATT
The DNA here is from genome assembly GCA_951509765.1 of Sphenella marginata. Classification (NCBI taxonomy): domain Eukaryota; kingdom Metazoa; phylum Arthropoda; class Insecta; order Diptera; family Tephritidae; genus Sphenella; species Sphenella marginata. The sequence goes on from OX608083.1 coordinate 41,220,973, forward strand.
TAAAAAACTGTTTGATAAAAGTTTAACATTTTTTCAATTATTTTGAATCTAAAAGCAAAAAATGAAAATGAAAATAAAATGACATAAGGGCTTAGAACATGTCAGAACTAGGTGTCTTATAATGATAATAAAGGGTGTATATAAACGCGCAAGCTGAAAATACGATGATGGAAGGGAAGGAGAGGAGAGGAAAGTAAAGGAAATAAAAAGAAAGGTAAGGTAAGAAAAGTGAGGGAAGGAGAAGGTAGGTGAAAAAAGAATTTAAAGAAAAGGAAAGGAGGAAAGAAATGTAAATGGAAACGAAGAAAAAATGAAATTTAATAAGAATAAAGTTTAATAAATAAAAAAAGAGGAGTTCGAGTTGATGTAAAGGGATTATGCGGAAAGCTGGGAAATTATACAAAGAAAAAACAGAAAAGGAAAGCAAATAAAGGCAAATTAAAGGCAGTGGTTAAATAGTTTTTTAAGTTTTGTGGTAAAGTTTTAAAAAATCGAGTACTTACATAGTCCTCAATTACGCCGTCAGATAACTCATCGTTAACTTTTAGAAGTTTCTCCTCCGTTGTTATGGGAAATCTTTCTGCAATGTTTGTGTTTGAAACTGACTGCTTTATAACCTTGTCAATAAAAACCTTATGATCACTCAGCAGTTCCAAGTTTCTTTTGCTTTGCTCCACTATTATATCTGTAAAGTAATATTATTAAATTGTTTATGTATATTGTATTATGATATTCAGTACTACCTTTTAATTCTGTAAGAACTTTATTAGTTTGTTCTCGCATGAAATCTGAAAAAAAAATTGTATATGTATACATGTTCATAGGTATATAAAGGCCGATTTCTCATGTGAACCTTAGATATGTGTTTATAGGACAAAATGATAGACAAGATATTTCAGTATTTATGTATCTTAAGGGCATTGTGTTTACAATTATGATTTGTTTCAAGTTCTTTGATCTTAGCATCAAAAGTTTGTGAACATGAGCACTTGCATCCGTCCTCTGTCGAAACAAACAACAATTATCATTAGATTAAGAAAATTATAAAATAGTATTTCTCTTGCCACAAGCATGAATGTGCTGGTTAAAACAAAAATGTTTGGACTGATTGAGGTAAATAAGTTGTCAAAATAGTGTGTTTTCCTGTGCATGGTAATCAGGATTTTCGCCAAAAGTAGAATATTCAATGTGCTAATTATCTCATTCGTGTTTCTGGCAAGATATTTATGTTCATACCATGATACAATAAACAGGTAGACGCAGGAATAAAAAGCAACCCTGCTATGTATTTTGCTGGTCGGTAAATTGTCAACAATTTCTTGTGTCAAAGTGATGGAAATAATGGCTGGTTATTGCTGCAAAGTTTGTTGCGCTGATACCATGAATAAATCGCATTGCCGGTATTAGCGCAATGTGTTAACGCAATTGCGCATAGTATTGTTTTGGCACTGCTCGATTGTATTTTTGCTCAGAACAAAGGCTGGCATCAATTTGGTGGTAGCGCAGTTTAAAAAGCACCACCAATCTTAAGATAAGGAATCCGAACTCTAAACCTAACCTAAAAATTATAAGAAAACCCATTTTTGCTCCTGTTTAGGAAACACCTAGTTCAAAGCCAAACTTTTTCATAGTTTAATACAAAAATTAATTATTCATATATTATTTATAAATTTTCAATGGTTTTACAAATGGTACAGCGATATCAGCGCAATAACACTAAGGCACCCAACATTACTCAGCTTTCATATAAGAAGTTGACATTTTGTTATTGTTTACATGTGCACAAAAATGTAAGAAATGAAAATTAATGCTTTTACAGCAAATTTATGTTATTTTGCGAGTTCCGTGGTTAGTTTTAGAAGTGTGGCGGTGATATATTAATTATAAAGATGTGAAAGGTTGAGTGCTTCCCCCAAAATCGGAAATCTTTTTAGTTAGAACCTGAAGCCTCTTAGAGAAAGGCTTTTTCCAAGCCCCACTTCCTTTTGAAAACTGCAAAATAACTTTTTCCTATCGTTTCACTTGTGAACATCTTTTTTCCATTGAACAAACACTTTTTGAATTGTATTTTAGTGTAATAAACCGAAAAATTATAAATTAGAAAATTATTGCTCAATGTAAACAAAACAAAAATGTAAACAAAACAAATATATAAACAGACATTGACAATCGGAAGACCACTTCGAATGAAAAAAAATAAAAAATGCAACTCTGATGCGGTTACCTGTTAATTGTACCATGGTTCATACAAAATTAATACTTACCATGATTCATGTAAAATTTTATACGTTTAGGATGGTTTTCCATTGTTTTCAAATTGTTACATTTTTTTTTTCACCTATTATTTTTTTATATATGTACATATATTTATTAATATGGGTTTAAGGTATAATAAATATTATTTATCGACTATGTAACGTAGGTATTAATAGTATTTGTGTTTTATAAGTAAGAGACACAAGTTTGCAATCTATATCCTTTAATGCAAAGGTTTCTTCTTGAAGAGAAGTTGTGGGATCAGCCGAAAAAATGCCTAAACTACTAAGTGAATCGACTGGTTCTGAAAAAAGGCTATTAATATTCAATAATCGTTTTCCCGTAATTGCACTGTTTTCAATAGTTGAAATGTTAGTTACTTGAATTGGAATGAAGGGCTTGATAACAAAAAAGCTATCCGGGCTCTTAGTGCTTATGAAATATTCGGGCGAGGTATAACTTGAAACGCCGTTTTTAAGAGTTTTTAAGCCGACTTGTTTATGTTGTAATACATAACTTTCGTTTTCAACCTGATAAAAAATTTGCTGCAATATTTTGTTTGGTTTTTTCACATACTTCAGGGTCTGTAGGTAATTTGCAAACGCGTAGGCAGAAAAATTAGGAATAATACCAAACTCTTTGACGGAGTCGCTTAAATGTAAGAGCATGTGCACATTATACGATACACTATTCGTACCGAATATCAATGGAAAGTTTTCAACAAATAGCTGTATATTTTTTTCTGCAATTGATATATTAGTCGTGTACCTTTGAGGACATGACAGAAGTCTGCATGCACTATGCAATAAAAGAAACTCGTAATAAACATCCGTATGAACATTTTCTTTTAGAACTAAAATGCCTGTGTAAAAAATAAATTGGTGAAACTCGGTAGCTTTCCAGTTATGGATTTCGTCAAAACTCCGGGGCTTTCGAGCAATGGAGATCTTGAAAAGAGTTTTGTCATATATCAAACGCATAATAAATTTTTTTGTTATACCCAAGTCAATAAGATGCATGGGATCAATCGTGACTCGACTGATCATTTTAAGATTAAGTTTTTCAAAAGGGGGTTTTTCATTAAGAAATATTTGACTATGATGTTTGGGGTATTTTCTAATTTCGATTTCCTCATCTGTTAACAGGTGCTCAGAAAACGTACTATATGTAACGACACCGTCAATTTTCGTGGCCTTTTGGATACAGATGTTACATAGGCTTTCGCGGGAGCGTCACATATTAGAGCTCTAATCCTGAAAGGAATATTTATGTTTTCGAATTCTATACCATACTTTATTAAGTGTTCTACTTCTTTAATAAATGGAGATAAATATTCTTCGACGTTTTGTGGTTTTCTATTGCCGATGTAAATGCCCATGGGAAACACCCTAATGTTATCTATATTAACTAGCCTGAGCAGAATTGGCCACAACTGTATCCTTGAGCTTTTAAACAGAGGAAGGCCGTCGATATTTACATCAACTAGTAATTCACTGCTTTCGTTTATGACAACATTTTTCAAGATTTTTTTTTAATTGATTTGCAACTCCGAGATTGCAGAAGAACCAGGGGAGACAGCTATTATAAGGGGCTTTTCCTTCTTAGGAAGCAATCCCATCATAGAAAGGGGAACATATAAATCTTCTGAATAAATAAAAATATGAAGCAATCCTTCGATTACTTTTTCTTTAAGGGTAACTTTTTCACTTCTTTCATTTATAACTACTTCCTCAACTATGTTTTCACTTCCTTCACTTATTACTACTTCATCAACACATTCACTTTCAGTTTCTATATCACTATTCACATTTTCATTATTTTGATTTTCTAAAAAATTAATATAATTTTCAGTTTGATTTTTTTTAATCGCCTCAAGTTTCTTTTACTAATATTTTATATATACTTTTTTTAGTTTTGTATTTAATCCAGAAATTTTAGTTTTCACTTGTTTTTACTATCAAGATTTTAATAAAACTGAGAAAAATCCAAATAAACTTTATCAAATCATTACAGAAATAAAGTTCCGTTATACCAACAGCTACAAAAACCAGAAAAATGAGAAAAAAAAACACCATTAGTGCATTACATTCGGGCTACTTTTGGTACAATTCATCTCCGTTGCATTACATTCGGACTACTTTTTAGTCAATCCACCTACTTTTATTTACATTGCATATATGTTTTGGACCATCCTTGGTATAGATACAAAGCTACTATACCTATGATAGTCGGTTTTGGGCGATTGGACCAATCTTTCCTTCAGGGTCTTGTTGACTTAACTTATATAAACATAAATGCAAATTCATATTACATTTTGAGCTCCATGCGTATATTCACTTGTTACATAAAAGTAAAAAATTGTTCAATAAAAGTTCTATAAAATAGTTTTAAATGCATTTATTTGAAGGTCCCTCTGAGTTCTCATGGTTTAGTTTTAGTTCACTGTCTAAAAAGTACAATAATGCTCAGGTGTGCCTGCTTCTACTTGTTCTTCTTTTCACTCCAAATTTTCTGGAGGGACCCAAAATTTGAACGTTAATGTTGCCGATAAAACATAAGATATTTTTTTACTAGCAGACCCGGCAGACGTTGTCCTGCCCAAACATTAACTTGTTTGCATTTAAAATATGTGAGTCGCCCTCCTAATTTCAGCTCCGTCCATCCTCTTCATATGCTTTTGTCTTTTCATACTGCTCTTTAATTGTCATCCATATACCTAACCCTTTCTCAATCCCAATCCCAAAAGGTCTTAAAATTACTCCATTTTGAAACTCTCATGCAGACCTTTCATTTTAGACCCATTTGTTCACAAAAACCTTCTAGCTCCAATTTTGGTCCACGTTTTGGTTAATATCTAAAAACCTTCGTTTTATATGGGAAAATAGCTAAAACATGTTAAATCATTTGTCAACACCTTTCATTTGATTGAGTGCCCCTCCTGGTTGACATTTTGACCAATATCTCGAAAACGGGCTCATAGTGAAAGAACACTTTATAAGGTTACCCTGGTCAACATTTTTAGCGACATCTCCAAAACCTTTAAAAATGCCTTTATTTTTTAGCGTATAACCATCTCGAGCGGATACAAAATCTACCTTCCAAATTTAGATATATGTATTAGGTCCAGCCATTCTCAAAATAGATTTTTCCATAAATGAAGCAAAGTCCAAATGAAACCTGTGTCCTTCCCCTTTCTTTTTATACCAATTTTGTGCGAATATTAATATATCGAAATGAACCAAAGTCCGAATGAAAGCTGTCGTCTTTCCCTTTCGTTTGATATCAATTGTGTGCGGATATTCCAAAGTTTACCCGAAACCACATTTTGACCGATAACTCTGTTATCGATAAATATATCGAAGTGAACCAACGTCCAAGTGAAAACGGTGTTCTTCCACTTCCGTTTGATACCAATTTTCTGCGAATAATCCGAAGTTTACGTAAAACTGCATTTTGACCGATAACTCTGTTATCGATAAATATATCGAAATATAATTATGCGTGTTTCTATTCTGTACTCCAAAGAATTAGTGTGCAAAATTTCGTAAAGTTCGAGGCATTAGTTTAGACGTGGAAGAGTCACAAAAATTCAGTCACTCACACACTTACGTTTTTGTATATTAGTAAGATATGTATATCAATGGACCAAGGCGCATTAAATTTTGCAGGTTCGGTTGCAGCACGAAGAGTAACATCAAAGCAAAACTTCAATTGAAAATGGAAAATTCCAAAAAATTCGGATTTTTTACAGTGAAAAGCTTTGAAATAAAGAATTTTTCTTTAAATAATTATATAATTTGGTTCAGCCGTTTTCGAGTTTTAGGTTACAACTGAACACTATTTCATTTTTATATAAATAGAAGATATAGAATAGATATAGATATAGATTACTGTACTAATCTAAACAGCAACAAAGGCAATTATGTACAGCGTGTAATTGTGTTGGTATGCACCATCTAGCGCCATCTGGCGTTCTGGCCATCTACAGCGCAGTAGTGAAGATAAACATAGACGACAAAGACAACAACCAATATTCGCATAAATAGATCCAATTTTATCATACATAGCAACAAAAACAGCCAAAATTATGATATGAGATATAAATATATGGTGGAATAACAGCCAAATTAATAAAATTGTATTGGAGGTACCACACCCCCCTAATATTTTGTTTTGATTTTAATACATGACCTGCGCGTGGTAATAACAAAGAAACCCTCCAAAGGAAGTATATAATTTGGTTCAGCCGTTTTCGAGTTTTAGCGTGACAACTGAACACCATTTCATTTTTATATATGTACTAGCAGACCCGGCAGACGTTGTTCTGCCTGACCAGTGACTTCCCTAGAAATACATTTTCAACTATTTTTCTATTAATTTTTAACTTTCCATTTATTGCAGTGCTTTAGTATATGCAATGTTTCCGGTTTTAACGTATTTGGTATAAACAAATAAATTTGTTGGATGTCCAACTCAAAAACGAATCTTTTGAACTCAATGGCTATGACACAAACCATTATGCGCTGCTGAGCAGATGTGTAGTTAGTATTTATTTAATTATATCCTATATCTACCACTTAACGCCACTATTATGATTTTATGGAAATCCTATAATACTCTGGATATGTATAAACGGCAATAACAAACAAAAAAATTAAGTGCTTTGATTAAGATTTAAGAACGTTAAAATGTCACTAAAGCAAATACATTCAGGGATATAACGAATTGAAATATTACTAAGCTGTGGTCTTAGAACTGACCACTTTTCCAAATAATTTACAAATGTATGTATGTCGTACCCCACGAAGATTTTCACGTATTGGAAAAGTTTAAAACAGATCAACCATAAACTTTGGACATTATGGAAGTACAAACAAAGTACTGAATACAAAAAATGTGGGCGTGGCACCGCCCACTTTTCCAAAATTACATAAATCTTGAAAATCCGGAAATATTTCCCAAAATTTTCCCTCACACAAACCTTCTCTTATGCTATGTTTCCACCAAACCAAACACCGTGTTTAAAAGGGTTTGGGTTATGTAGAAATGTCAAGTTTTCCACTGATAGTTTGCCGGAAAATGGGTTTACACCCACTAAACAATTTATTATGATCGTCGTTCCGATTAAGTGGGTGTAAACCCATTTTCCGGTAAAATCTCAGTAGAAAAACTTGACATTTCTACATAACCATTTCTACATAACCCAAACCCTTTTAAACACGGTGTTTGGTTTGGTGGAAACATAGCATAAGAGAAGGTTTGTGTGAGGGAAAATTTTGGGAAATATTTCCGGATTTTCAAGATTTATGTAATTTTGGAAAAATGGGCGGTGCCACGCCCACATTTTTTGTATTCAGTACTTTGTTTGTACTTCCATAATGTCCAAAGTTTATGGTTGATCTGTTTTAAACTTTTCCAATACGTGAAAATCTTCGTGGGGTACGACATACATACATTTGTAAATTTTTTGGAAAAGTGGTCAGTTCTAAGACCACAGCTAAGTAATATTTCAATTCGTTATATCCCTGAATGTATTTGCTTTAGTGACATTTTAACGTTCTTAAATCTTAATCAAAGCACTTAATTTTTTGTTTGTTATTGCCGTTTATACATATCCAGAGTATTATAGGATTTCCATAAAATCATAATAGTGGCGTTAAGTGGTAGATATAGGATATAATTAAATAAATACTAACTACACATCTGCTCAGCAGCGCATAATGGTTTGTGTCATAGCCATTGAGTTCAAAAGATTCGTTTTTTAAGTTGGACATCCAACAAATTTATTTGTTTATACCAAATACGTTAAAACCGGAAACATTGCATATACTAAAGCACTGCAATAAATGGAATGTTAAAAATTAATAGAAAAATAGTTGAAAATGTATTTCTAGGGAAGTCACTGGTCAGGCAGAACAACGTCTGCCGGGTCTGCTAGTACTCGTAGATTATAAAACCCTGCAAATACATGCATGTTTGTTTTAACAACAAAATCACTCCCCGAAGGTTTTGGGGAGTGTTGTCGAAATAACAGCCCTTGGCCGGATATGAATCCGGTACTCCCTTGCGGTACTGCCCGACTGTCGTGGGAGCGATTTGGTATGACCAGTAGAACTTTCTAGGTCATGTCATCCCTCCTTCCGAAAGGAAAGAGAAGATGGGTAATGAGAGGTTAGAGGCATCATGTTGCACATCATTACCTTTGTGCATATTAGTCGCCTCTTACGACCGGTATGCCTACCGCGGGCATATTCTAAGCCCCAACCCGCAGGGGCGCAAATAACATGCATCGTTATTTATACTTCGTGCGTTTCCATTTTTTGTTGTCGGAAGCTGTATCCGCCAATACCCCCGCCACCAGCACAGTAGCTGGTCTCACGTCAAAAGTCATAAGTAATACTCCACACAATGTTGCATTCAACACATATAATGCCTCATCAATAAGTAGTGCTGCCAGCGCGAACGTCAACGGTGGTGCCTCTGCCAAAGGCGTCTATACCGCCTACAATTCTATGTACACTAACCCAGTCAGTGTATATGCACCAAGCAGCTATCGTGCCAGCTCCTCTTTATTTGCCTCCTCTGCCTACGGAGATTTCGTTACACAACACAGAAACAACGTTCCGTTCCAGAATACTGTTTCCTGGAATGTCCCGTCAACTGTAGTACGCTCAACATCCCAGCCACTAGTTATGTCACCAGTCAAGGCACACCTGTCGTGCTAATCAGTCAGTTCGGTAGTTCGCAATTAGGCACTACCGGCTAACCACCCATTCGGAAGGTACATGACCTTCCGGAATCTCATGGCTCGCCAGAAGCATGGCCATGTTTTCAGTAGCCTCCAGGGAAACAACCAGGTTGTATGCATATACCGACCTAGAAAATCTGCTTCGCCTACAAAAGGAATCACGTCAACAGGTAGAATCGCTTTTAATCCACCCTTCGAACGTGAACGCAGTTATGAGCACTTTAGAAGATCTTTACGGGCGACCTGAATTACTTGTCAGAAGACAGATCGCAAAAGAACGACAACATCCTGCGGTTTTCCGATATACCGAGTTTTAGCACAATGATAACGAATCTGACCGCTTTTCTTGAAAGTTCAGGAGCTACACCTCACTTAAACAACCCCATATTAATTGATGAATTATTGTCCAAGTTGCCTTTTAACAAGAGGGAAGAATGGACCTAACCCTTGCTAATTTTGGGGCAGCAATATCCCACAGTCAGGGATTTTTGCAATTGGCTACAGATCCCAGTTGGAAAAAAAGGAGAAAGAATCAATTACAGCAGTGCTTCTCCAGCGCCAAGAGGCCTTACCACTTCGACTCTTTTGCTAATTATTTTTTGTATGAAACGGGACACGATGCAAGGCCTTCCCTTTTCGCTTCTTAAGCAACAGATTATACAAGCAGTTCACTTCACGCCCTTCATACATGCAGTTATAATTTTTTTCTTACATAGTTGAGACAAACAAAGCGCATAATGGCTGTTTTTATGCTTGACACCTTACCACCAGCTTCTCGAGAAGCGGCAAAAGAATCGCTCTCTGTGAAGCGCTGCGCGAAGGGGCATTGCTCTTACCGAGAAGCTTCTCTGTAGTGCATTCTGAAGGGAAGCGCTTAACAATTTTCCAACTGGGATGTTGTGCCCACAAAACAATCTTCTGCAAATAAACCACCCAGCTTTAGAAGCAATCCGCCAGCAAAAACAGTTCTGTCTATCATCAGAGATGACCAAAGGTGTTTCTTGTGTAGCGAAACTCACAGTTTGTTTCAATGCAAAAAGTTGAAAGCGTCAGATTATTCGGCTAGATGGAATATAGTAAAGAAACACAATTTATGTTTTGCGAGTTTGCAATCGGGTCATAATTTGCACCAATGTTCAAAACGCCGTGTATGTGGATTGCAATCATGTGGTAAATTCCACAAAAGAGATGCAAAAAAAACAACAACAAAAGTGTCAACACAGAAAATGTCTCGGTAGCGACGGTCAGTTGTTTTCAAAATTCTAAAAGATCGCTTCGAACATCGAACTTGCATGCCAACAACAACCGCAAACACTGTTGAAATATCTGCCAGTCACTTTAAAAGGGCAAAAGGGTGAGGTGAATATAATTGCGTTTATAGATGAAGGGGCAAAATCTCATTACTTGAAGAAAATGTTGCCAACGCTACTGGCGTCAAAGAGAAGGCTGATATGCTTCGCTTGAAGTGGATTGGCAACCGAACAACGAGCCAACAGTCGCGGCGAGTGTCTGTCGAAATAGCAGACAACTTTGTTGGATCGACAACATATGAAATGAGGGATGTTGGAACAACAAAAAGGTTATACTTACCACAGCAAAGTTTGAATCTATGCGAATTCACCTGTCAACAAGAACAGCTGATGAAAGAAAATATTTTCGACACACACAAATTTAATAAGAACAATAAGTGTATCGAATATTAAAAAATTATTTGCTGCGCATTTAACAAAGCTAGGATGGACTATTTTCGGGTCAAATGAGCACAATGCAGCTAATGGCATCGTCGGTCATGTGGACTACGAAACGCCGGAGTAGCACGAACGTTACAACCAAATCACGGAGTAAAGCACTACCTTTAGTGCGATCCGACGCTGATATACGAGCTGAAGAATTGCTCAAAAGCACAAAGTTTGCCAATGGTAGGTACGCGACCGGATTGCTGTGGCGCGATGATCAAATGCAGTTTGCTGATAGCTATGAGGTCGCAGTGAAACGGTTGCAACAAATTGAAAATAAAATGCAATAAAATTCAGATTATTGTAACTGATATTGTAATAAAATAAACGAATATCTAGAAAAAGGATATGCCAAGAAATTGTGAATGGTAAAAGCTAAACAAGTCGACGATCGTACGTGGTACTTGGCACCTTTTGCAGCAAGTAAATAAAGGGAGCAAGCGTCGATTGGTATTTGATGCCGCTGCTAAAGCAAACGGTGTGTCATTAAACAGTGCACTGATGAAGGGTCCATCATAATACCAACCAAAATTACTTTTGTCTATTTTATTTCAATTTCGACAGGGTAGAGTAGCCATCTGTATGTAATGGGCGTTATGTTTTTTGGTTCAATCAGCACACCGTGTTCAGCGCAATATGTAAAAAATCGGAATGCTGAAAAATATCGCAGTACCTATCCGAGGGCTGTTGATGCTATAGTTGAACGTCATTATGTTGATGACTATATGGATAGCTTCAATACAGTTAAAGACGCCATTAACGTTACAAAAAGGGTTATCGAAATACACGGCCTGGGCGGATTCGAGTTGAGGAATACTATTTCTAACTCCGAAGCGGTTATGGAATCAGTCGCAAGCTGTGCAGCGCCATGTACGCAAAACTAAATAACCACTAACAAGGGTGAAAGTGTTACGGAGGAAGTGCTCGGCATGCACTGCAGTCCAAATGAGGATTATTTTTGTTTTCGGCTCTCATTTGTCAGAGTTCCAAGGGCCGTATTAGATGGTACTCCAAAACCAACAAAGGGTGAGATGTTAAGCCTTTTAATGTCCATATTTGACCCTTTCGGATTATTGTGCAACACAACGTTTGGCGCCAAAGTATTGCAACAGCGTTTATGGAAACGCAACGTAGATTGGCATGAGCCAATTCCCGACGATACATATACGAAATGGTTTGAATGGTATACAGGTTTGAGGGGCATAGAAGGTTTGACAATAAGGCGTTGCTATCATATACACTTTCTCGATGATAAGGCAGACATTCAGCAGCACATATTCACAGATCCAAGCGAGCGTCACGGACGTGTTATTTGTTGCTGGTAGATCGAGGTGCAGTCCCCTTAAGCCTTTATCGGTACTACGATTGGAGCTGCAGGTAGGAGTATTAGGAGTACGGTTAAAAGAAACCATTATTAGCGGACATGACATTAATCCCGAAATGATAAAATTTTGGACGGACTCAAAGACCGTAATCCAGCGGATAAGGTCAGATGCTCGGAATTATAAGCAATTTGTAGGGCATCGTATAGCGGAGGTACTGCAGTCAACAGGAGTGCCTCAATGGAGATGGATATCGGGTAACTAAAATCCGGCGGATGATGCGACTCGCCCAAAAGTATTTAACCCTAACTGCAAGTGCGTTAGTGGTGCGCAATTCCTGAAGATTGATGTAGAGTGTCGGCCTGCAATTAATTTACAAAATATATACATTTCCTTTGAGAAATACACGAATTTACATAAATTTCTTCGAGTTATGCCATGGCCTCGATATGCCTAAGCATTATCACAAAATGCAGACTTTACGATACCAGAAACATTATAAGAACTATGCATTAAGCAAACAGAAGTTTTCATTTGTCAATTAGTACAGGAAGCCGAATTCCTGGAGGAGATGCAGTCATTGCGCAGTCAGCAATCTGTTAAGAAAAGTAGTTCCCTATACAAGCTGTGTCCAACGTTGGATGAAGAGGGTGTTATGCGTTTGAGTGGTCGAATAGATTATGCAAATTGTGTGTCATCAACGACTAAGCGACCGATAATTTTACCAAAGGGTCACCCATTATCACGGCTTATTGCGAGACACTACCATGAGGTATTCCACCATCACAATTTTGAAGCTACCGTTGCCGCAATACGTTACACGTATTGTATCCCAAGTATACGTCGTTTGCAAATGGGTCAACTCCTCAAGGACAGGCTTACGTCGTTTGTAAGACCGTTGTCGTATACAGTCGTCGACTACTTCGGCCCTGTCATGGTATCCATCGGACTTCGCCATGAAAAGCGATGGGTCGCCATCTTTACATGCCCTACGGTAAGGGCCATTCATCTCGAGCTGGCGAAAGATTTGTCAGCTGACGCTACAATCATCGTGTGTCGTAATTTCATCAACCGAAGAGGAGTTCCTATCCGCATGAGGAGCGATCGAGGGACGAGGCGAGGAGTGCTGTCGCAGATGAGTCGAATGGCTTTTCAACGTTCCGGCAATCCAGCGGCGGGTGGAGTATGGCACCGGATGGTACTGATTAACTGATTATGCTGATTGAGGTAGAGAATCTAGTCAACTCTAGTCCACTTACTCAAGTTTCACTAGATAGTGTCGATGACGAACCGCTCACACCAATCCACTTCCTTTTGGGGTTCCCGAATTTCGTTCAGACACCTGAACCTCAACGAAGGTTGTGTTTAAGAAAACAGTGGCACATTTTACAACAGTTGATGCAAACTTTCTGGAAGAAGGGTCCTAGAGTATCTCCCAACTCTAACACGGCGCACAAAGTGCTTTACACGGGTGAAGCCAATATGCGTTGGAGAAGCAACAAAGGCTGCAAACGGTCAGGTGAGATCGGCGTTGGTAAAAACCATGGCTGGAAATCTACGGAGGCCTGCATCAAAGATTGCCGTTCTCGATGTAAAGGGTGATTCTCTCCACAGCGAACCGAATCACGGAGCGGATAAAACATAAGATATTTATTATTTATTACGGATCTTAAGTCCATACTATTTGATGATTTATATTTTCCAAGCACAGCACTTAAGATATAGATATTTGTCTATGAACGTAGCTACTTTCTATACAACTTCTGTTCATTTCCCGCCTTTTCTTTCGGAAACGTTCGTACAGAGAGCACGAATAAGTAAAGCTCAAAATATTATATGCATTTTCTTTATACGTATTGTAACTTAATCCTTTTTTATCAGGTATTAAAACCCCGCAGATACATGCATTACCCTTAATATCACTAAACTAGGACCTTTGGTTGGTGAGCAATACTACTACCACACGCGCCGGCCGCATTTTTACTATTAAAAAATTTATAAATACCTTATGTGTTGCATTTCCGGCTTTGCTTTCCTCGCATGAAAATCTCGCAATTATCGTCTCACATTTGTTATCAAAGTTAGCATCGACGGCACTGAGCTCAAGGGCATTTGGGTACCGAGCCAATGCTTGAACGTTACTTGCCATAGCTGTCTCGGCAACAGTCTCGACATCGATAAGGGTTGCTTGCCCATCTGTGTTATTGGTAGCTGGAATTATCTGAATACTATATGACTGGCATGCGAATAGTTCGTTTATATATACTGCGGTTGAATTAGTTACTTTTTCAAAGTTTTGACTCAAAGACTTGTCATCAATCCATCCATTTAAGCGATACTGAACTATACACAATTCAGCGAAAATAGGCGCAGTCCAAGAAATATTCAACGTCTGAGGTCCAGATACTACGGAGATGTTATTCACAGATGTAGGTTCTGTAGGAAAAGAGATGTATTTATTTATTACAGCTTAAAGCCTAGATTTAAGTACTAAATTCATACATATCACATATTACATGAGATCTCTTTTATCGTATTGCAGTTGTAACCTCATCGCTTTATTTTGCATTTTTTGTAAGCTATCTATTATGTTACCTGCCACCAAAAATAGTATGGTAGGGAAGTAATTAAAATGGGGTTCCACGATAGTCCTATAAACTAAAATCTTGTGCTCCTTGGATACGTATTTGCATGACCTGTACAGGAAACCTATTTTTTTGGCAATCTTTTGCTTAAGACTACTTATATGGTCTTCAAATGCCACTCTGTTATCAATAACAATACCCAAATAGTTTAGTTTTGACACTTCCATTAATACGCTGTTGTCTATTTTTAGTTCATAACTATTGCTGGGGCGCTACGTACAACAGCAGCGGAAGCGCTGAATGCAATCCTAAATATTTTACCGATTGATTTAAGTGGTAAACTAGCTGCGGCAAATTCCGCAATGCGACTTAGGAACTTACCTGAATGGGGCTCCCCTGGTATAGTTCACTCATCCATTCTTAACAATCTGCCCGTGTACAGCTCTGACTACTGTACACCGAAGTACTGTTTTGGGAATAAATTCTCCATTACGATTCCGGAGAGGGAATACTGGAACATCGGGCCGTCCCTGGACGACGGCTCTATCCACATTTACACAGATGGTTCAAAACTTGATGACAAAGTGGGAGGAGGGGTGTACGCTCCTCAGTTGGACCTTAGTCTTAGTTTTAGACTGCCTGACTACTGTAGTGGTTTTCAGGCGAAAGTGGCCACGATACAGGAAGCTGTAGAGCATCTGAAGAAAGTGGACATCATCGACGGGGATGTCCACATCTTCTCTGATAGTCAAGCAGCTCTCAAGGCGCTGGGGGCAAGTACATACAATTCCAGGACTTTGGAGGGCTGCCGCAAATCTCTCAACGAGATGGCTGAGCAACTCTCGATTCACCTGGTATGGGTGCCGGGACACAGGGACATACCGGGAAATGAGATGGCAGACGAGCTGGCTAGAGGGGGCACAACCGCTCCACTTTCACAGTTCTGGAAGGGTTTAGGTATGCCGCTCGCTACTAGTAAGCTCTTAACGAGGCATAAATTCCTCCAAGATGCAAGTGACAGGTGGGAAAAGTTAGGTACCTGCGGTCATGCCAAGTTGATATGGCCTTAGATCAGTGCGAGCAGGTCGGTAGATCTGCTAAAACTGAGAAGAGAAGAGCTCTCTCTACTTATGGGACTCCTAACGGGACATATAGGTCTAGGTCGTCATGCAGAAAGACTGGGCATCCCCTTTAATGACTTCTGCAGAAGCTGCAGAGATGAGGAGGAGCCTGAAACGGTGAGGCATCTTCTATGTGAATGCCCTGCGCTGTGGGGGAGTAGGTTGAAATATCTGGGGTCGGGCTTCCTCCAGCATCTCCAGCGCTTCGCAAAATCCACAAAATGGTTCGAGTAGGGGGTCTTTCTTTCTAAGATCTATGTGGTATCACAACGGGACCTCCGGGGCCTATGTGCGCTAGCTCCCTTACTAGCAGCCACTGCAACCTACCTACCTATTTCTGGCAGGGGTTCTACTTAGAATCATGTATTTGGTCTTATCGGAATTTATCTTTAACTTGTTTTGGCACATCGACAAGTATATATTATCTAAGTGGAAAGCTGACGATGTAAAGCTTTTCATGTCATTTGGGACTTTTGAAGATAGAAATATTCTTCAATCAGATCTAGATTCACTAGTTACTTGGTGCGATTTAAATTATATACCGCTTAATCTTAAAAAATGTAAATACATGCGTTTTTCGCGTGGAACCTTGCAGCCGGCTTCCTATGTATACAATAAAAAATTATAGTCTTGAGGGAGTGTATGATTTTGTTGACCTGGGGGTCACTATGGACTACAAGCTCAGTTTTAACCGCCATATTAACGTAACAGTCAATAAGGCTAAAGGTGTTCTTGCATTCGTTAAACGGTGGTCTAAAGAATTTAGCGACCCTTATGTAACTAAAGCTCTTTTTACTACCTTAGTCAGACCAATTCTTGAATATGGTTCTATAATTTGGAGCCCGCGTTACCAAGTCCATGTAGATCGACTTGAATCAGTTCAAAAACAATTTTTACTGTTTGCGTTACGAGATTTTCATTGGGATCCCTTGTATAATTTACCACCGTATACGAGTTGCTTAAAACTAATTAATCTTCACACCCTTTCTAGCCGAAGAAAAATGCTTGGAATTGTTTTTATGGTTAAATTACTAAATGGTTCAATCTCGAGCCCGTTTCTTCTGAGCGAAGTGAGCTTCAATGTGCCCTCTCGTCCATCAAGGCATTTTAAACCACTTATCTTGAAACAGTGCCGAACTAATTTTGAATTAAATTAGCTTTTTCGTAGTTTGTGACAAGATTATAACTCCCACTCTGGTTCATTTGATATTTCGGACTCACTCTGTAGCATAAAAAAGTCAATTATTTCTCTCCTAAATACATAGCAATAAATTGTTTTCTTATTCTTTGAGTCTTATTTTTAACAATAACTTTCTTCTGTTAGCTAATTATTTGCTAGTTGTGTAATCTGTCTCATATTTACTTTACTTAGCTGATGAGGTTTTCTCTGTAGCTGATGTGAAGTTTTTCTATCATAATTTGTTGAGATATAGTTTCGAACGCTCGTTTTTTTGTTCAACTCGAGGTGCTGTTCCAGTTGTTCTTTTACAATTGATTCAATGGATTTTTCATCAGCAGGCAAGGTATTTATAGCAAGGCATATCCAATTGGTAGAAGCAGGAGGAGAAATGCAACCCTGCTATACATTTTGTTGTTGCTTGAAGAAACTTTATTGTCAAATAAAACTGATATTGACAACTCAATTGAATTAAATTTTTAGGAAAAATCCATGGCATACCTTGAAAAATCAAATTTTTTCTTCGGCTAAGAATCAACAAATATGTATGTGAAAATACAATTGTTTATAAAATGTAAACAAAGCCAATGTAAACAAACCCAATATAAACAAAGTTTGATAGTTAAGATTCTAGTGTAGAAAAAAAAAATTATATCAGCTGTGCGGGTGATTTTACCTATGTTACTATGCCATGATTTATAGGTCGCATTTCGTTAGCTTTTATAGTATTTTTTACTTTTTGAATCGGTATAACAGTTGTTAGCTTCCAGAAATCTGGCATTGTACCAGTTCTGAAGCTTTCGTTAGTAAGATTAGCGTAACAGTATCCCATGTATATAATATAGTCTTTAATGACACCTTCCGTTATTAGATTATTTCCGCCAATCTTGTGTTCAACTTTTTAACAATTTGTGTCACTGTGTCGACTGTCACTTCATTAAACTCGAAGCATATATATAATACTTCTATATTGCGCCTATTGAACTATTCAGTTGACCCAACATTACAGTACAGGTAACAGAAAACGAGACAAAATATCAAGGTTGTCGTCAAACTTTTGTAAAGAGGGGGTCATGAAATATGTGGATATTTCAACAATAAATGCATTAATTTATCATTCGTTTTCCTGGAAAATTATACAATTTATAATATTTCGGGAATTTATACTTTGTCGCGTGCAATGAATACTGTGTCGGGTAGTGCTGCTTGGTGTAGCCTAGCCTTAGCGCGGCGAAAATTAATAATGGAGCTGAATGGCAACTACACATTTATCATTAAAAAAATTAATAGTTTCAAAATCAGCGTATTGTTGTTCTTTTTAAGTTGGTATATATTTAAAACAAAAGTAAGGTGGCGGTCGTAAGATTTTCTGGTAGCAAAAATAAATAAATTATTTAATAGAATATTAAATAAATCAAGATTTTTATTCTATTGGTTGGCCTTTTCATCGTTTAATCCACTAAACTGTGATTTTATAACTTTTATGCACAATTTGTGCAAAGGGAATAACGACCCCCGTGATTCCCCTTGATAATATTTTTCAACGCGCTGCTGCAGTTCACTCAGCTGGCGCATGCGCAGAACTCGCATTTGAACAGTTTCAAACAAATAATGTTGGTATGAACTTTTGCACATTGTGAACATAGGATAGGCGTAATATAGAAGTATTATATATATGACTCGAAGTAGCTGGTCACGTTGTATTCGTGATAAAAGTTATTTGTCACTATTTCAATGTCATTGTTTATATCTTTTATGCTCTTGACGAGAAATATATTAAGATTATTTGCTATGTCTTTTAAAACTTCATACACTATATTATCGATTTCAATCTTTTGAATTAGAGACTTTTCTTTTTTCATACCCATGGTTAAACAATTAACTTCTCAAAATAATATTGTTTTCAATATATGTTATACCGAGTAGAACAGTCCCAAGCAATTGAGCATTTTAATAATACTGTTGGGTCGGGTTATTAGACCAGTAGCCCGTTTCTGTATCCCATCGATAAGATTTTTAGCTCCTAGTGCAACCCTGTTATGTAGTTATCGCTGAGCAGCGTTTCTATAAAGTAGCCCGTTTCTGTATCCCATCGATAAGATTTTTAGATCCTAGTGCAACCCTGTTAGGTAGTTATCTCTGAGCAGTGTTTATATAAGGGTGGTAGAAATGTATTTTCGTTACGGCGATCGATAAAATTAACGAAGCCTATAATGACAGTGATAACAAGCGTAAAATCCAAAATAATTGCATTGTGTGCAAATTTTTAATGTTATTAATATTTACTAAAAATTCTTTTTTAGAAATATATAAAAACAAAAATAATATATATTTGTAAAATTTGCAAGCTCGAGACCCAGTGAACAATAATAATTGGTTTCAATTATTATATTCGATTTTGTGGAAAAATTGATATTTGGAGAAAAAAGGGATCTGATGATAAGTGGGGACACTTTGAAACATGTAATCCTATCCATCGCTGTGACTAGCTTTGTAATTTTTTCTCCAAATATCAATTTTTCCACAAAATCGAGTATAATAATTGAAACCAATTATTATTGTTCACTGGGTCTCGAGCTTGCAAATTTTACAAATATATGTAAATAGAAAGACCGTAAAAACCAAAAACAAAAAAATAATACATATATAAAAAAAAAATTGGGAAAAGAACAACTTTGCCACGACTCGAACTAGGAGTCCCCCGCTGTTAGGGCAACATCACAAGTATAAGGCTATTAACAGAATTGTATGGCATGCGTCAAATATTCTATCTGGCACCTAAGCCTTGTGGCCTATCATTTTTACATAACACACCACGAACATATAGCAAGGTGTTTTTTTTTCATACAGAAACACTTTTCATAACGAAATCGTTACGAGCCATGCGATAAAACTCATTCATTATTATAACGCAAAGTTACAGAAACGGGATACACCAAATTTCTACTTTTTTGATAGTACACTCATTTCTCAGTGCGATTTCGACATTAAAAATATAAACTACAAAAGCAAAATAAGTGTCTTATTGGATCATGATTGGTTTGAGCGGCTAAGCGTTTTTAACAGCTTTGTATCGGCAATCAAGATTTACGAATAGCTAATAAGCTTTTTTCAATATGTAAGTCACCAGTATATATAGAAAATCTTATATTAGGTAATGTTATTGCATGGTATGGATGATCATTTTTAATCTTATTCTGCATAAACATATGGTTTAGGTAAAATGCAGCTAGGTTTTTGTTTTCGCAAGATGCCCACGAGTCCATCTAGTGAATACGTATTTTAAGATGTTAATAAAACCCCACAAAAATCCTTTTTTTTTGGTTCTCTATTATATGGTGTTCAAATACACATACACTATATGGGCGCGTTAATTTGGATTTCATTAGTTTCATGATCTGTTATCTTAAGTTTTTTTTTTTTTTTTTTAAAGGGTGACGCATACTACCATTTCTTATATTTAATCATCAATTATTTAATCGGGAATTGTCACGTTTTTTCCGAAAGTAAAAATTATTTTTGAATATTAGAAATCACAATTATGTGTTACTATTTTGTTCGATTTGCTATCAGTGACCAACAACATAAATATTTTCACCACTGTCAACAATTTTCAACAATTTGGGTTTGTCCCCATGAGGCGAAATATTTCGCGCCACTCAAATCCATAGGTGCATATAAATTAAAAAATTGCAGTGTGCGTAACTTTTGCAGCACCCATTATCATAAGAACGTAAAATACATATTTACATAGCTTTGTACTTATATGTAACTAGCGCAAATGGTAAACAAAATTGTAACCATATCAGTTTTAATTTTACCTGGTTGTTGGTAGTGTTCTCTTAAGGAAAATCCTCGCTATACGTAAAGCTTTTGCAAACCGCTTAGGAGCTCAGCAATTTTCTCGTGTTTGAATTCAGCACCTCAACAGTTTTTTTCCTGTTTGTGCTCTGTACTCGCAGTAAGTTCGGTACAAAGCTGCTAAAACCGCTTATAAATGACGCAGCCCTCAAGGCTATAGGAACCTGGATGTTGTGAGGCGTTAGTTTCGCTGGCCTAGTTCACCATAGGTTTGAGTCTCGAGGCAGATAACATCAAAAGTGGTTTAGAACAGTTTTCCAAACTAAGTCGCTTCTCGGCATTGGTTTTGCAAACTCGCTCATGTAAAGCTTCTCGGTAAAAATCCGTACCCTTTATGACGCTCGGAGTTAAAAATTTTCCGTAAAACACAGAAACAAGACCAAAAAAAGATCTTTCTACACAAATTCAAATAAAAAGAAGGAAAATTTAGGGCCTCTTTCTGTATTGCCAAACGAACGTTCGTCTCACAGCAGAGACAACTTGTTCGCCAGCTTTCAATATGTAAGACGATCATTGCTACAGAAAAAGGTCTCGCAGCAAAATAAAAACCAAATAAAATAAATTGCATTGTTATCAAAAAATCATAGACGAAGAAAACTGATAGAGACTGGGCTTGCTAGACGAAGTCGTCAGTAGATGAATCGTTCGGAACACATAATTAAGCCCTTAAAAAACTTAAGATAACAGATCATGAAACTAATGAAATCCAAATTAACGCGCCCATATAGTGTACTAGCAGACCCGGCAGACGTTGTTCTGCCCTGTCCAGCCGTTCTCATTTTTTCCTATCATTTTTGAATTGATTAATATGAAATAAGAAATTAATAATATAATTATGTGATAATACTTACATGTACATATGTATATATTTTAATTAAATATTTTTGAACAATGAAGCAATTGTATAAAATACGAATAACGGGGTTTCACAAAATGCGTTCACTACAAAATATGTACATATGTACTATATGGATTTGATTTTTACTTATCCCTCAGCAACACGAAAACGTACATATGTACATATGAATGTTAATTTTGTTTTTATTTAAAGCGTCATACATACTACATACATATGTATGTATGTACGAAGCGAAGTACCGCTACCGAGCGCTCGCTTAACTTATGTAAATCGATTCATTTGGTTGACAGCGAACAAACACACAAACAGCTTTTTTTAGAAAAGGTGCTCCTATTGTTTAAACAATTTTGGTTAAATAATATGTGAATCAACTATTTTTTTTGATGCAGAACGAAAGTAAATATTTCAAAGTTTAACTTCAAGTAAGTTTCATTCTAATCGGTGGATCCGTTTATGATTTGTGGCTGTGTAAACAAAAAAATTTATGGTTTTTTACCGATTTCCACTCCCCCTTGAGATATAAGGTATCCTATCTTTCAAGTTGGATCAAACTGTAGATGCTGTGCAAATTTCATTAAAATCGGTTGAGTAGTTTAGGAGCTCACCCTGATTGAACATGTGACACGTGATTTTTATATATTAAGAAGATGTGTATTTGAACACCATATAATAGAGAACCACAAAAAAAAAAGGATTTTGCGTTTTGCATTTATTCACACCTGTCATGGAATCCAATAGTTGTCGGAATTGGATTTAAAACCGACAGAAAAATTGCTTTGGTGTCATGAAATCCAATGCTATCGGTTTCATGTTCGAATCGGAATTATGTCGGATTTAGGTGTCACAGAAACCGATAATATCGGTTTTGCTTTTTTTTTCAATTGCGGATAGAAAATTTAATAAAAATGTAAGTAAATAATGGTTTTAAATAAAAATAAATATTAATGAGGCTCATATCTTTATTCGTACTTGGGGAAAATATAAAAATCGCAACTTAGCTGCTAGCTGCAGCATTGGTGGAAATTGAGATCGTGCCAAGTGTTCGCCAATAGTGTCAAGTACCATTTGGAAAGCTTCTTTATGTAGCCTATAACACACTATGAACCTGCAAATATCATATAAGTATTTACAAGCGCACCTTGCAATAAATCTACTTACGCTGTGTCCGGCAGCTCAAGCGGGTTGCTGCAATCCCTCAAAATTTTCATTTTGGCCTTCCCGCAACTTCTTTCTTCCATCAACAAGAACGCTACAGCTCAGCTAACTCATATACTTTTATTTCTATTCTATTTTTATGATTTATTGAAGAAAACAATGGAATTTCAAAAATTTTTGTCAAAAAAATTAAAATAAAATTTGCGATCCACACAAAACAGCTGATTCGAACATAGGTTTTGTTTACATTCGAAAATAACAAAACCGACACGGTTTCATGACACCAAATGAAATCAATATTGATATGCAATTCCGATAAAATGCAAAACCGACTTGGATTCCATGACAGCCCTGATTGTACTTTCTTCACCCAAAAAAACGTTGGGAAACGAAGTCACACGTCCGTTCGATCTCTGGTTACGATTCCGTTTGACCGATGGAAAGACGTTCTTTCGAAATCACCAAGATCTAGAGTATCACAAGGCTGCAATTGTTTCAGCAGAAAATTTCATTGCAATCGGACAAAAAAGAAGGGCCGACATAAGCTTGCAGCTAAATACTGTGAAAAGTGCTAAAATTCAACGGAATCGAGAAATTTTGGGCTCCATCGTCGAAACCATAATTTTCATCGGCAGGGAAGAAATACCTTTAAGAGGGCATCGTGAATTTGGTCCTATATCCCTCGAGATTCCTTCACATAATGATGGTATCTAACTTCAGATCTTTATTAAGATTTCGAATGAATTCTGGTGACCAAACATTGAAGCAGCATTTACTTCATACTGTCATATTTAAGAATCGCGGCACATCCTACACAAGTCCACAGATTCAGAATGAACTCATCGAAATTCGCGGGGACATAGTTCTTGAAAAGATTGTTGCAAAAATAAACGCCAGCGAATGCTGCCCTATACTCGCAGATGGGACAACCGATATTAGTGGCGTGGAACAATACTCATTATGTTTTCGTTACACTGAAATAACTACAGATGGGATAATTTTGAGAGAAGATTTTCTACAGTTCATCCCTGTCATTGATAGAAATTTCAAAGAAGTTGAAGGTCAACCTGGAGTTTTTGGTTTCCTAAGGATACGATGGTGCAGCGGCAATGAGATAGAGAAGTATCCGTCTGCAATTTATATACAATGTGCAAGCCATTTCTCTAATAAGAAACTGTCTTGGCACGCAGATTATTTCTTTCTTCAGAACTTCCACGAAGCTATTCTCAAGGATGCTGTCGAAACTTTGGGTTGTCCAACAAAGAAAGAACGTTTGAAGCGATTGTGTGAAACAAGATGGACGGAGAAACTAGACGCTTTGATCTGTTTCAAGGAAATGTTTGCTCCCATTTATTTGAGCTTAGAAAAAATTCATGAATGTGGAAACAGTGAAAGTTCCAGAAATGCTTTCAGTTATCTACACACTTTAAGGACTCCAGGATTCATTGTGCCAATGGTTGTTATTCACGAAATTTTTTCTTTGGCTCAACCATTAACCTCTTACCTTCAAGGGAAAAGTATTGACTGAAATGAGGGAAAATAGTGAATCACAGTTCAAAAAAGTTTTTGTTGATGCCGAAGAAATAGCCAAATCTATCGGAGAGGAAATTGAAGTTCCTAAGATTGTAAGTCGTCAAAAAAACCGGGAAAACTACGAAAACAACACAGCAGAAGAATATTTTCGCAGATCAATATTCATCCCGTCCATCGATCACTTCATATCTTCAGTGTGTAACAGATTTATAAAGCACAAAAGCATATTGTCAATCATTGAAAATGTGATTCCTGATAAATTGACAGGAAAATAAGGTGAAATCGTTCCCGAAACTGTCAAAATATTGATTGATCAGTGACCAGCAGTTACTGAAACAGCGGTATCCGTTGTAAACAATGAATTTAAGCGTTTAAAAGAATCCCCGCTTAACCGCATGGTTACCGACGCCAAATCGATAAACAAACAAATTTTGTGAAACTTTTAACGTCAACAAATATAGCGTAATAATGCAAACCCAAGCGTTACCAAAATGTACGGCCTACCGAAGGTGCAGAAATAAGGTGAAAAAATGTGTAAAATAGTTTTCAACACATCGTCACCATTAGTACGTGTCGCAAAGTGGTTAGTGACCGAGTTTTCTAAATATGGCAGTTTCGATGGAGCTAGCGTAAAAACTCCTTACAATTTGTCAATAAGACCAAAAATGTAATAATTGAAGAAGGCGAAATTTGTGCATCTTTCGACGTCACAGCTTTATTTCCAAGCATCCCCGTAATATATCATCTCCAACAACACCTGGAAAACAAACAAGTGTACCCAGATAAGATTGAAGTTTTGATTAATACAGCTAAGATTTGCATGTCCCACAATTGTTTTACTTTTCGAAATTAATTTTATTCCAATGATATTGGCACAAGCATGTGTAATCCCCTTTCACCATTAATTGCCGAGGCGTTCATGGCTAAATTCGAAAAGGACATTGAAACTGAAGGCGTCTTACCAAGAGTTTGGATTAGATATATAGATGATGTATTCTGCATAATTAAAAAAGACCAGCTCCAACACACACTGAACACAATAAATAGTAAATACGACAACATAAAATTCACGTTCGAAATAGAAGATGATCAACATTCTTTGCCGTTTTTAAACCTGAAATGCACAAGAGTTAGTAACAAATTTGACTTTGCCTTTTATCGCAAACCCACCTTAACCGACCGTTTGATCACAATTGATTCTTTTTGCCCATATCAACAAAAAAATTGGATCATTCAACTCGCTTGTTTATCGCCTTGTCAGTTTGCCTCTGCCCATCCCTAACTATAAAAATGAATAGGAGAAAATCCTACACCTGGCATCTTTAAATGGGTTCGAGAAAAAACTAATCGACAAACTCATAAAAGGACACTCAAATTCAAATTATAAAAATAATCTGACGACCCTCTTCACACAGAATAAAGAAATTAAAACAAACACCCTAATACGTATCCCCTTCACATACTTCCCGCAAATCACAAACAGTCTTGCAAATTTTTTCAAGAAAACCGATATGAAAATTGTCTACATTAACAACCACAAATTAAAATATATTCTCGGCTCCACCAAACCCAGCCTGGAGCGAAACGGCATTTACGAGATCAGTTGTTCATTTTGCGATGCAAAGTACATAGGCCAAACCCGAAGACAAATTTCTGTTGGCTTTAAAGAGCATGAAAAGCATTGCAACAACAAAGAAGTGCATAGATCCGCAGTAGCAGCGCACATGCACAAGACTGACTATAGTCCAATACAACACAGCATTGGCACCGTAGCAGAGAACTTGCGCTTAATAAAAGCTGTTCACAATAACAAAAAATTGGATGCTTTTTCCCTTTATATATTTAAAACTAAGAATGCCATGAATTCTGACACCGAGAATATAAGTTCTCCTCTCTTTTCCTTGGTTTAAAAAGTTTGTTGTAATCACAAAAAGTTATTGTTTATACCAGTTTGTTTATTTACCAAAACCTTTTTGTTTAGTAGCGCGTCGCTGATGATGGACAGCAAGTCTGCCCGAAATGCATAAGGTTGTGTAAAATAAAATATATATGTTTTATATCATCAAACACCGGGAATATAAGTTCTCCTCTCTTTTCCTTGGTTTAAAAAGTTTTATTTTCACAAAAAATTTGTGTACTCTTTTTGATACAAAATTTTGTATAAATTAGACTACAAACAAAGGTTCGTCTATTTGAGAAAAAAAATAATATTGTTTAAATAGTGAATGCATTTCTACTATGGAGACAACGTTGGGTTGCAGCGGAAGATCGTCCAAAGACATTCATCGACGCACTAAATCTTTGCAATGAAGCACTTTTTCCAAACGTGTTCAAGTTTCTGAAGATTGGAGCTACGTTAGCTGTAACCATTGCCAGCAGTGAACGAAGTTGTTCAACATTGAGGCGTTTGAGGCATAGCAGGGAATAGTATATCAATACACAGCACGTAAAAGAAAATTTTGATTATATTCCGCACAACGCACAGCCCTTCAAAATCACATGTTCGCGAAACATACAGAATTTCATGGGCTCGCACACATTCTATCAGCTTTTCTTCTTGAATTACAACGCATTTATTTGTTTTTTGCCAACATTTATAATAATAATTAATTTTCCCGGTCTTTTTATCACCTTGTGTCAAAACTGAAACTGAAAAGGAAAAGTTTTGACAGTAGGTATGTTAAGCTACATAGAGATCAAACTTCAACAGACTTCTATGCCATGCTCTGGGCTGCCATGCATTGTATAATCGAATACATGTAAAACCAATTCAACAGATATCGAAAATGACAGAACCCATGCAATGTATTGCTATGTTATGCAAGTAGAAGATAGGCTGAATAGACTTGCCCGAATGAGAATAAATAGAAATATTAATATCGCAGAGGAGTAATTTATTGACCGATTTGCTCAAAAACAGAGGAAAATTAATTTGTAATGTCTCTCATTTGCCTTTTTAAAATTAATTATTTTTAATATTAATTATTATAATAATCAATAAATAGATCACTGAATCAGTGCAATATGATAACTATTTCTGGCCAATTACATTATTCTTACAATAAGTATTTACCATCAATTAACCAAATTTTAGATTTTGTAAATGTAGAAAATTACTTAGCATAGGCATATTTCCTATAGAGTAAATTTGTCTTTGCAATATATGCTCCAGAACTTTTAGCTTTTGAAAAGGCAATATCTTTGCTCTTTTCTAGTTGGCTGGGAAGACGGACGTGGTAAGAATTGTATTCAGTGCGTGTGTAATATAAGGTAACTAGCAGACCCGGCATACGTTTTTCTTCCTGGCCAGTGACTTTCCCAGAAAGAAATTCTAAAAAAATGTGTCTATGAATTTTTAACATTCCATTTATTGCAGTGCTTTACGATATACAATATTTCCGGCTTTCCCGTCTTTGGTATAAACTAAAAATTTTTTTGGATGCTCGACTCAAAAAACGGATATTTCGAAATCAATGACAAAAACCGCTGCTGAGCAGATGTGTAGTTAGTATTTATTTAGTTCTATCCTATTCCATTTATATTGTCCTTAAACAATGCTGTACACACCGATCACGTAACGCTACTATTATGATTTTATGAAAATCCTTTAATACTCCGGATATGTATCTGTAAATTGCAATAACACGCAAAAAAATGAGGTGCATATATCCAAAATTCATTAATTTATTTTTTTGTATTCTTTTTTGTTTTATGTATTTTTTTTTTTGATTATATATATTATATTCTTGTAGAAACAAAAAAAAGTTCAGCGTCTTAAATAAATAATTTAATTAATATTTAAAGATGAAGTGGCGTAATTCGATTACGGTCTTTTTTAATCGGTTCGAATATGACGGATCCCTTACACAAGTGGTTTTATTCTTATCCCAATATTTAAAAAACTTTCTCTGCATTGACTCTTCCGCTTGTTCTGACTTGGGCCTATAGCGGGAGAGTCAGTCCCTCATCTTATAAATAAAAATGAATGTGTGTTTGTGTGTCCTTTATAGGCGTCCAAAGTACTCCACCGATTTTTATGAAATTTTCACGGTATATTCTTGGGATCATGGGTTAAAGCATAGGCTATATTAATTTTTGGAAAAGTGGGCGGTGCCACGCCCCCAGGCTATATAAAATTTAAATTCTTCATAACTCTGAACATATTTGGTCTAAATTAATGATTTTTGGATATGTGTGTCCTTTGGTAAAGATTTATGTAATTTTGGAAAAGTGGGTGGTGCCACGCCCACATATTTTGTGTTTTGTTTGTACTTCAATAATGTCCAAAGTTTATGGTCGATCTCTTCCAAACTTTCCAGATTGGTTCAGAAGATTGTTGTGTGCAATTCAGGCTATATTAATTTTTGGAAAAGTGGGCGGTGCCACGCCCCCAGGCTATATAAAACTACAATTCTTCATAACTCTGAGCATATTTGGTCCAAATTAATGATTTTTGGATATGTGTGTCCTTTGGTCAAGATTTATGTAATTTGGGAAAAGTGGGCGGTGCCACGCCCACATTTCTTGTGTTTTGTTTGTACTACAATAATGTCCAAAGTTTTTGGTGGATCTCTTTTAAACTTTCCAGATTGGTTCAGAAAATTGTTGTGTACGATTCAGGCTATATCAATTTTTGGAAAAGTAGGCGGTGCCCCGCCCCCAGGCCATATAAAATTTAAATTCTTCATAGCTCTGAACATATTTGGTCTAAACTAATGATTTTTGGATATGTGTATCCCTTGGTCAACAATAATATAATTTGGGGAAAGTGGGCGGTGCCACGCCCACATTTTTTGTATTCAGTACGTTGTTTGTACTTCAATAACGTCCAAAATTTATGGTTGATCTGTTTTAAACTTTTCCAATACGTTAAAATCTTCGCTGGGTACGACATATGTACATAGGCTACATTTGTAAATTTTTGGGAAAAGTGGGCAGTTCCAAGACCACAAGCTAAGTAATATTTCAATTCGTTATATCCCTGCCCATTGAGTTCAAAAGATCCGTTTTTTGAGTTGGACATCCAAAAAATTTATTTGTTTATACCAAAGACTTTAAAACCGGAAACATTGTATATCCTAAAGCACTGCAATAAATCGAATGTTAAAAATTAATAGAAAAATATTGGAAAATGTATTTCTAGGGAAGTCACTGGTCAGGCAGAACAACGTCTGCGGGTCTGCTAGTTATATATAAAATATAAACAATTTTGCAAGTGTTCTAGTAACACTTGTACTTTCGAAGTTGTTGTCATTCCTGTACTTTCGAAAGCTTTTTTAGTTCAAGAATATGGTTTTCAACATTCGAATCACTTTTACGTATAGAAAGGTTTTTTGGGCAATCACTTTTTGACCGATAACTCAGTTACCAATAAATTTACCGAAGTATTGGGACTTCCCATTTCGTTTGTTATCAGTATTGTAGAATAATTTGAAGGTTTCTTTTCATTCACTTTTTGACAGATAACTCAGTTAACGATAAATATATCGAAATCCAAATTAAACCTAGGAACTACCCCTTTCGGGATAATTTAATAGTTTTTTGGCAAACACGTTTTGACAGATAACTCAGTTACCGTTATTTTTATCGATATATATAGCAGTCCAAATGGGACCTGATTACTTCAAATTTCGTTTGTAGAATAATTTCAAGGTTTTTTGGCATTCACTTTTTGACCGATAACTCAGTTAACGATAAATGTATCGAAATATATCGAAATCCAAATGAAACCAAGGACCATCCCCCTTTCGTTTGATACCAATATTGTGGGACCTGGGGACTTCCCCTTTCGCTTGATGCCAATATTGTAGAATAATTTTAAGGTTTTTTGGCATTCACTTTTTGACCAATAACTCGGTTAACGATAAATTTATCGAAATATATCGCAGTCCAAATGAGACCTTGCGACTTCCCCTTTCCTTTGATGCCAATATTGTAGAATAATTTTAAGGTTTTCGGGCAATCACTTTTTGACCGATAACTCAGTTATAGATAAATTTACCGAAGTATGTATGGGGACTTGATACTATTTTATCCATAGCTTTCAGGGCTGAACGTAAGGTACTAACTCAAAGTAGCTAACTTTTTCAGTATAAATTTCCGGAATTTTGATTTTTTACCGTAGCGTCAGCTGATTGCTTTCGCACATGACAGTGTTGCCTATTCATACCTTTGTATGCTGGTTATAGTTCGTTTGCAGTTGTTTTACAAAAATTCCAAAAATTGCTACTAAATTTTCAGAATTCTGTTGAAATAACCCCAAATTATTAAAGTAATTTGTTGATTTCAATTAAATTTAGTTCCCACACCTATTTATATAAGCTTCAGACTTTTATAAGATAAAAAATAGCCGATTAAAAAGTACGTGATCTGTACGTTACCGGTACGGGAATAAAATTCGTTCAAACGTCCTTACGTACGGGATACGTAAAAGTACGATACACACGTCGGTGGGTAATTGGACTATTAGTGTAGAACAAGCAATCAGCTTTGCTTATAAAAGACTTGCGTTCTGTGATTGCCACGAAAGCAGCGACAGATTTGTCAAAGGAAAATTACGATAAAATAATTATATGTATAACCTTATAATAGACAAAAACAAAATTTCACGAGAGCGTTCCAAGTTTAGGGCAGACGCGGAAGCACTAGCAAAAGCTGATAATGTATTAAAATGTCTTTCATGTGATTGTAAGCAGGACATTACTTAGGCATGTTTTTAGATACCTTTACTGGAGTTACCAACTGATGTACAGGCAATCATAATGCCTTCTACATACTTTCATCGAGAAAATATATTACTATATATCATGATAACTGACACTGATCAAAAGGTATGGAAAGTGGGGTACGAGAAAATTAGAGCAGTGCGCCAAGATTCACCCGCACATTCACATTCCAAAATGAGCAGTTATAAACTTCAATAGCAACTCCATATCAGCATGATCGATTGGGAGCAATTTATAATTACCGAACACCCTAGTGTACAGTTCTGTAGAATTCTGTGTACAGACAATCAGCTTTTAGAATTTGAGCTGTCAAAACAGGAAATAATAGATATTCCAGGTAAATATCCTCACACTACAATTGATGTTTATATAATTACATATACATATATGTATACGAAATGAATTTTGCAGAATCCCGTGTCACTCCCAAAATACTTAGCGATTTATATGTGTTGAAAGTGAATCTGCAAGTCACAGATGAGAACCGCCTGGGTCACATTTTGGCAAAACTGTATAGCAGCGAACAATAAAACGAGTTGATTCGCATCAGAACATGTCTTATAATAATCACATTTGCATAACAAAATTACATAAAACGGTATATATTTTGTGATACATTGTTTCGAGAAAAGAAGAATGTTGGTGCTTTATTCGATATTTCGTATAAACAGTTAAAAAACGACATTATCATGAATTTCAAAGCACTTGCTTTAGGTAAGACAAAAAAGATACTTTGAGGACTTTAACCTCAGTTAGCTGTAATAACTTGTGAAAACGGCAAAAAAAAAATTAAAAACTTCCCGAAATCCTCCCAGCATAACCTTAAAACTTAGGGGGGACTTTTGCAACTTTTTTTCACCCGGTCTAATGCACACCATCACATCCAATGGCACTGGAGTTGATAGAGCTTATTGCTTGGACAATGTTACTGTCGTCTACAGAGAAAATTTAATTACGCGCTCAAATATTAATATGTTTTGTTCAAACCAAAGGCATATGCTAAGATGGTCAAGTGCGCAAATACCGGCGATGGTGGTGACTAGAGGGGGTGGTGGGGTCGCTAGCCCCTACCCCCATCCTTAAATTTTGGGGACTCCCCTGAAAGTATACCGCCTACAAATCAGTGTTTTTAAATTTTCTTTCCATCGGTGCATATTTCATTCAAATCGGTCAAACGGTGCCATGACAAAATCCCAAGTGGCAAAATCCCAAGTAAAAAAATTGGGATTATGACACACCCCCTGCAGTGTCATAATCCCAACTTTTTTACTTGGGACTTTGACACTGTAGACTGGGTGTCATAATCCCAATTGGGTTTTTGACACCTTTGAGATGAAAAATTAGAAGGACATCACCGTGGCGGTAGCCACGGCTATGGCACACACCCGGAGTTGGAATGGCGTAGCCCAGGGTTATGTTTTGAAGCGCGGCCGAAGGCCGCCTACGCGGAAAGGTGTTCTGCACATAAAAAACGTGGATCGGGCCTCCTTAACAATAATCCGAAGGGGGAAAATGAATATTTTGTTTCTGTGAAAAGTTATTAGTGAAAAACCGAAAATTGGGATTTTGTCTCATTTTTATTTGGGATTATGACACCCAGTCTACAGTGTCAAAGTCCCAAGTAAAAAAATTGGGATTATGACACTGCAGGGGGTGTGTCATAATCCCAATTTTTTTACTTGGGATTTTGCCACTTGGGGCTATGACATGTCACCGGTCAAACGGTTCGCTCACAGGAGGTTCTTAAAGTTTTTCATGTGGCGTATTTATATATTAATAGTTCTGCTGACAAGTTTTTTTTATGTTTCATATTCACAATAAAGCGCTTCTGTTCTTGAGTTCTTCCACTTGGTGTACACAGAGTTATATATATATATATATATATATATATACATATATATATATATATATATATATATATATATATATATATATGGCGCGATATACAACAGTTATATCATCAACCTCCTAGGAGATTTTTGCGCCAAGCTTCTCTTCCAATTTGTGGTGTGCCGCTTTGAAAATTTTCCTACAAATTGGCGGGACCTACGGTTTTTCGCCGACTCCGAACGGCATCTACAAAGCAGATGAATTTTTGCTGAGAAGCCTTTCATGGCAGAAATACACTCGGAGAGTTTGCCAAACCACTGCCGAGGGGACACAGAGTTACTTTCTACAATTAATTTTGTATCTCTCTATTGGAACAAGGGCGACTAGAATATGATTTAGATTTTTTTACAAGAGAGAAGGACAATCACTTGATAACATGCTATTCATTATTGGTTCAACCGAAATTTCCAGCTGATCCTATTTTATATGCATAAAATCGCGATAGTAAGAAAATTGGTTTCGTGGATTGGAATCAAGATCAAAGGCGTAAATCAGAAAGATCAGATCATGTTTCGAGAAGTTGGGATTGGACAGTTGATCGTATAGAAAAGTCTTTTCGATTTCTTGCTGATGAAAAAGATGCCCAGCAGTATGCTGCTGGCTGGGTAAAATGTGTAGGTATCGAAAAGTTAACAGCGAACAACCCTAGGCTTTGCATAGCTAACGGGAAACTGTAATCACTTAGTAAGTCATGATTGAAATCTTCCATAAATACAATATTGTGACAACAAAAATTGTGTAATCTTTAGTTATATTAAACTCTAAACCCTAGATCTAATAATACAAACAATTATCTTTTCATAGATAGCTATGTATGAAGTTTGCGTCATTCGTAACCATTAGCGCTGGCTTGTGTGATTTTACATTCGTTAGAAAGTTATGCCGTATTTGTACACACGCACACTGCTCCTTAGAAACTAATTGAGAAAAGTGTGTAACAATAACGGGCGTGTCCTACAAAAAATTGTTGAATATTTATTTTCAAAATATATCGGGAAGGGGGTTAAAGCGTCTACTGCTTTCGCTGCTACTTGTACGAGTCACTATGATTTGTTAGTTCTCGTGGATACCTGCTTAACTGAGGATTTTCGGGATAATGCATTTTTTGATACAAATATGTATAATGTGTTTGGTAAAGATCGAAATAGCTTAAGCACTGTCCTTTCTCGAGGAGGAGGTGTGCTCGTAGATGTTAAAAGGGAAATTCAATAAAAGCCAAAACTGATATTCTTCAGGTTAGCGTATTTTATTTTGCACCGAATTGTACGGACAAGCTTTACGGACCATGTACATGATATTATGTATGTTTCACGGAATAATTTAACCCTAAAATGTGCAAAGCTTTCAAATATATTTTTTTTCTGCAGCAGTAGTTAAGTGTAAAATTGGGAACACCGTCCCAAGACGCTCTTGCCGGATCGAGGTCGTATAAAAGGGGAAGTATATAGGCATGTATTTAAAACCCCTTCGGGCGTTCCTCAAGGAAGCATCCTAGAGCCGCTTTTCTTTGTTATGCTTATAATGACCCAAAAATCCTTTTCAAAATAAAAAATTAATATGATGTTCTCAAACTTTAAACCTAGTTGACTGCCTTATTGGCTTGCCCTCAATGCCAATAAGTGTTATAGTGTTACGTAACAACTACAACTTTGGTTAGGGTTTTTAAAACATACATTTACGGATCATCTAAATTTTAGTAGTAGTAGTAATATGAATTTATTGAGGTATGAAAATCTTAAATTTATACAATAATTCTTAGGATTATAAATTGACAGAGATGGTAACTATGTGCCTTACTACTTAAATATGCTTAATTGAGAAATAAAGTAAGCAAAGAGTACAAGATAAGCAAGTCGTATTGCTTAGAAAGAAAACACTTTACACTTTTAATAATAAAACAACTGTATTAAATCTTTCTCGCTTGTTGAGTTGACTGTGCAACTTACATTCACTTTTAGAATTGACTGACTGAAGGCAATGATACCGCCCTAAATACCCTTTTTGATCAATGGTTTCGCATGTTTTAGTTGTTGTCAAAGAAAAGGTCGCATCGACCTAACATTACATTGCTACACGCGCATGATCTGATGTCAAAGCATACCGGTTAACAATGCGTTGCCATGCAATCTACATATGTTGCTAGGGCAAGCGCAAGCAGTGATCGCGCGCAATGTATCAATGCTAGCACATGTGATGTTGGTTGCTATGCCGAAGTACGCGTGTGGGTGGTTAGGCTGTTGCCAAACGTAAACACCAGCAGTAATCATAATTTGTTGTTATCACATTTGCCTTGCATACCAGGCGCACGCATTTGAGGTTGCTATGCTGTGACTTGTTAATGGGATAAAGACAAGCAGTGTCATCGTGTGACATTGCTGCTTGCCTGCTACCGCTCGTGCAATTGGTGTTGTTGCGTTAACTAAACGACAACCAAAAGCGCTGTTGCTAATGGAGGTTTGATATGGAAGATCATATGAACATATGGAGCTATTGTTAGGCGAGCGCTGTTGCGATGCGATGCGGTCATCAAAGCACAGTCAGCC
Organism: Sphenella marginata; assembly: GCA_951509765.1. Taxonomy (NCBI): domain Eukaryota; kingdom Metazoa; phylum Arthropoda; class Insecta; order Diptera; family Tephritidae; genus Sphenella; species Sphenella marginata. The sequence goes on from OX608083.1 coordinate 41,256,484, forward strand.
TGTTGTCAGGCTGCATCACCTGCCCCTGTCTCTGGGCTACGGTATAACAATGTATGCAGGTTATATATATGAAAATGGTGTTGCCATGTAGGGTATGTGCAACGAAATGTGGTTGCTATGATGGGTTGGGTATCATGCCTTAACTTACATAAATATGTTTGCTTAAAAGGAAAACAACATATCAATCGAAAAAGCTTCATAATCAACTTATACTAGGCTTAATTTTTAATGACTAGGTTTTATTTATTCCCTATAGGGAAGAGTGGAGAAATGCATTCGTTACCGGAGATTTCACACAGCATCTTTTTTTACGATACGATTAGTTAACTAGGTTAACTTTTCAGATTTCGTGAAGTTTTTTGGTTGAAAAAACCAAGTAAGCTTTAACATCATTTTTAATAGCTTGTTTTGACAAACTTGATGTTTTTTAATGTGCGTTTTTGCGTAGCTACCCCATTAGCACTTGTTGGTGCGGCTCATATTTGTTATTGTTGAATATGTATATGCGACTGTGAATTCCCTTAAAAATGATATTTGATTGATTGTATTTTGGTGGCAACGCCACGATAACTATTGTAAACTACTTGTAAGCATTGTAAGCAATTTTGTAAGCCACTTGTCAGCGATGTGCCAGTCACCGTGCGAAAGAAAATGCGCCATTCGTGGCTGGCAAATCGTGTAGAGCACAAAAAAGTGTAAGTATTCAAATTGTATTAAAATAGCTTGTTAATTTACATTAAATAATTCCATAGGAAATAAAACGTACACGTACACGTACACGCGCACGCGCGCACACACACCGTATATTGTATCAAACATAAACTAAAGCGTTTTTATTTGCCGAGGCCGGCCACGGATCAACAAATACATTTTTTATTTCACTTTTTGCCGAAAGTTGAGCAAATGGAAAAGGCAAAATGGCGGTCGGCTACTAATGGTAGCAACTTGTAAAGAATAAGCGAAGAATCTTACAGCAATTATTCCCAAAAATACGTATGCACCGCGGAAAATATTTGGGCAGTAGTCGTATAGCACGGAAAATTTAGTAGCAACCTTACAATATTTCGATCAGTACAACATATTTTCGGTGGAAGGTAACAGGAAAAAACACTAGATAGAAGGCGCATATTTGATGGTAGCAGATCAACAAAAAAGCATGAGAATATATTGTTAACGGCAGGTGAGTACCCTCTGAGAAGGTGTTAAGGGTTGGGTCGTCAGTAAGTCGTACATATATATTGTTAACGGTCAGTGAAAAAATAACGGCACAGTACAATAAAGCGCAGTGTAGAGAAATTGATGATTCACGCGCATACTGATAGACAGATCGAAAGTTAGGGTGGATCGTAAAAATTTATCGGCACATACATATACCCGAAGGCAAGATAGTGTAAACTAAATTGATGGCCGGCTAATCTCTACATACAAATAAGTAAGTCTCCATGAACTATAGCACTGGGCAACGAATTTAATCGATTTAACTGACTTATACCATACGCATATATATTGATTTGACTTAATAAAAATAAACCAACACATTTTCGTTGAATACATACGTATGTCTTTTTAACCATTATATTCTGGAAACACAAATAATTTGAAGTATTATAAATTTGAATTGCGTCGGCGTACTGGGGTACGGAGTAGTATTAGTCTGCGTTTTTTGTAAAATAGTTTAACCTTTTGAATCTGGGCGTCTTGGTCGATTATAACCCGCGTTGGTTGGGAAAATATCATCGAGGTTTAGTATTTGGTTGCCGTATTAGCAAAGCGTTCGTAAAGCGATTGTCTGCACCTTTAATACGCGTTAATTAGTATACGTTTCGAGAACTAAAACCTGTTGCTCTCAACAATTCGAGGTTGGTAGTACGGCGATAGCGGCCGCGAGTCAGGGTTTCGAAAAATTTAAGCAATTGAAAACGGTTGATAGGTGCAGCATCGCAGATATATAGTAGTAAAAGCAGCGCGGAAGCAGGCGACGTCGAGTGGCTGGACGATCTTAATTCAACAATACAACGTCAACCAGCGCAGACAGTTGAGACAGTACATCGGCAACCAATGCAGGCAGAGCTTCAACCAGTGGATTTGCAGGCCAAACTCAATGCGATGATGCAACAAATGCAGGAGATGCAGAGGCAACAAGAGGTGTTTGCGGCGACTTCAAGGGCACCAAGCAACGTCGGCGTCAATAGTGTGGGTGGTTCCTTAGCAGACGTGTTAAGCGATTTGAATAGGACATTAACGGATACTCGAGCAGGGCATGGGCGTAAGCTGTACGACCTACCTGAATTTGACGGGCGTCCTGAAGATTGGCCCATGTTCAGGGAGGCGTTCGCCATGACGACAGAAGAATATATATATAGCGACCGGCAGAATATGATACGCTTGCAGAAAGCCCTTAAGGGTAAGGCGAGAGAGGTGGTCGAGTGTCTGTTAATACACAGCCGTAATGGGTCAACAATTATAACTACCCTGCAAGATCGTTTTGGTACACCAGAGCAGCTCGTAAAAAGCCAAATCGCGAAAATACAAAGCGTTTCACCGATATCTGAAAACCGCATCGAACAAATAGTGTCATTTTCAACGAAGGTGCAGAATCTAGCATCGTTTCTACAGTCGGCTAATTGTGACCATCACCTGGCAAACCCTACACTGATGGACGAGTTGTTGTCAAAGCTACCAATGCAGAAGAGGATCGACTTGGCGCGACACGCGTCGACCATAGTACCGAGGCCAACCATATGCCACTTCAGCAATTGGTTGCGGGAGCTGTCCACGTTGGTTGCTAGTGCCTGCGTTAATATGAACACGGAGTCAAGGTCGAATGTGCGGACAGAGAATCGAGCGCGTTTCTTCCATACCCAGAATGCGAGCAACAATAGCCGTAGAACGAGCGGGTGCGTAGCGTGCGGAGAAAAGCATACGTTGGAAAAGTGTAAACGGGGGTGAGAGATGGCGTCTGGTTCGGCAGAAGAAGTTGTGCTTTAATTGCCTGAAAAGTGGGCACACCAGCAATGACTGCACCGAGCAGCATAGATGCAACATAGATAGGTGCTCAAGGAAGCAGCATGAGTTACTGCACACTTGTCAGCGGACAACAACAACGGGGTCTCAATCAACGGAGGTATCAGCACGCCAGCAGGTCCTCACGAGCGCTATCGTACCAACTCCCGGTCTGGGACTACTATTTAAAATACTACCAGTTCGGCTCTATGGCAATGGCCGAGTTATAAGCACGTTTGCTCTTTTCGATGATGGCTCATCGATTTCGATGATGAACATCGGGCTTGCTGGTAGGCTCGGTCTAAAGGGCAAGGATGAAAAGCTGATACTGCAATGGTTTGGCAACACGACAGTTACAGAGCAGTCCAGCAAGGTCAATATGCATATTTCTGGTGTCGGTCGATTCGATAGAAGATTTTCGTTGCAAAACGTGAGAACCGTGCGTAACCTTCAGTTGCCTACGTAGACACTTCAAATATCTGACTTGCCATACAAATATCGACACCTGCCGATCAGGAGATACGAGGGTGCAGTTCTAGACAACGCTCACTTAAGCATCGCAATGAAGACAGCCGACGACGGTGCACATGGGTACGCAGTGACACTCACGAAGCTAGGCTGGATGGTCTACGGAGGGAAGAGCCAACGTGTTAGTAAACCAAGCAATTATGTTAACTTTGTCAATTGTTGTTGTTGGTCACCATCCTGATGAAGTTTCGGCAAAAGCCAGTGGGTGTCTGTGCAGATATAGTCGAGATGTTCCACCAGGTGGTTATACGCCCTGAGGATAGAGTGGCACAACGATTTCTATGGAGGACCGACTCTAAAAATCCATTTGAAGTATATTGTATGAACGTGATGACGTTTGGGGTTACTTGCTCACCGAGCTCGGCCGAGTTCGTAAAGAACAAAAACGCGGAGGAGTTTAGAGATCGGTTTCCCGAGGCAGCAGAGGCTATAATGAACAACCACTACGTCGACGATTTTGTTCACTGCTTTTCCAACGAAGACGAGGCTATTCGCATCACCGAACAAGTAACATGGATTCACAAGCAAGGAGGCTTCGACTTAAGGCGCTTCGTATCCAATTCCAGCTTTCCAAACGTATGAATCCACAAAAGGAACGATCTTCGTGTTTAAATTTGGATCGAGACAATGCTGGCGTATTTCAAAAGGTTCTAGGGTTACATTGGGATACGGTCCATGATGTTTTTCGGTTTGTTCTGTTCTTTGCAAAAGTTGATCCCGCAGTGGTTGGTGGCCAGAGAAAGCCGACGAAACGCGAACTGTTGAGCGTAACGATGTCGGTGTTCGATCCATTTGGAATGGCAGCGGAATACACCATGGAAGCGAAGCTATTACTACAATCCACTTGGCGTGAAGGCATTGGCTGGGATGAATACGTTTCGGATGAGCTGTTTGAGGCATGGATAAAGTGGCTGAAAGCGGTTAAAGGGTTGGCAGACGTTAGAATACCTCGGTGCTACGGATTGTACTTCGAAGAACTACCAGTAGAATTGCACATTTTTGCAGACGCAAGTGAGGTGGCCTATGCAGCTGCAGCATACTGGAGGTTTCCAGACGGAACCAAAACCACGAACCCCATATTCGTCACTGGCAAAAGTAAATGCGCTCCTCTAAAATTAATATCTATTCCTCGTCTCGAGCTGCAGGCAGCTGTGTTGGCCACAATGGTTCGGAAGCTAATCCTAGAATATCACGACAAGATCCCTTCAAGAGTAGTAATGTGGAGCGATTCCAAGACGGTCCTTGCGTGGATAAGGTCGGATCATCGACGTTATAAGCCATATGTGGCTCACCGCGTAAACGAGATTCTTGAAGATAGCAAAATTGAAGATTGGCGATGGATACCAAGCGACCTGAACCCGGCGGATTGGGGAACGCGTCCAAAAATCGACAAACGCAACTCTACTTGGATTAGCGAGCTTCCTTTCGCGAGGGTACACCTACTGGCCGATGGACGAGGCGAGCCCAAGCACACATGAAGAGCTGCGAGCTACATATTTACATTTCACAGTCAAAACCGATACATCGATATTTTCAAGTTTTTCCACATGGGTGCGTTTAACGAGGGTTATAGGTTGGGTTTTGCGATTCCAGAGCAATAGTAAAGCAGTCAAAGGCCAGAGGAACTACGGAGGGTTAACCGCAATCGAGATTAAGAGAGCAGAAATAGCCATATTACGTGCCATCCAAAGAGAGTGCTTCACCGACGAACATGGCTTGCTGATGGCAGGGAAACAGGTGGATCGCAGCAGTTCCTTGACAACCCTTACGCCGGTCATCGATGAAGAAGGAGTGATAAGAGTAGGTGGACGAATAGATGCTTCAACAGCTATTCCACCCCACTCGCGTCGGCCAGTAATTCTTCCCAAGCGTCACCATGTCACCGAGCTCGTGGTCGACTATTACCACAGAACATGGAAACATCAAAACGAAGCAACGATAATAGCGGAAATAAGGCGGCGGTATTGGATTCCACAAGTCAGGGTAGAAGTGCGTCGAGCTGCAAAATAAAATAATTCCAATTAAATTAAATAATTCCATAGGAAATAAAACGTACACATACACGTACACGTACACGCGCACGCGCGCACACACACCGTATATTGTATCAAACATAAACTAAAGCGTTTTTATTTGCCGAGGCCGGCCACGGATCAATAAATACAGCACTGTATCATGAAATATTACTTTAATCTTCTATTAATCAATGGGTATGAAATCTTTATTGTTTATAGCAACACAAAAATATTGATCAGAAATACATATAATTTTTATTATTTTAAAAAGAAATTTGGGAAATTTGTATTTAATAAGTTTGAAACTTAGCCGTCATGCCATACTGTGTCAAAGGCCTTTTCTATGTCCAGGAGCGCCAAGCCGGTGGATTTCGTAGATTGAAAATTAATCTTAAAGTGTTTATGTTGGCGTTGTACATGATGAGTGGTGCAATAAAATCTCCTGAAACCAAAATGCTCATCCGGTATCACTCCATGTTGGTTTATAAAATGCCATATTTTATCTTTTAGTATTTGCTATAAGATTTTACTCATACTACTGAGAAGACTAATAGGACGATATCTACTGCATTTATTATTAGGTTTGCATGGTTCTAAAATTGGTATCACCCTGGCTGATTTCCAAGAACTAGGAAAATACTGGTGCTTTAGCAAGAGTTTAAAATGAATGTTAGAAAACTTACAGCAATTTTTGGAAATTGCTTTAGCATTTCATTTGTAATAGAATCAAGCCTGTCTTCTTTTTTTGTACGAAGCCCTCATATTTGCTCCATAATATAGTCTGCTGTAACATAATCAGACTCTTCGGTTTGGTTGTGTGGGTATGGACTCGCATAATAGGGTATGGAAAGCATAATAGCTTAGGTCTTCAGCGATCGTATGGTGTTTGAGGAATTTGCTGGCAAACGCGTTTGCTTTGTCCACTGCTGAGTATAGTTATTATACTTAATGGGGAGAATCAGCTTTGATTTATTTTGAACAATTTGCGCTATGTTCCAAAACGGTTGAGAACACTTATCTAATTTGGAATGCTTTTATTCCATTTTCTGTTTTTAAAATTAAATATTTAATTTCGAATTTGTACGTTATAGCCACTTATTAGCCTGAAGTCTTCTATTTGTCGATATCTCAACCAGTTGCGCCGATGGCAGTTTCTGGTTTTAATAATATTTATAATAAAATTGTGTAAGATACATTTGCAAGTATCATGGGCCTATTTTGGAGAGATTGTTTGAAATTATTTTTATACTTATGCCAGTTATTGTTTTTATATTCAAGAATTGTTTCATCTAATGGACGTATATTGGCTGTAAGCTTGAACGTAATCGGTAAATGGTCGGAGTTCAGCTCATTCATATTAAAGGGTTGTGTGATATGAGAGGGAACATTGGATATAATTAAATCCAGGGTTGACGGATTTGCGCAGACGATTTTTGGAATGTAAGTTGAAGTTTTTGTGTAGGTAATGCTGAATGGTGACCTAGCAGAAAAATCCGATAACATATTTCGTATTAATTTTAGGTAGTTTATTAAAACCTAGGCTTTTTCTTATCAGAATTGCAAGCCGACCACCCACAGTGCATTCACTGTCGAGCCTTACACAGTGCAATACGGCTGTTTAGCCATGTCTCTGAGAGCAGACAGATATCAATTTTTTCTTTTGTAAGAAGAGTGAATAGTTCTATATATTTAAGCGATCCTAAAGACATCATTCTGAATATAAATATTTAATAGCTAATTGAGCTATAACATTAAATTGTTGCTCTTTAGAGTTATACTCGCTTAATCTAGTTATCATTTCCATTGTAAGTTTGGCACACATCTTCGGAAAATAAAGAGGATTTCTGGTGTGTGACTGTTGAATGTGTATTACATGTGTTGGAGTTGTTGTTTTCGACAATGCAATGCTGTTGCTCAGTCCGCGTACCTGACCAGACACTGGATAGATCCCCCCCTTCGCCCAAAACTAATTTTTTTATGTTTCATAGTGCTATTGCCAATTTTCTTTCTAATCAAGCAAATAATGACAATTAGGAATTGCTATTTACGCGGTGGAACGACGAAAAATCGACCTGTATAAAGGCCAACAATGATACTGCAACATTTTTAATTTTTAGTTGTTTCAATGGCAAATTACATATGATTTACCGCCCAATTCGGTATTCTTGATAAATTTGTCAATCTTGATAAATAATAAAAAAAACTATTTTTGTCAAGTGTTTTTGAATTTTGCGTCAAAGCCAAATTTCATTTTATTCAAATTAATTTTTAATAATTTTTGTGTGACGCAGAATTCAAAACACTTGATAAAAATATTTTTTTCCTGAATATTTATCAAGATTGACAAATTTGTCAAGAGCACAGAATCGCCTTGTTAGTGCATTTTAAAACAGCTTGCCCATGTATGGAGCCTGCAAATAAAATAGGAATAGAAATCAAAAAGAACAGACTAAAATCTGGCCAGACTCCTCAAGTACCTACTCAACTTAGCTGACCATTTCAAGGTACATTTTTTTTTACCCATTTATTGACCATATAATAATGGAAATAAATACTCGATTGAATGAGCATAGAATAATCTTCAGAGGGTTTGCTTCCATTTTATCAGTAAACCAGAGCGAAGTTAATGACACATTAATATTCAAACTTGGTCAGTTTTATGAGACATACGTTGAAAGTAAAAATATTGTGGCAGAAAGCAATTTATGGAGATTTTTAAAACGGCAGATCCTTTCACCAAAAACTGCACTTGCTGCACTTCAAGCTTGCGACGAAACGTCATTTAGTAACTTATTCAAGTTGCTTAAAATTTTTTTTATTTTTTATATGCTTCATTTTGATAAATATTTTGATTTATTTGCTTACTGGTTAAGGAGCGCTTGAATGGTTTAACAATGTTGGCAGTTCACCGTGATGTATCAATAACACCAGACGAAGTCATTGAAAGATTGAGTGGTACGTAAAGAAGACTCAACTTCACCTTATAACAATCCAATGAAGTAAATTCCAAAAACAAAATTTTCAACTAAATTAAAATACTTATGGCCAATTTGTTTACAGAGTCGTAAAATTGTCTAGAACTCACTTTAGCTAAATTTTAGTTTAAAATACGACACCACTTATAACGCAGCTTAAATTTTTCGGTTTGTTCAAAAAATAATTATATTTACTACTCGTTCTAATTGTACTTTTACGACATAGATCTAAGCTGCTTGCATGTGCTGAATTCTCCGTTCACGACTCATTTTTTCAAAAATAAATAAATTTTTTCAGGTTAGCCAATTCATGTTAAGAAATTGTAGGACTGACGTGGCACCATTTCCACGGCACCATCTTCACTCTCGCTGTCTGTGTCATTATCATCACTGACCCAATTATTAACTGGCAGAAATTTATAGTAATTTATATTTTTCCTGACTGAAAATTTTAATTTCGATGTCTGTCAAAACTACGAATATTTTATAAAGCTCGGCGTAACAAGCTTGAATCACAAATGTTTCCGATTTAAAAAATTGGAGACTAAAACTTTACTGTGTCATAGTCGGCGTCGTAAAAAACCTACGGCTCTCTCAACAAACCCAATTTTGGCCTAAATCGAAACTCAGAAGCTTTAAAACGTGTCGTATATTTAAATCTTTCTCAACAAATTGGGCATTAAAATAAAAATTAATTCAGTCAAAGTTAAAAACTAGTTGCTGCGTGTCTAATTTTTAGTTGCACCCGAAAAAATCCTGGATACGCCACTGTTCCCATTGGTTTTTAAGTTATTTCCGGGTCAGCTAGAACCTTGAAAGTTGATACAAGATCAACTATGAAATGCCATGCCATCTGGTACACAAAAATCTGCTAGATGACGCACTTATCAAGAAAACTCAAATTCGCTGAAAAACAGTGGGGAATCTTGCTACTGATTTCTCGGAGAACTATAGACTCGAAACTTTTCACATAATTCAGAAACCCATAACAATGCAATATTTGATCAAAAAAGTTTGGTAGGTGTCGCATGGATCCAACAATTTTGAAAATTATTTTAAAATTGGGAATCTTGCTATCGATTTTTAACTAACTTTGTCATGACTTGGGGGCCTTAAACGTAGCAAATAGTATAGAACACTATCACGATATAATTTTCAGAAATCCAAATTTCGATCGCAGGCCCGCTGATCGAGGCAACTTACAATAGCGAAAAGTCTTTGAAAAAGCTGGAGACTTGAAACTGAACACATGCTTCAGACCCTGGTGACAATTCAATATTTCATAAATAAGTAAATTCTCGATGTGGTTCACGTTAGCGAGTGCAGACTCGAATCATCCGCATTTTAATTCACAAATAACTATGTCTTTAAGGAGTACTCTATGGAGTATGGAGCGGAGTATTTCTGATTTTTGTAGGGTCCAGGTTCTTCTCGTATATATTGCTTGCCATCACCGCGTACCAATAAATGTTTATGGATATTCGTTTTATAATCATATTCTAAAACGAATGCATGTGTTGCGGAATATTGACAGAAGGTTGGAGTAGTAATCTTGAAAAATGTGTGTACGTATTCGCATCAATAATGTGTGTGGTATATTCGGTATATCGAGCGCTATTTTAACCAAAAAAAGTATTTTAGCGGGACTTGTGGGCTTTATCATGATTGAAGATTACTTAGGGATCATTTCGGGACCTCTTGAGGACAATTTTCGGGATATTTTTGGCACTTTATCCGGCTCACAATTTGTTACATTTGCATGATAAATTCTAACCGGCTCGCATAGTAGAGAATTCTGCCGAAAATATTACTACAGCATAATATCGGCAAAATAGGAACATCCCTTTGAAGCACCGGCATTTTCATCAATGTTTCTGGAAACTACACCAACATATGGAGACCCTGCAAGAACCGGACGACTAAACTGTTGCCACTAACATATGGGCAAATCCCAAATAGTGTTACATTTTTGCCAAAAAAAAAAAAATAACCCAATCACAAGAAAGCCTTTTTTCTGGTATATTGGTAGATAAATAGGAGCTTAATTATCAGCGTAATTCGACTTAACAATGCCTCAAAAAGATATAGTCAATAGATCGAAGATTATATATATAAATTCAAGCGGCAGTGTTTAATATGCATTTATTTAAACAATACAGCACCGATTTTGTTGAAATTTTATCAACGTGTAGAGATATGTCTAGGTTATATTTAGGCAAACAAATTTTGATACCCGCCACCCGGTTTCGGAGATATCCTTAACAATTTAAACCCGAAAAATCGTCAAATATTTTTTAAAGCGAAGTTGCTTATTCAATAACATTAACACTTTTCCTCCGATCATTTTGAAATTTTAGCAACATACCGATATATAAACTGAGAATGATTTGGAAAAAAATTGTCGATATCCGATAACCGGTTTTGGATATATTGATAAAAGTAAAACCCGGAAAATCGTTAAATATTGTTGCTATCTTAGGCAGTTCTTTACCGATTATGTTAAAAGTTTAGCAGCATGTATATATTTATGTAAAGTATATTTAAGTAAACTCTTTTTAATACCCGAAACCCGTTTTTTGAGATATACTCAAATATATGAAATCGGATAAAAAAAATTTCTACCTGCATTATGGGTATCAAATAAAAAGTACTGAAGAGAGCTTTGACGTTTTATGGTTCTCATATCGATATTTCTACTTTTCCAGCAGTGTATTTCGATATTTGGACCCAGGTACCCACAAAACTTGTATAAACAATAACCTGGAAACAATAGACGTTGAAGCGAGAAACAAAGCAAGGTGGTTTCGATTTCATGGGTAAAATTAGAGTGCAAAAATAAAGCGATGTGTTGTGCATTCGGAAATATACATTATATTCAATTCGAATTTCTTCCCTTTTTTTAAAACTTCCTTCTCCGACATATTTACTTGAACATTCTAAATAAAAAAATATTGTTTGCATATTTCATGGAAAAATTACAAAACTTTTACCCAGTTTTTTTTTTTTTCTGTTTTAAACCACTGGCATCAAAAAATCTTTCTATTGAGATATAAATAAAATACTCAGAACACGAAACCAAAAAAAACACGATTAGTTTTGTGAACCGTAATCTAAAGTGCCAAATCCGGAAGCCATGCATGTATTAATTTTTTTCCTATTAATAGGATGTATTATATTTACCTGACCTCTATTCTCCAGCTTTTGGTTAATATTATTTAACGAACAGGGGAACTTTAATTCTTTTCACTTAAGGCCCTATTAGGAAATCTTTAACTTTAAGGCTATTAAAGGGAAATAATTATGTATTTATACTTGCATATTTTTATTTTTTTTTAATTATTATAATAAATTTGTGCTTCATTTCACTAACGTTTGAATAAAAATTAGTTTGGAAGTAATTAGATACATTTTTCCAAAATTTTTTACGGTTTTTGATATTTCTTGAAAATTTACCATATTTGCCCCTTGTACAAAGTTCAATAACTATCGTTATGCTAATATTTCAAAATGAGGCATTTGGTTTTATACTACTGCAGTGTAGGACAGCAAATTACAAAAGTGTAACACGTAATAAAAGTAACACTGTATCTGTGCCTACAAATAAACATGCAGCCGTAAAAAAGTTACGCACCAAAGTAGCTCGACATTTATGCCTCTACCTTGAAAACTAAAGGGAGCACATCAAATTCAAAACCACCGAAAGTTTTGCTGTATATTAGGCTACCATTGCGTACAACCAAAGTTTTAATACTCCTTTGCCTCAAAAAGTTATAAGCACAAAATCACAAATATTGAAAATGGCCAAAAACAGAGTATCGCTACTTTCATTGATGATAACATTTAATATTGGAGGAGCACATTAACCTCGCTTACATTTTTAGAATCTCCATCTCAAAAACTACACCCTGGTAGAATACAGCGATACATTGATGCCTCAAAATGTTATAGAACAAATACCAAAAAGAAAATTAAGAGTATCACTCGAAAAAGCGATAAATTCGACGTTTTTCGACTTTCAAAGCTCGGTAAAAACTTATTGTCTACATTTTTTTCATCCAAATTTTCAGAGAAGATATTCTATACGTGAAACTAAATATCCATATGCTTTTTCCCCGCTTTAATTCATTAACCGATATGTAGCATCCGAGTATCCAAAAATGTAATACTATTTGGGATATGCCCATATACAGAAACCTGAAGTTTTCTGTTGGAGTAAAATGGCATATTGTTCATTTTGTTCTGCTTTATCTTTTTTGGTTCCACACTTTGCTTTCATAGAATGATGAAAATAACGTACGTAAAATTAAAGGTATGTATAAAAAATAAATATACAATTCTACTCAAAATACGTTGGCTTGGAGTCAAAGGCAAGATTCTAGTGAAAGTTGCCTCTTTAGAAATTGTATGCAGTAATTGTTTACTTTAATAGGAAATTGGTCAGGATTGGAATGGTCAGGTGAGTAACCGAAACCTTAGCACTTAGTGCTACCTTTACGGATCATAATTTCCGACATCGTCTCATTGCGTCTTCTTATACCAGCACGCTTATTTCAATTCAGCCTTAAACTAGAGCCCATCACATTTTTAGCACAGTACTGTGCTTTCACTGCTATGCGTTCGAAATTCTCACGTTAATTTGTAAGGCTTACTTGAACACGGGAATAACCGTAGCGGAGCTGTGTATGCTAACTTCACCTGGTACTAAGCTCGCCGGATTGGGGTGCTTCTTGCTCGCTACTTCTGGTCACCCTAGCTTACAAAAAGAAAATTTATTCATGCACATTCAAAAAAAAATCGGACAACAGCAAAACTGAACTTACCTCAACCATAAACCCAAGATGAACCAAAACTAATTTTAACCGGACGGACTAACTATGAAATGGACTGAATCCGCTACAACTCACCTGAAAAGCAATACACCCGCTTCTCTACTCTTCCCTGCCCAACCATAAAGAGATACTTACGTCATATCACCTAGCCCAACCAAAACCTCCGCACAACACTATTAAATTTAGCAAGTCATATTTTCTTTTCAAATATATGCAGAACAATTCATTTATTATTAAATTTTAACTCTAAACACATTCTTAGGCTTTAAACTTCTATTTTATACATATCTCCTAACAGAGATTCTGGGAATCAAAGTTAATAAATCTTAGAACACCCTAATGCATCATTTGCTATCGATTTTTAACTAACTTTGTCATGACTTGGGGACCTTAAACGTAGCAAATAGTATAGAACACTATCACGATATAATTTTCAGAAATCCAAATTTCGATAGCAGGCCCGCTGATCGAGGCAACTTACAATAGCGAAAAGTCTTTGAAAAAGCTGGAGACTTGAAACTGAACACATGCTTCAGACCCTGGTGACAATTCAATATTTCATAAATAAGTAAATTCTCGATGTGGTTCACGTTAGCGAGTGCAGACTCGAATCATCCGCATTTGAATTCACAAATAAATATGTCTTTAAGGAGTACTCTATGGAGTATGGAGCGGAGTATTTCTGATTTTTGTAGGGTCCAGGTTCTTCTCGTATATATTGCTTGCCATCACCGCGAACCAATAAATGTTTATGGATATTCGTTTTATAATCATATTCTAAAACGAATGCATGTGTTGCGGAATATTGACAGAAGGTTGGAGTAGTAATCTTGAAAAATGTGTGTACGTATTCGCATCAATAATGTGTGTGGTATATTCGGTACATATATCGAGCGCTATGTTAACCAAAAAAAGTATTTTAGCGGGACTTGTGGGCTTTATCATGATTGAAGGTTACTTCGGGATCATTTCGGGACCTCTTGAGGACAATTTTCGGGATATTTTTGGCACTTTATCCGGCTCACAATTTGTTACATTTGCATGATAAATTCTATCCGGCTCGCATAGTAGACAATTCTGCCGAAAATATTACTACAGCATAATATCGGCAAAATAGGAACATCCCTTTGAAGCACCGGCATTTTCATCAATGTTTCTGGAAACTACACCAACATATGGAGACCCTGCAAGAACCGGACGACTAAACTGTTGCCACTAACATATGGGCAAATCCCAAATAGTGTTACATTTTTGCCAAAAAAAAAAAAATAACCCAATCACAAGAAAGCCTTTTTTCTGGTATATTGGTAGATAAATAGGAGCTTAATTATCAGCGTAATTCGACTTAACAATGCCTCAAAAAGATATAGTCAATAGATCGAAGATTATATATATAAATTCAAGGCGCAGTGTTTAATATGCATTTATTTAAACAATACAGCACCGATTTTGTTGAAATTTTATCAACGTGTAGAGATATGTCTAGGTTATATTTAGGCAAAAAAATTTTGATACCCGCCACCCGGTTTCGGAGATATCGTTAACAATTTAAACCCGAAAAATCGTCAAATATTTTTTAAAGCGAAGTTGCTTATTCAATAACATTAACACTTTTCCTCCGATCATTTTGAAATTTTATCAACATACCGATATATAAACTGAGAATGATTTGGAAAAAAATTGTCGATATCCGATAACCGGTTTTGGATATATTGATAAAAGTAAAACCCGGAAAATTGTTAAATATTTTTGCTATCTTAGGCAGTTCTTTACCGATTATGTTAAAAGCTTAGCAGCATGTATATATTTATATAAAGTATATTTAAGTAAACTCTTTTTAATACCCGAAACCCGGTTTTTGAGATATAATCAAATATATGAAATCGGATAAAAAAATTTTCTACCTGCGTTATGGGTATCAAATAAAAAATACTGAAGAGAGCTTTGATATTTGGACCCAGGTACCCACAAAACTTGTATAAACAATAACCTTGAAACAATAGACGTTGAAACGAGAAACAAAGCAAGGTGGTTTCGATTTCATGGGTAAAATTAGAGTGCAAAAATAAAGCGATGTGTTGTGCATTCGAAAATATACATTATATTCAATTCGAATTTCTTCCCTTTTTTTAAAACTTCCTTCTCCGACATATTTACTTGAACGTTCTAAATAAAAAAATATTGTTTGCATATTTCATGGAAAAATTACAAAACTTTTACCCAGTTTTTTTTTTTCTGTTTTAAACCACTGGCATCAAAAAATCTTTATATTGAGATATAAATAAAATACTCAGAACACGAAACCAAAAAAAACACGATTAGTTTTGTGAACCGTAATCTAAAGTGCCAAATCCGGAAGCCATGCATGTATTAATTTTTTTCCTATTAATAGGATGTATTATATTTACCTGACCTCTATTCTCCAGCTTTTGGTTAATATTATTTAACGAACAGGAGAACTTTAATTCTTTTCACTTAAGGCCCTATTAGGAAATCTTTAACTTTAAGGCTATTAAAGGGAAATAATTATGTATTTATACTTGCATATTTTTATTTTTTTTTAATTATTATAATAAATTTGTGCTTCATTTCACTAACGTTTGAATAAAAATTAGTTTGGAAGTAATTAGATACATTTTTCCAAAATTTTTTACGGTTTTTGATATTTCTTGAAAATTTACCATATTTGCCCCTTGTACAAAGTTCAATAACTTTCGTTATGCTAATATTTCAAAATGAGGCATTTGGTTTTATACTACTGTAGTGTAGGACAGCAAATTACAAAAGTGTAACACGTAATAAAAGTAACACTGTATCTGTGCCTACAAAAAAACATCCAGCCGTAAAAAAGTTACGCACCAAAGTAGCTCGACATTTATGCCTCTACCTTGAAAACTAAAGGGAGCACATCAAATTCAAAACCACCGAAAGTTTTGCTGTATATTAGGCTATCATTGCGTACAACCAAAGTTTTAATACTCCTTTGCCTCAAAAAGTTATAAGCACAAAATCACAAATATTGAAAATGGCCAAAAACAGAGTATCGCTACTTTCATTGATGATAACATTTAATATTGGAGGAGCACATTAACCTCGCTTACATTTTTAGAATCTCCATCTCAAAAACTACACCCTGGTAGAATACAGCGATACATTGATGCCTCAAAATGTTATAGAACAAATACCAAAAAGAAAATTAAGAGTATCACTCGAAAAAGCGATAAATTCGACGTTTTTCGACTTTCAAAGCTCGGTAAAAACTTATTGTCTACATTTTTTTCATCCAAATTTTCAGAGAAGATAGTCTATACGTGAAACTAAATATCCATATGCTTTTTCCCCGCTTTAATTCATTAACCGATATGTAGCATCCGAGTATCCAAAAATGTAATACTATTTGGGATATGCCCATATACAGAAACCTGGAGTTTTCTGTTGGAGTAAAATGGCATATTGTTCATTTCGTTCTGCTTTATGTTTTTTGGTTCCACACTTTGCTTTCATAGAAATGATGAAAATAACGTACGTAAAATTAAAGGTATGTATAAAAAATAAATATACAATTATACTCAAAATACGTTGGCTTGGAGTCAAAGGCAAGATTCTAGTGAAAGTTGCCTCTTTAGAAATTGTATGCAGTAATTGTTTACTTTAATAGAAAATTGCTAAATCACGTCCGAAAACTCCAGGGGAGGCATCAAAAGAGGTCGTATTAAGCGGATTTTCAAGTTTTCGTTTCAGGTAAAAGTTATCCCAGCCTATCTCAAATGAGTTATTACAATAACCACATGCAATTCATAGAAAAGTTGGTACTTAATTGTTTGTGCTAAACGCTTCTAAAAATGTCGGTAGAAGTATCAATGACGCGGAAAACAAACATTTTGTCTCAGTGAAAAGTTATGAACAAAGAACCAAAAAATGGCCCAGGCCTAGGTGGCCGTCGTAAACAATTGCCGAAAATTTTTAACTTTAACTGCAGTAGCCATGTGTTTACATAGATTCATTGCAGGATCGTTTACTTATACATATCAGCAAGAACAACAACTCCAAATCATTCTCTTTTACTAATCGCAGCAGCACACGGGCGATATCACCAGTGTCATCACCTACTGGTTCGGACAAACTTCTAACTCCAATAAACCTATTTGCATATTCCTCGACTATGCAGCAATTGAAGCAACAACCAGTGACCAATGGTCAGGTGAGTAACCGAAACCTTAGCACTTAGTTCTACCTTTACAGATCATAATTTCCGACATCGTCTCATTGCGTCTTCTTATACCAGCACGCTTATTTCAATTCAGCCTTAAACTAGAGCCCATCACATTTTTAGCACAGTACTGTGCTTTCACTGCTATGCGTTCGAAATTCTCACGTTAATTTGTAAGGCTTACTTGAACACGGGAATAACCGTAGCGGAGCTGTGTATGCTAACTTCACCTGGTACTAAGCTCGCCGGATTGGGGTGCTTCTTGCTCGCTACTTCTGGTCACCCTAGCTTACAAAAAGAAAATTTATTCATGCACATTCAAAAAAAAATCGGACAACAGCAAAACTGAACTTACCTCAACCATAAACCCAAGATGAACCAAAACTAATTTTAACCGGACGGACTAACTATGAAATGGACTGAATCCGCTACAACTCACCTGAAAAGCAATACACCCGCTTCTCTACTCTTCCCTGCCCAACCATAAAGAGATACTTACGTCATATCACCTAGCCCAACCAAAACCTCCGCACAACACTATTAAATTTAGCAAGTCATATTTTCTTTTCAAATATATGCAGAACAATTCATTTATTATTAAATTTTAACTCTAAACACATTCTTAGGCTTTAAACTTCTATTTTATACATATCTCCTAACAGAGATTCTGGGAATCAAAGTTAATAAATCTTAGAACACCCTAATGCATCATTTGCTATCGATTTTTAACTAACTTTGTCATGACTTGGGGACCTTAAACGTAGCAAATAGTATAGAACACTATCACGATATAATTTTCAGAAATCCAAATTTCGATCGCAGGCCCGCTGATCGAGGCAACTTACAATAGCGAAAAGTCTTTGAAAAAGCTGGAGACTTGAAACTGAACACATGCTTCAGACCCTGGTGACAATTCAATATTTCATAAATAAGTAAATTCTCGATGTGGTTCACGTTAGCGAGTGCAGACTCGAATCATCCGCATTTGAATTCACAAATAAATATGTCTTTAAGGAGTACTCTATGGAGTATGGAGCGGAGTATTTCTGATTTTTGTAGGGTCCAGGTTCTTCTCGTATATATTGCTTGCCATCACCGCGAACCAATAAATGTTTATGGATATTCGTTTTATAATCATATTCTAAAACGAATGCATGTGTTGCGGAATATTGACAGAAGGTTGGAGTAGTAATCTTGAAAAATGTGTGTACGTATTCGCATCAATAATGTGTGTGGTATATTCGGTACATATATCGAGCGCTATGTTAACCAAAAAAAGTATTTTAGCGGGACTTGTGGGCTTTATCATGATTGAAGATTACTTAGGGATCATTTCGGGACCTCTTGAGGACAATTTTCGGGATATTTTTGGCACTTTATCCGGCTCACAATTTGTTACATTTGCATGATAAATTCTATCCGGCTCGCATAGTAGACAATTCTGCCGAAAATATTACTACACCATAATATCGGCAAAATAGGAACATTCCTTTGAAGCACCGGCATTTTCATCAATGTTTCTGGAAACTACACCAACATATGGAGACCCTGCAAGAACCGGACGACTAAACTGTTGCCACTAACATATGGGCAAATCCCAAATAGTGTTACATTTTTGCCAAAAAAAAAAAAAATAACCCAATCACAAGAAAGCCTTTTTTCTGGTATATTGGTAGATAAATAGGAGCTTAATTATCAGCGTAATTCGACTTACACAATGCCTCAAAAAGATATAGTCAATAGATCGAAGATTATATATATAAATTCAAGGCGCAATGTTTAATATGCATTTATTTAAACAATACAGCACCGATTTTGTTGATATTTTATCAACGTGTAGAGATATGTCTAGGTTATATTTAGGCAAAAAAATTGTGATACCCGCCACCCGGTTTCGGAGATATCGTTAACAATTTAAACCCGAAAAATCGTCAAATATTTTTTAAAGCGAAGTTGCTTATTCAATAACATTAACACTTTTCCTCCGATCATTTTGAAATTTTATCAACATACCGATATATAAACTGAGAATGATTTGGAAAAAAATTGTCGATATCCGATAACCGGTTTTGGATATATTGATAAAAGTAAAACCAGGAAAATTGTTAAATATTTTTGCTATCTTAGGCAGTTCTTTATCGATTATGTTAAAAGTTTAGCAGCATGTATATATTTATGTAAAGTATATTTAAGTAAACTCTTCTTAATACCCGAAACCCGGTTTTTGAGATATACTCAAATATATGAAATCGGATAAAAAAAATTTCTACCTGCATTATGGGTATCAAATAAAAAGTACTGAAGAGAGCTTTGACGTTTTATGGTTCTCATATCGATATTTCTACTTTTCCAGCAGTGTATTTCGATATTTGGACCCAGGTACACACAAAACTTGTATAAACAATAACCTTGAAACAATAGACGTTGAAGCGAGAATAAAAATAAAGCGATGTGTTGTGCATTCGAAAATATACATTATATTCAATTCGAATTTCTTCCCTTTTTTTAAAACTTCCTTCTCCGACATATTTACCTGAAAGTTCTAAATAAAAAAATATTGTTTGCATATTTCATGGAAAAATTACAAAACTTTTACCCAGTTTTTATACCCAGCGTACTAGTACTAGTACAAGGGTATATTAATTTTGTCCACATAACGGTACTATGTAACGGCACAAAATAATCGAGTTAGATATAGAGTTCCATATATGAAAGTTCTTAGGTTGAAAAGAGGAATTGATTAAGGCATGTCCGTCCGTCTGTCCGTCCGTGTACACGATAACTTGAGTAAAAATTGAGATATTTGCATGAAATTTTGCATACAGGTTACTTTCTGGCCAAGGTAGGTTGCTATTAAAAATGGACGAAATCGGATGATAACCACGCCCCCTTTTTCGATATCGAAAATTTCGAAAAACGTATAAGACGGGTTAATTCAATATCAGAAGCAGCTACAATGATAACATTTGCAATATGTATTGATTTATATGTTCTAAGGCGGATTTTACCAAATTTTTTGAAAAGGGGCCTGGCACCGCCCCCATATATTTGAAGAAATTTTAAAATTTTGACTCCTAATAACTTGAGAACAGTTTATGCTAGTATAACGAAATTTTGTAGAGGGCATACTATTGTTGTGTTAAATTCAGATATAGAAAATAAACGAAATCGCTTGGCGACCACGCCTACTTTTTTATAAAAGTTATATTGAAAGGAGGTGGAAATATTGAAAAGTCCATATCTAATTAACTGATACCGCTATAATAATATAATTTGGTACATACATCAATTTTCATATTCTTTACATTATTTTTGCAAAATTTTGGAAAGTGGGCGTGGCACCGACCACTTATGAGTCAAGTAATTTTCAAATTCGACTGCTAATAACTTCCGAACGGTGTGAGATAGGTTTACGAAACTAGGTTCCAGGCATGTTATATTTATGTAGAGTACTACCACAGAAAATAAGAAAAATCGGTGAACGACCACGCCCCTTTGTGGACTAAAGTTCTCTAAACGAGAGTTAGGAAACCGGAATATGCAATATCTGTTTAACTGATAAAGATATAATGCTAAAATTTAGTACACTCATTCACCTGATGATGTTATTAGTGATGTTTAAAGGTTTTTTGGTAATATTTTGGAAAATGGGCGTGGCACCGCCCACAAGTGAATAAACAAAATATCAACATTTCACTATTAACAAGCCACTGTGAAAGTATCATAAAGATCTGCAATGAAAACTGATCTTCAATAGGGACAAACAACATAATAAAATCCGTGGGCGTGCCACCACCCACTTCTTTAAAATTAGGTAAATATTGATTAATGGACACATATATCCGTACATCGAAAAATTACACAAAATACGTTGAAAGTTATGGGCATGGCACGCCTTCTTTTCCAAAGTTATATATAGGACATGGTATAACCCTTGAAAAGATCGATTCAGTACTTTTGGCTCATGTAAGCGGTTAAAGCTTTATAAGCAAGGAGCGTGGCCGCGCCCACCAAATTCGCTATTGTTTAGGCTCGGCATAGATTGGTTTTTAAAATGGGCGAAATCGGATGAAAACCACGCCCCCTTTTTCTGGATATTTAATGTTCGGTTCACCCGAACTTAGACTTACTTGTTTTTTTTCTGTTTTAAACCACTGGCATCAAAAAATCTTTATATTGAGATATAAATAAAATACTCAGAACACGAAACCAAAAAAAACACGATTAGTTTTGTGAACCGTAATCTAAAGTGCCAAATCCGGAAGCCATGCATGTATTAATTTTTTTCCTATTAATAGGATGTATTATATTTACCTGACCTCTATTCTCCAGCTTTTGGTTAATATTATTTAACGAACAGGAGAACTTTAATTCTTTTCACGTAAGGCCCTATTAGGAAATCTTTAACTTTAAGGCTATTAAAGGGAAATAATTATGTATTTATACTTGCATATTTTTATTTTTTTTTAATTATTATAATAAATGTGTGCTTCATTTCACTAACGTTTGAATAAAAATTAGTTTGGAAGTAATTAGATACATTTTTCCAAAATTTTTTACGGTTTTTGATATTTCTTGAAAATTTACCATATTTGCCCCTTGTACAAAGTTCAATAACTTTCGTTATGCTAATATTTCAAAATTAAGCATTTGGTTTTATACCACTGTAGTGTAGGACAGCAAATTACAAAAGTGTAACACGTAATAAAAGTAACACTGTATCTGTGCCTACAAAAAAACATGCAGCCGTAAAAAAGTTACGCACCAAAGTAGCTCGACATTTATGCCTCTACCTTGAAAACTAAAGGGAGCACATCAAATTCAAAACCACCGAAAGTTTTGCTGTATATTAGGCTATCATTGCGTACAACCAAAGTTTTAATACTCCTTTGCCTCAAAAAGTTATAAGCACAAAATCACAAATATTGAAAATGGCCAAAAACAGAGTATCGCTACTTTCATTGATGATAACATTTAATATTGGAGGAGCACATTAACCTCGCTTACATTTTTAGAATCTCCATCTCAAAAACTACACCCTGGTAGAATACAGCGATACATTGATGCCTCAAAATGTTATAGAACAAATACCAAAAAGAAAATTAAGAGTATCACTCGAAAAAGCGATAAATTCGACGTTTTTCGACTTTCAAAGCTCAGTAAAAACTTATTGTCTACATTTTTTTCATCCAAATTTTCAGAGAAGATAGTCTATACGTGAAACTAAATATCCATATGCTTTTTCCCCGCTTTAATTCATTAACCGATATGAAGCATCCGAGTATCCAAAAATGTAATACTATTTGGGATATGCCCATATACAGAAACCTGAAGTTTTCTGTTGGAGTAAAATGGCATATTGTTCATTGTGTTCTGCTTTATCTTTTTTGGTTCCACACTTTGCTTTCATAGAAATGATGAAAATAACGTACGTAAAATTAAAGGTATGTATAAAAAATAAATATACAATTCTACTCGAAATACGTTGGCTTGGAGTCAAAGGCAAGATTCTAGTGAAAGTTGCCTCTTAGAAATTGTATGCAGTAATTGTTTACTTTAATATAAAATTGCTAAATCACGTCCGAAAACTCCAGGGGAGGCATCAAAAGAGGTCGTATTAAGCGGATTTTCAAGTTTTCGTTTCAGGTAAAAGTTATCCCAGCCTATCTCAAATGAGTTATTACAATAACCACATGCAATTCATAGAAAAGTTGGTAATTGTTTGTGCTAAACGCTTCTAAAAATGTCGGTAGAAGTATCAATGACGCGGAAAACAAACATTTTGTCTCAATTATATTAAACAATTGCCGAAAATTTTTAACTTTAACTGCAGAAGCCATGTGTTTACATAGATTCATTGCAGGATCGTTTACTTATACATATCAGCAAGAACAACAACTCCAAATCATTCTCTTTTACTAATCGCAGCAACACACGGGCGATATCACCAGTGTCATCACCTACTGGTTCGGACAAACTTCTAACGCCAATAAACCTATTTGCATATTCCTCGACTATGCAGCAATTGAAGCAACAACCAGTGACCAATGGTCAGGTGAGTAACCGAAACCTTAGCACTTAGTTCTACCTTTACAGATCATAATTTCCGACATCGTCTCATTGCGTCTTCTTATACCAGCACGCTTATTTCAATTCAGCCTTAAACTAGAGCCCATCACATTTTTAGCACAGTACTGTGCTTTCACTGCTATGCGTTCGAAATTCTCACGTTAATATGTAAGGCTTACTTGAACACGGGAATAACCGTAGCGGAGCTGTGCATGCTAGCTTCACCTGGTACTAAGCTCGCCGGATTGGGGTGGTTCTTGCTCGCTACTTCTGGTCACCCTAGCTTACAACAAGAAAATTTATTCATGCACATTCAAACAAAAATCGGACAACAGCAAAACGGAACTTACCTCAACCATAAACCCAAGATGAACCAAAACTAATTTTAACCGGACGGACTAACTATGAAATGGACTGAATCCGCTACAACTCACCTGAAAAGTAATACACCCGCTTCTCTACTCTTCTCTGCCCAACCATAAAGAGATACTTACGTCATATCACCTAGCCCAACCAAAACCTCCGCACAACACTATTAAATTTAGCAAGTCATATTTTCTTTTCAAATATATGCAGAACAATTCATTTATTATTAAATTTTAACTCTAAACACATTCTTAGGCTTTAAACTTCTATTTTATACATATCTCCTAACAGAGATTCTGGGAATCAAAGTTAATAAATCTTAGAACACCCTAATGCATCATTTGCCTTCTAAACAAGAGGAACTTTTGTTTTGGCTTTATTTTTGTTTACCTACAAAGAGTATCGTCTCTTAATATTTAAGAAAACGCAATCAATCGAGAGGTTAGTAAATGTATATATGTATGTCTGTATGTAACTACCTAGGTTAGTTAGGCAGGGTAAAGAGAATAAAAAGTAATAACAATAAACCACTTACATTTTCTCCGAGCGTGAACAGCACGCGCCTGGTGAGCTACGTCATTGTGGTGAGTTGCTGCTCTAAGAGAATGTTACATACAATTGTACATGTCCAACTCCCTCTATATAAAAATACAAAAAGACTACTACTTCTGTTTACACATTATCCCGCTAGGATTTTACGCTTTAAATTTTTAAGTTTTTTACAACTGACACCGCTACCATTTTACGCAAAAGCAGGAGCGGATTCAGAAGCGAATTTACTTAAAAGGCAGATGACTTACATATTCACCATGCAAAGAAATGTTATATTATTTACATTAACATTGACCTTAATGATACGGTTTAGGAGTAATCCTTATATTACAATATTTTTCTAGGAAGTCCCAAGCTCCCAAATTCCTTTTTTAACAATATTTCTTAGCTAATTATCTGTTTACGCAATAGTCGACTTTTTCCAATCACTTTTCTACAAACTCTTAGAAATCGGGCTTAGAAAGGTTGAATAAGCAATGGGAAATACTGGTTATTAAACTAGATGACAAAATTCTTTATAGTGTACGTACATACATATGTACATTGGTTCATATATATATATTTAACAAGCATGCAGATTTCTGGGTTTCCTATATGCACAAAGAGTTTTTCTTTTTTGATATTATTTATATCAAATAAAGGAACTGAATTAACTTGGTTTTTATCAACGTCTTATTTATAACCTCAAACGAAGGAAAGTGCAGGAAAGGCTCTTATCTTTTTTCCTGTAAGCCAAAACTGGAAACCATAGGCGGGTTTAAAATTTAACTTTTTGAAAACACTTTTAATTTAAGCTGTTCATTTTCCTTTAAGGGTAATAATTCTGGCTTAATAACACCTGTAACCATGACACTTCAAGTTGCAACAGGATAGGCTCCTCCAACCTTGTGATGAAGATCTCCAACGTAATTGTTATTTATCGGCTTTTCCCCGGTGAATCCTTATCGCAAAAACTCTGGGGTGGCACACTCTCGTAGATTCGGTTTGCACTTTAAGCGATATTTACCGCGAATCAAATGGAATTGAAACTTATTTATTGCACGCGGAGACGTTTTTATACCCGACTTATCGCGCTGAAGAGCTGGATCCAAAAGACAGAAAATCTCTTTTCGGAAGCTGAGCTAAGCTCACTTTTCTTTTGACAGATCGAAAGGTTCTCTCAATTTTTCTTTCTGTCTTGTAGTTTGAACTGTTCCAACACAGGGTTGCATGCCGAACTGATATAAGACTTATAAAATTTAGCAAACAAAATGTTTTCACTACTACGCGATGGAAAACACGCTCACAAAGCAGGTGTTGTTGGCAAAGTATTTTAAAAAATATTTCTTTGACAAAACATCTGAGAAGGCGTGGCATTTAACCTGGTTGCATGCCCTTAGCGTGAAAGGTTCCTATTAGTTTTCCGTTAAGGTCTTCAAGAACGTAATAAAACGAGCCCATTCTCTCTCGAACCCTTGCCCTGATAAAAGTCTTAGCAAGTTTGGCATTAAATTATTTCGCCATATTGCTCTGAGCAAAGTTCCTACTTCCTAGACCTTAGATTATACTGATTTTTACTACGTTCAAAGGCTTTGTCCAAATTATTTCGGACTTTATCCCTAACAGAAATAATTTTATCAAAACGAGACATGGGTTCCACTATACCTTCAGATGTATACTGCGCAAGAGGTTGTAGTCATCCCAATGAGTTACCATATGTTGACCAAAAACTACAAAGTATGGACTGTAGCCGGTAGACTGATGCACTGAATTACGTAGCGCCGCATTGATGCTACTCAAATGACAATCCCATTCACGTTGGTCTTTTTCGATGTACGCCCTTAGTGCAGCGTTTATGGAACGGTTTACCCTTTCTGAGGAATTGCTCTGTGGCGAATAGATGGCAGTAAACATATGTGTGATTCCGCATTTGGTTATTAATGCTTCAAACTCCTTTGCCTTGAATTGGCCGCCATTATCGCTGACAATGTATTCCGGTACTCCGAAAACATCGAATACGTTAACCTTTAGGAAGTTAATAATCGATGTAGTGTTAAATTTCTTTAAAGGACCGGGAAACGTGAATTTGGACATATGATCGAGCACAATGAATAAACCTATGTGACCACTTTTAGACCTGGGAAAAGGGCCAATAAAATCTATGTAAAGCCTTTGAAATATTCTTTCAGCTGGGACACTTTTCCCCATCGGTGAACGTAAAATCTTTGTAGGGTACTTAGTCGTTTTGCATACCTCATAATTGGAAACATATAACCTCACGTCTCTAACCAGCCCTGGCCAATACAGATAACGTCGAATCTTTTCCAGGGTTTTCGGTATTCCACCATGTGCGCTTGTTTTAGCATCATTGGCATTTGAGATAACGTCCTTGCGCAGCGAGGTGGGCACCAAAAAATTCCAAGCCATATTTTCTTTTTCCGGCTCGCCGGTATAGAACTCGTTTCGGTGGTAAATGAACTTGTCGATTACTTTGAAATCAGGAAAATTTTCAGCTTTTGCTAGTAACTTTTCTCTCATATCCACGTAGTCACGCTCATCAAATGCTTTCGAAGTGAGATCTATATCTGGTAAGTAGTCAACTGACAAAGATGACACCAGCTCATCATCCGAATACATTCGAGACAACGCGTCTGGAACCACGTTTATACTACCTTTGCGATGTTAATCGCAAAATCAAATCCCTGAAACTTTAATGCTCAGCGCGCTAATCTTCCGCTGCGATCACTTTGATGCATCAGCCAGCGCAGATTTGCATGATCGGTGATGATTGTAAAGGCTTGACCTTCCACGTAAGCTCTAAACTTTTTGATAGCTAGCACCGCTGCTAAGCATTCCCTCTCCGTAACTGAATAATTTTGTTGCGCTTTATTCAATTTTTGAGACATGTATGCTATGGGTATTTCTTCACCTGCCTCATTTTTCTGCGCTAGCACGGCACCTACCCCATGCAAACTCGCATCGCATTGTATCAAAAAGGGCTTCCGGAAATCAAGATTGGCTGGAAAAGGAGCAGTCGTTATATGGGTTTTCACTAAATCAAAAGACTTTTGGGCTTCATCTGACCAGTGGAATGACTTGGATTTCTTTAGAAGTTCGGTGAGCGGATGTGTGACTTGTGCGAAATTGGCAACGAACCTACGGTACCAACCCGCCATACCAAGGAATCTACGCAGCTGTTTTACTGATTTTGGTACAGGGTAGTTGGCTATCGCGGATACCTTTTCTGGGTCAGTTTCCAAGGTTCCTAATCCCACTACATATCCTAGATAACGATCTTCTGTTAAACAAAATTTACTTTTGGCAATATTTATTGTCAGACCTGCCTTTTGAATATGACCGGCTACTTCCTTTAGCAGTTCTATATTTATGTGCGTCAAAATCTTCCGAAACTAACAGCAAGTCATCCAGATAGACGAAAACTTTTCCCTTCAGATTATAAGGAATTACGCGGTCCATTAACCTACACATTGTCTGGGGAGCATTGCAAAGGCCGAACGGCATGGCCGTGTATTGATACAGAGGTCTATTTGGTACCGTAAAAGCCGTTTTTTCGCGAGAACTCATTTCCAGTGGAATTTGCCAAAATGCGTCCTTTAAATCCAAGCTGAAAATGAATTATGCTCGTGGAAGCCTAGACAATATCCCCTCAATGTGAGGTAATGGGTACGCATCCTTAACAGTCACTGCATTCACCTTTCAACTATCTAAACACAATCGAACTTTCCCTAACAACTGGAGATGACCAGGGACTGTTAGATTCTTCAATAACTCCCAATGACAACATCCGATCGATTTCATCGCACATCAGTTTTTCGACTGCTGGTGATACAGGGAAATGTCGTTGCTTGACCGGTTTTGCATCACCTACATGTTCAGCCAGAGAAGTCTTTCCCAGCCCTTTACTATCAAAATTTGGAAAGCACAAAATTGCATTTTGTAATTTCTTTTCTTGTTCTCTACTCAAGCTGTGACAATTCGATTCTTTAGCGGATACACCAATCTCGCTAATAATGTTGGACGCAATTTCAAACTCTTTCCAAAAATTTACTCTTAGATAGATATCCTGTACTAGTGAAGGTATTATATAAAATTCAATAGGCCGTGTTTCGCCTTTGTAGGTTATTTCTAGCTGTATAATACCAGCTACTTCTTGCCTAGAACCATCTGCTGTGCTGATACTTTCTTGCAGTTTTTTCAAGGCTAGATTTTCCTTCAAAACCTCCCTAGCAAGGTTTCCCCCCAAGCAACTGACGGAAGCTCCTGAGTCAAGAAGTAATAACTGATTTTTACCCAATGTTAATAGAAGCATATGGTCGAATATCGTTGGTCTTGTGAAAAATTGCAGATAAAGAATTTAATTGATACTTGTTTTTGCTTGATTTCGGCCCAATATTTCCTTGCTCTATCGGCTGAACGGGTTCGTTTGAAAATGTTTTCCCGTGCCACCCGATATGCAATCAACTTTTCGTGAAAGGGTATGATAGGAGAAAGTTTGGGTATGTCCTTGTCTTCAAAGTTTCTATTTGGATTGTTCAAATTAGAAACTTTATTGTCTAATTTTGGGCATCCGACTTTTTGAGGGGATGTCTGGGCTGCTTGCTGACATCGCTGTTCGCGTTTTTCGGAACATTACACTGTGGGCAACTTGGTAAAAATAATGCTAACAAGCCGCAACCGTAGCAGAACACTCGACGTGGCTTTATGCAGCTTTTGTAGTTGTGGCCAGCCTCGTCGCAATTCCAGCAATTCCTCTCAGGTATTTGTCCAGAATTCAATACAGCCTCACACATAACATCCTTGCTTTCATTCTCGACAACCACCTCCGAAACGTTCCTACGTGGCTGCATATTTGTTCGTTGGCTTGGCAACTTACTTTGTAATTCAGATACCAGGTTCTCCCTTTTCCTACATGCTTTTCGAAGATCAGAGATATTGTTCAACTCCAAACGCAAAAGCTCCAACCTTATCTCTGGTTGTAGATTCCTCAAAACTATGTCTACCAACTCCCGTTCAGATAATGGACACCTTAAACTGTCAGCTGTTGTCAAAACGTGATCTAAATAAATTTCAAAGGATTCACCGACTATTTGCTTCAGGCTTCGAATGGATTCTTTGACCCTTCGCATATTTCTGTCCAGTCTAATTCCTCAACAGTATGATGATGGCGCCAAATCCAGCGTTTGGCTTTACCTTCAAATAACATATGGACATTATGACAAAGTGAGAGATAATCACCTCTCAAGGCGGAACTAGTAAGAGCATTTACCCGGTATATAAATTCATCTACAGGAACGCTATTTAGGGATCCATCAAATGTCAATTTCCAGCCCGAAATTATCTTGCAAGCGACTGCCTGCGATACTACTCCAGATTCCTCGCGTTTCCTCCCTGAATTTTGGCATGTTTCACGTTGCCGGTTATTGGAGCCTATGCTGCGATCACCTGGTCGGCTTAGCTTGGACGATACTTCAACTGCGTTACGAGTTTCTGCCAGTTTCATGTCCCTAAACTATGAGTCTAACGAAGCTTCAACTAAGTGATTTATCTCCCCCTGCATCTGTCTTCCGAATCGTTGTTCGCAATCGCGGAAGTTTTCGTGAACCAGATTTTGGATAAAACTTTGATTTAACCCTTCACTAAAATTGTTGCGTCGTGGAGTGCGATTAGCATTCAAGCCACGACCTCTACCACGATTATTATGTGACGTCATTAATGAGGAAGTGTTATGGGTACGATTCGACCGAGTAAAGTGACCGTGCCTATGTTCCTTTGGCCTAGCGCCTTGTAAACTATACGCTTCTTCTTGATCTTGTTCAGCAAAACTTATTAGGGATTGGGTATCACAACCTTGTCGACATATAGGACAGTCATCATTTTCCTTTAGCCAATCGGTAATGCAAGACCTATGAAAGCTATGCGGACAGGGGGTTACCGAAAGTTCAGTTTCCGAAACCTCCTCGTTGCATATACTGCAAACCCTAGCTGGATTGCCTAGCTTGACCAGGTCTTCTTGACTGTGACGGACAGCCATAGTGGGATAAAAAAAATGATATGATATATATATAAAACGATCCTAAATATATTGACTCACGAAAGCTCAATATACTTCTGACTTCAAAGAAAAATATTGCATAAATATTTTAATTTGTTTGTTAAACTTTTGTAGTCTAATAAATTCCATACAAAAAATTGTTGTGAGATAATGATTGTTTCCACTTAGATGCGTGTGATAAAATAAGGTTTGTTGTAGGGTTTCTAAATCTTGAAGTACAAAACTAAGGGTAGTTCAAAACTAAGGGTGTTCAAATGGAATCTGCATCAATCAGACACACAGATTTTCCTTTTTGCCCAATTATAAATTCCCCCTAAAAACTTAAAATGGATTTTATATTGCCGGTTATTATACGGTAGAGAACCATATCTGATAATTCCATTGCAAAAAAAATTCAACTAACCAAAGAAAATCAACTGAGAAAAACCTATTGCATTTTGGCCTGGTTAGGCAGAATTATATGTGAATGATTCTTATGGCCCTAATTCCAAGTTCCAAAATAGCAATAAAACTTTAGGAAACCATTTTGACGGGTGAAATAGACACATGTAACAATTTTGTGTTTGAACCATTCCACATCGCAACGAAAATCCTATAAAAAAATAAAATTGTACTAAAAATTTAAATTTTGAGTACCCCGTGCATATTATGCGGGGCCCCACGTTGGGCGCCATTTCTGTATTGTAAGGCCTATTTGAACACGGGAATAACAGTAGCAGAACTGTGCATGCTAGCTTCACCTGGTACTAAGCTCGCCGGATTGGGGTGGTTCTTGCTCGCTACTTCTGGTCACCCTAGCTTACAACAAGAAAATTTACTCATGCACATTCAAAAAAAAATCGGACAACAGCAAAACGGAACTTACCTCAACCATAAACCCAAGATGAACCAAAACAAATTTTAACCGGACAGACTAACTATGAAATGGACTGAATCCGCTACAACTCACCTGAAAAGCAATACACCCGCTTCCCTACTCTTCCCTGCCCAACCATAAAGATATACTTACGTCATATCACCTAGCCCAACCAAAACCTCCGCACCTAAGGTTTAACCATCTCACAACACTATTAAATTTAGCAAGTCATATTTTCTTTTCAAATATATGCAGAACAATTCATTTATTACTAAACTTAAACTCTAAACACATTCTTAGGCTTTAAACTTCTATTTTATACATATCTCCCAACAGAGATTCTGGGAATCAAAGTTAATAAATCTTAGAACACCCTAATGCATCATTTGCCTTCTAAACAAGAGGAACTTTTGGTTTGGCTTTTTTTTGTTTAGCTACAAAGAGTATCGTCTCTTAATATTTAAGAAAACGCAATCAATCGAGAGGTTAGTAAATGTATATATGTATGTCTGTATGTAACTACCTAGGTTAGTTAGGCAGGGTAAAGAGAATAAAAAGTAATAACAAAAACCACTTACATTTTCTCCGAGCGTGAACAGCACGCGCCTGGTGAGCTACGTCGTTGTGGTGAGTTGCTGCTCTAAGAGAATGTTACATACAATTGTACATGTCCAACTCCCTCTATATAAAAATACAAAAAGACTACTACTTCTGTTTACACATTATCCCGCTAGGATTTTACGCTTTAAATTTTTAAGTTTTTTACAACTGACACCGCTACCATTTTACGCAAAAGCAGGAGCGGATTCAGAAGCGAATTTACTTAAAAGGCAGATGACTTACATATTCACCATGCAAAGAAATGTTATATTATTTACATTAACATTGACCTTAATGATACGGTTTAGGAGTAATCCTTATATTACAATATTTTTCTAGGAAGTCCCAAGCTCCCAAATTCCTTTTTTAACAATATTTCTTAGCTAATTATCTGTTTACGCAATAGTCGACTTTTTCCAATCACTTTTCTACAAACTCTTAGAAATCGGGCTTAGAAAGGTTGAATAAGCAATGGGAAATACTGGTTATTAAACTAGATGACAAAATTCTTTATAGTGTACGTACATACATATGTACATTGGTTCATATATATATATTTAACAAGCATGCAGATTTCTGGGTTTCCTATATGCACAAAGAGTTTTTCTTTTTTGATATTATTTATATCAAATAAAGGAACTGAATTAACTTGGTTTTTATCAACGTCTTATTTATAACCTCAAACGAAGGAAAGTGCAGGAAAGGCTCTTATCTTTTTTCCTGTAAGCCAAAACTGGAAACCATAGGCGGGTTTAAAATTTAACTTTTTGAAAACACTTTTAATTTAAGCTGTTCATTTTCCTTTAAGGGTAATAATTCTGGCTTAATAACACCTGTAACCATGACACTTCAAGCTGCAGCAGGATAGGCTCCTCCAACCTCATGATGAAGATCTCCAACGTAATTGTTATTTATCGGCTTTTCCCCGGTGAATCCTTATTGCAAAAACTCTGGGCTGGCACACTCTCCTAGATTCGGTTGCTTTTTTTCGGTTTGCACTTTATTTCAAGCGATATTTAACGCGAATCAAATGGAATTGAAACTTATTTAATCATTAACTATATGCACGCGGAGACGTTTTTATACCCGACTTATCGCGCTGAAGAGCTGGATCGGAAGCTGAGCTAAGTTCACTTTTCTTTTGATAGATCGAAAGGTTCTCTCAATTTTTCTTTCTGTCTTGTAGTTTGAACTGTTCCTACCCAGGGTTGCATGCCGAACTGATATAAGACTTATAAAATTTAGCAAACAAAATGTTTTCACTACTACGCGATGGAAAACACGCTCCCAAATTCCAGTGTTGTCAATGTGAATGGCATTATATTTCCCGCACATCCCAATGAGTTTAGGAATGAACATGTGCACAAAAATCAAGAAGCCAGCCGTGGTGCGGATTGGATTGATAAAATATGAAATGAGTTGCACCAAGGAAGAATACCAACAAGCATTCCCTGAACATCGGTGGACTTTGGACCTAATTCACGACTGAATCGGCAATTTTTCTTAAATATTTTTTTTTTTTTTTTGCACTCAACCGAAATAGATCGTAAAAGCTGAAAATACATAATAATAATTAAACCGATCGGAATCATAAATTCATGAATCGATATTTCTTTCAATGTTCGAAAATAGCTGGTGCCAGTGGTGAAGTAACACAAATGGACGGAACATCTCTACCTTAGGATCTAGACCATTGCCAATTATTACTTACTTACTTACTCCATTATGCAGGACGGATATTATGAGCGGCGTCTAGACCGCGGTTTTGGTTCGACGAGAGAGAACTTTACTTCTCTTTCGTCTACTTAGCACAAAGCAGGGCTCGGAATTATCCGTTTATAATTATTCAAGTACGTACTTATAGGTTCTAAAACGCGAACCTGAACATTAAAAAAGCAAATTTGCATTCCTATCCGCCAATACGAACGCATAAAAAAATCCCCATCGTTCGTATACCCGAACACATGCTCGAATGTTCACATATATGTACATGTTGCTTGCCATCACTGCATATACCAGCTGTATGTACATTAGGGGTATAACTTTTTGCATTTTTTTGAAAAAAAAAAAAAATTTATGGCATAACACGATGAGGAATTGCAAAAAAATGATAGCTGCGTTTTTAGTTTTTGAATTTATTTCAAAAACTTCACGCAGAATTTAAATTGAAAATTCGTATGAAAATCTCATACATATGCCAAGAAAAAATATCATATGAGATTATGTTCTTTTCTTTGTGTCTGTTTTGTTTTGCTCTTCTTCCGTTATTCGTCGTATTTTTGCATATGACAAAAATAGATAACGGTAAATTTGAGTAAAAGCTTTATGAATGATTGAAACTTCGTATAAGCGTCGCGCCAGTTGCCTTTATTTAGCTGTCGGTCTCTCATTCAGTGCGTGGCGGCTGAAGTGAAAGTGTCTTTTTTAATTAACAATGTCTTTTAAAAAAAGTGGTGCTGAAGTTTTAAAAAATTCAAAACAATGGGAAAAAAATTTAATAACATTTGAAAAATCTAAGAATAAGAGAAGAGAAATCAATAACATTGCAAACCCCTTGAGTGAATTGTGTAAGATTCCAAAACAGACCGTGATTATAGGAAGGTATAATGAATTAGCAAAAACGGAGAAATTGAAAAAGAAAAGATGCCAGATTATTTCAAGCGAAATGATTGCCTTGTGGTCGAAACTAAACTTTCCGAGCATAACACGTATAGCTGCACAACGGAAGATAACAAAAGTTTTAAATGATTATTCAACATTTTTAAAATTCCCGGATGGCAGAAATGTTACAATGGCGTTCAACAAGTTATGTGATATAACTGATTTAAAAGGTGTCTGGCTAGGAACTGAGGACAAAAAGTTGTATGAACTCCAAACAACTACAAATGGAGAAGTTGGGTACACGACAGCTAAAGCAGTTTGTGTGCATCCCTTCAAAGCTTCCCTTTTAAGAAAAAATGTTCAAAGCACCTCGTGTTTAAATAAAGTGGCGCTCAACACTTCAACATCATCAGCTGAATCTGTCGAGCAATCACATTCTCCACCTGTTGGTGAATATAAAGCTCCTCTTCAAAGAAAAAGAAATGCGAAGTGTTCAACAAAAGCAGCAGTGACAATGGTAACAACAGCCCATGTAAGCACCAAAAATGCCGCTAAAATATGCAATGAATTGTCCAAAGAAGGAATAAATATAGCAACACCAACACAAGCAGGTATTCACAAAGCGATGATTAAAGCAGCGCTGAGTTTGGAAACAAATTATAAGAATTCCTTAAGAGATGACATTTGGTGCATTCATTTCGACGGCAAGAAATTTGAGAAGAAAGAAGTGCAGGCCGTGGTGTTAACAAATGAAGCTAAGGAAGTAAGAGTAGCGGCAATGGTTCTTGAAAACGGGAAAAGTTTGTCAATTTTTGAAGGTTTCTATTTAATAATATATTTTTAGAGCATTAATTAACTTTCTATAACTTTTTTAAGGAATAAGGAATGTATTGGATAAATTTAACCTTTGGAATTCCATTAAAATGATTGTTAGTGACACAACAAACGTTAATACAGGGGTTAAAAGTGGAGTTGTTCGTTTACTGCAGAATTGTTTTCAGGAAAAACATTTGTCCCCACCGCAGTATATTGGATGCCAACATCATGTATTAGATTTAATTTTGAAGCATGTGATGAATGAAGTACTAGGTGGACAGTCGACATCGCCAAACATCAGTTATGACATATTTACCGAATTGATTATGAACTACGAAAACCTAAAACAAAACTACAAACAAAACGAAGAAAAGTTGATCTTAAGATCTATTAAATGGCGTGATGACATGCAATTTTTATATGAACTAGGGCAATATCTCTACATATAATAAAATTGTGACAGGTCGATGTCTGTACATGGCAGATATCAACAAAAAATTGATTGGGGGAAGCATTATTAAACGAGTAGAATCCAAATCAACCATCTGTCTGTCTGTCCGTATGTTTGTGGCCGTATCACTCTGAAAGTACTGAATGGAAATGAATGAAACTTTTTTCGTTGGATTGCCAGATACTCAACTTAAAATTTAGGATATTACTTTTTTCGATATCTCAACCGGTTTTGGAGTTATCGCCAAATATGTGGACCAGGGGTGACCAAAAATGTCTTAGTACAATATGGATGTCAAACGAAAGGTTTCAATGAGTGCTGTAATATGCGATGTGATCAATTGAAATATCCCAAATGGTTTCGGAAATATCTTGAAGTTATCGACGAATATGTACCTATTTGCAAAAAAATGTGTTAGTACAATATGGGTATCAAACGAATGGTGCCAATGGGTACTGTTATATGCGATGCGCTTAATTTAAATATCTCAAATGGATTCAATTATATATCTTCAAAAATTTCGGGTGGAAAAAGAGAAGGGTGGGTAGATGCCATGTACAGACATCGACCTGTTACAATTTTATTATATGTAGAGATATGTATGTATTTCAAATTTCGAAAACTGGCCCAAATGTATTTTTTAATTGTTGTTGTGAACTATACAATCAAGTTATAGAAAGAAAGTTGAACTTCGAAAAAGTGCGTATAGGCTATAATGATTAAAATCGGACTCAGTCTGTTATAAGTTCTGATACGCAGCGAAGCAAGCGGGCCTTACTAGTATGTATATACAAAAAGTAGTGGAATATAAAATCCTCAACAGTTGTATTATACGCAAACGTCATTATAGCTGTGCATTTGTTTTTTATTGTGCTGTGTTTAAATTGTGTAATTTGTGATAAAAATAATTGCAAAGACTTAGTGTTGAATTGTGAAAAGTATTAATTGTGGTAGTTTGCCTATTGCTGTAAGTCCAGCCCCCACTCAGATTATTCATGCACCTCAAGCCTTTGAGTTGAGTAACTTGGCTTCGCCGGGTCCTGAAGCCGTGGTTCCTTCCACTTCCAAGGCTGCTAAAAGAACCTTTGCTGTTCAGACCCGTTCTATGTCGAGTCAACCAACAGTCAAGAAGCTGGTTGTGGTCCCTGCGAAAAAGTCTGTTTTTGTGTCCAGGTTCGAGAAGGACACGGTGATGACCTTAAGTCTTAAATCTGAAATTAAAGCTGACGGTATGATAATAAATAAGTTCAAATTTAAATACGATAGAACTGTATCATCATTTAGGATTGATGTTTTTCAGTCCGATTTCGATGCAATTTCGGATAGCTCTTTCTGGCCACCTGGGGCTTTGGTTCGGGAATTTTTGTTTAAGCCGAATGCCCCAAATTCAACGAAGGTCCCTAGTTTTAAATATTATGAAGAAAACAACAAGTTCCCATACATAAAATTTAGAGTTTTACCAGCGCTCAGTAACGCTCGATGGAATTCTAGAGCTATTCTAGCGATTTTAACGTTCATACTAGTACCGGAACATAGAATACAACTTTTGCCAATTCATATGCAGCGCATGGTATGATGTTTGGTTCTCGGATCACCGTTTTCATAACAATGATTTTGAAATATTAAAAAAATCCGTCAAGCAATTCGAAACTGCGCATAAGTGTTTTCTTAAACATTGGGTAAAGGAAGATTCTGCCATTATGAATTTAAAAAGATCTAATATTTGCGCTGAAAGAGCCATCAAAGTTATTCAGGAAATTTACCCTTTTTGTAAATCTGAATATAGTTTAAATCTTAAGTTTATCTCAAATAATATCAAAATGAATTAAATAATGAACTAAAACGTATATTTACTATAAAAATGTATTTGTCTTGTACTTAAATTAGTTTTATTGCTTATAAATCAAAATTTGTCTTCTTCGCATATAACATATGAATTTTTTCAATTTAAATTCTGCGTGAAGTTTTTGAAATAAATCGAAAAACTAAAAACGCAGTTATCATTTTTTTACTATTCCTCATCGTGTTATGGCATGTAACGTAGGTGTTACAAAAATATACTACCCCTAATGTACATGTTGCTTGCCATCACTGTATATACCAGATGTACATATATGGGGTATTCCATCCCATTTCGACCAAGTTTGTACCTGACCCCTTTACAATTGGCTGCAAGTTTTTCTACCTTACGAAAGACGTTTTTCAGAATTTTTTCATCCAACTCAAAAAAAGTTATGAGCTTTTAAAAAAACTCCGTTTTTTGTTTCAAAATGCTATAACTTTTTCAAAAATTGACCGTTTGGGATCTTTTTTTTTTAAGCAAATTTTTGCTTTTAAATGTACTTTTCGGAAAAAATATAAAAAAAAATTTGTATGTATATACAAAAAGTAGTGGAATATAAAATCCTCAACAGTTGTATCATACGCAAACGTCATTATAGCTGTGCATTTGTTTTTTATTGTGCTGTGTTTAAATTGTGTAATTTGTGATAAAAATAATTGCAAAGACTTAGTGTTGAATTGTGAAAAGTATTAATTGTGGTAGTTTGCCTATTGCTGTAAGTCCAGCCCCCACTCAGATTATTCATGCACCTCAAGCCTTTGAGTTGAGTAACTTGGCTTCGCCGGGTCCTGAAGCCGTGGTTCCTTCCACTTCCAAGGCTGCTAAAAGAAACTTTGCTGTTCAGACCCGTTCTATGTCGAGTCAACCAACAGTCTAGAAGCTGGTTGTGGTCCCTGCGAAAAAGTCTGTTTTTGTGTCCAGGTTCGAGAAGGACACGGTGATGACCTTAAGTCTTAAATCTGAAATTAAAGCTGACGGTATGATAATAAATAAGTTTAAATTTAAATACGATAGAACTGTATCATCATTTAGGATTGATGTTTTTCAGTCCGATTTTGATGCAATTTCGGATAGCTCTTTCTGGCCACCTGGGGCTTTGGTTCGGGAATTTTTGTTTAAGCCGAATGCCCCAAATTCAACGAAGGTCCCTAGTTTTAAATATTATAAAGAAAACAACAAGTTCCCATACATAAAATTTAGAGTTTTACCAGCGCTCAGTAACGCTCGATGGAATTCTAGAGCTATTCTAGCGATTTTAACGTTCATACTAAGGTAAATGTCCATAATTTCGTGGTAGTACGTTATTTCGTGGTATTTCGATTTTTTCTTTCAAACAAGGAATTTGGGGAGTTTTTTTTAAAACTGAAAATTTCATAATAAAGATTAACTTTTCGGGTGTAATAATGGATATTTTACAAATTTTTTAAAATTAAACCTATTAAATAACAAGCATTATAAAGTTGGAAGCTCAGAAAATGAGCCTTTTGTAGGGAGGCCTCTTAAGGAAACTGTTAAGGAGACCAGTCGATTTTGTTAAGCCTGTAAAAATTGTATCTTTACATTTTTTTTTTTAAGATAATTTTTTTGGTTTTATTTAACATTTCTTAAACGTTTTTATTACTGCAAAACTTATTTCAATAACTTTTCAGTTACATTTTATTTAATATTTAAATACCACGAAATTAGGGACACATGTTTTTTGTGATGTACCTAATTTCGTGGTACCCACGAAATTATGGGAATATAATACTTTATGTTTTCCTTATTTTCTTTCACATTTCATAAGATACCCTATTATTTTAAGTATTTTAATTATTAAAGAAACCCCTGAGGAAGATTTTGACGTAATTTCGTGGTACACTTTTATTAACCCATTCGTCAATATTTTAATCGAAAAGCTCTGCGAAGCACAACATTTTAACGAAATAATGGCATTAT
The DNA here is from genome assembly GCA_951509765.1 of Sphenella marginata. NCBI lineage: Eukaryota > Metazoa > Arthropoda > Insecta > Diptera > Tephritidae > Sphenella > Sphenella marginata. The sequence continues at coordinate 41,296,188 of OX608083.1, forward strand.
AGAACTTTTGTTTATTCAATAATTTTTCATTTAATTTAAAAAAATATGTCAAGATTTATACTTTTTTGCTTTTGTTATGAATGAATAGCGATAATAAACAAAAAAATTTAAATATAAAACTCATATTACCGCTTAAAGCGATACCACGAAATTACGTACATCAATTTTATCGCATGCCCCTAATTTCGTGGTATACTGCGCATTTACATATGTACATTGTTAACAAGAAATCAAAAATAAAAAAAAAAAATAAAAAAACCAAATTAAATTTAAAAAAATTTAAAAATTAATAATACAAAAAAAATTAAAAACACACCAAAAAAATTAAAAAAAAAAAAAAAAATATTATGTAATTATAAAAAAAAAAAGTTACATCAATTGCATTAATTTTTTTTATTGTTTATTTTTGTTGTCAAACTTAAAAGCCCAAAAAACACGAAAATTAAAAAAAAACATTTTTAGTAATAATAAATAAAAGTAATTTTGAGAAAAGTAACAAATTACATCAGTTAAATTAATTTTTATTGGTTTTTTTTTCACTCGTAATCAATTACTAATTGCCTTTTCTCGAAAACCAATTGAAATAATCATTAACAATTAAAAAATCCGTCTAATCAATTGATTACTAAGTACTAATCAAATTTAACAGGTCTGCTCACAAGTAATTTTTTACTTACTTACTTGGTCTTAAAACGCTTTCTTTTCATAAATACAATAACAATAAAAACATTATTTAAAATTTAAAATTTTTGAACATAAATTTTTATAAATAAATTTGTGTATCTTTAGGAATTTGCGTTGAAAATAACTTTTATTTTCCACAAAATTAGTGTTTAACCAAATACCACGAAGTTAGGGACACTTTACCACGAAGTTAGGTACATCAGAAAATTTTTGCCACGAAATTAGGGACATTTGAGGTACTCACATATCTTTATTTATATAAAAAAAACATTTGTTAGTTTTATTTGAAATTAAGTGGAAAGCTATCTTAATAGATCAACTCAATGGGAAAAATTTACTTTTTTAGTTTTCCTTCATCCGTTTTTACTCAAGAGAGGTAGAAAGTCAGAAAATTCCTTAGTACCACGAAATTATGGACATTTACCTTAGTACCGGAACATAGAATACAACTTTTGCCAATTCATATGCAGCGCATGGTATGATGTTTGGTTCTCGGATCACCGTTTTCATAACAATGATTTTGAAATATTAGAAAAATCCGTCACGCAATTCGAAACTGCGCATAAGTGTTTTCTTAAACATTGGGTAAAGGAAGATTCTGCCATTATGAATTTAAAAAGATCTAATATTTGCGCTGAAAGAGCCATCAAAGTTATTCAGGAAATTTACCCTTTTTGTAAATCTGAATATAGTTTAAATCTTAAGTTTATCTCAAATAATATCAAAATGAATTAAATAATGAACTAAAACGTATATTTACTATAAAAATGTATTTGTCTTGTACTTAAATTAGTTTTATTGCTTATAAATCAAAATTTGTCTTCTTCTTCTTCGCATATAACATATGAATTTTTTCAATTTAAATTCTGCGTGAAGTTTTTGAAATAAATCGAAAAACTAAAAACGCAGTTATCATTTTTTTACTATTCCTCATCGTGTTATGGCATGTAACGTAGGTGTTACAAAAATATACTACCCCTAATGTACATGTTGCTTGCCATCACTGTATATACCAGATGTACATATATGGGGTATTCCATCCCATTTCGACCAAGTTTGTACCTGACCCCTTTACAATTGGCTGCAAGTTTTTCTACCTTACGAAAGACGTTTTTCAGAATTTTTTCTTCCAACTCAAAAAAAGTTATGAGCTTTTAAAAAAACTCCGTTTTTTGTTTCAAAATGCTATAACTTTTTCAAAAATTGACCGTTTGGGATCTTTTTTTTTTAAGCAAATTTTTGCTTTTAAATGTACTTTTCGGAAAAAATATAAAAAAAAATTTTAAGTTAAAAAAGTTTTAAAATTAATCTTATACAAAATTTTTCAGTTTTGCGAGATTTTTCGAGTTTCGCCATTTTTTTTTAAATTTTTTTTCTCATCAAAAACTTAAATCAAGAACCAGAAAATGAATTCATAATTAGTTATATTTTTTTAAGAAAACTTAAATATTTACTGTGTCAATCATTAATCCTGATTATTTTAATCGTAGATTAACATAGCAAATAAAGAAAAGAATACTTTAAAATCATTTGCATGCATTTTTTGTTATAGAAATAAAATTGATAAAAAAAATTTATTATTTTTGAAATTTTTTTTTCAATTAAATAAAAAAAAATAGAAAAAAAATCGGCCCACTCCATGATCAGTGGGGATGATTGCAGAATTGATTGAAGTTTTTTATGAGAAAAAAAATTAAACAAAAAAATTGCGACACTCGAAAAATCTCGAAAAACTGAAAAATTTTGTAGAATATTAACTTTAAAACTTTTTTATTTTTTTTCCGGAAAGTACATTTAAAAACAAAAATTTACAAAAAAAAATAGATCCCAAACGAGCAGTTTTTGAAAAAGTTATAGCATTTTGAAACAAAAAAAACAGAGTTTTTTTTAAAGTTCATAACTTATTTTGAGTTGGATGCAAATATTTTAAAAAATTCTGAAAAACGTCTTTCGTGAGGTAGAAAAAGAAGAAAAACTTTCAGCCAATTCTAAAAGGTCAGGTTGAAAATTGTTCGAAATGGGATGGAATACCCCATATACATGGTGTATGTACATGTGCCTGAATAATCGTTTTGTTGTTCATATTCTAAACTGAACAACATTGTTATTAGGAACATTCGCAGAATGTTGGAGTAGTACATGTAAATTATGTTGCCTTATACCACCAAACTTACCAATGCCACACCTTGTGATCACATTGCATTACACATGACACCATTGTTCCAATTAAAGTTCACAGAAGAAGTTTCGCTGACAATATTCAGTATTTGGGAATTGCAATGCAAACATATTGATCAACACGCGCAACCCAAAGGTTGCGAAATACCGGCAAGAGGTGGGAACAGCAAGGTTAGCGATTAGCTTAGTCCCCTTTTATACCAGGCAATTCTTGCTTTCAACTCTGCTGGCGTTCTCTTTTGTGTTTTCTATTCGTGTCTACACTTGTCAATTTTTCTTGAAAGCAATTATGAAACAAAATATGGGCGCTCAAGGAGGAGCGAAAGCGAGAGAAGAAAAACTTGAAACGAGTTTCAAGTGTACTCTACCACTCGCTTCTTATCCCCTTCGCCTATGTCACGGCAGACTTGAAAGCAAGAATTGCCTAGTGTAAAAGGGGGCTTAGTTTAGGAAGTTAGCTAGTAAGAATTTTGAATTGTAAGAATCGATTTTAATCGGAACCGCAATAGATGCGAAATAAACCAATAAACAGCCAACTCAATTTATGTTTTAGTGATATCGGTGAACAGTTAGTTCACCGCAACTTTAATTTTTTAGAAGTCCCGTTCATTGAGGGCTTAAGTGGCACCCGAGCAGTCGGTCCGAAATGGCTTATGGAAAAAGAAAAAATATAATAATGCTGAAGTTTTCGTGCAATAAAAGCAATAGAGAGATAAGAGAATTTTTTTTCAAATTTGTACATGTGATAAGAACAATAAGAGAAAGAAAAAAATAATAATACGAAAGTTTTCGTGGAATAAAAGCAATTAGAGAAATAAAAGAATCGAAATTGTACATGTGATAAGAGCAATTAGAGAAATAAAAAAAATAAAAATACATTCAAATTTGTACATGTCAGTTATCCCCCCCCCCCCCCAATAATGCCATCCTCCGAGCAGCTCCTTGCAGCTGGACTGCTCAAGACTCTGTTGTAAATTACATGAGGCGATATAACATCAAAATCGCAGCGATACAGGAGACAAAGCTCGGTGGAAGGTCGACTCTTCAGACCTGCAAGGGTTACATGTACACCGTTGCGATCGTGCGAGAGGGCTGGGGGGTGGTATGGCATTCATCACGCATCAATCTTTGCAGTATTGTCTATTTGAGCCTGAAATCGGTCCGAGGAACATAACCTTAGAACGTCAAGGTATGGTTGTCCGGTCAGGCGATGTCGAACTTGAAATCATAAACATATACAAGTTAAATTACATCTAGTTCTATATAACTCCTATATACTATATAACTCCTGTCACCTGCTGTCCCAGGGATTACCACCCCGACATTCGTGCGTTACTTAGGGGCGAGAATCGCGTCATCCTTAGTGACTTCAACGCACACCACGACCTGTGGCACTCAAGCTTGCAGGCCGATGGTAGGGGTTCAGGAGCTGGCTGACCAAATAGACGATTCGACGTTCTGCACGGTAAATGCGGATGCCCACACTAGAGTGGGGGTAAACTGCTCTAGCTCGCCAGGCATCACCATAGTCAGCGCTGGCACTGCGTTGACTGGCGAACGATGCTGACTCTTGCTTCAGACCACCTACCCATAGTGCTCTCTATCGATCGCCCCACCGACTTTGTCACCGCTGAAAATGGCACTTACATCAACTTCAATAAAGGCGACTGGAAGGGTTTTCTAACCACCACAGAGAGCGCCTTCGCTACCTCTCCACCCCGTCTGACGTACGAGAAGGGGAAAAGGCGTTTCGTAAGGCCCTAATTTCAGCCTCCCATCAACACATTCCGTCAGGTAGAATAAAGGAAGTGCGTCCATTCTTCCCCGCAGAGGCGGCCTTCCATCGCCTTCGTCGATAAGGTTCAGCCGAAGCCAAAAAGATGGGCGAGTTCTTACTGCCGACAATTTGTAATGCATCCTCCGTTGGACAAAGAGATTCGCCGAGCCACCAGGGAAGCGCATAAACCCAAAAACAGCGATGGGCCCAGTTGCCATGTCTACAACAGAAGTTCATGAGACAAGTCGGTGATCTAAAAAATCCAAATATATAGGCCCTGATGGCATTTCCATGCTGATGCTGAAACACCTCGTCGACAAAGGTATAAGTTACTTAACAACCATTTTCAACCTTTCCCTGTCCACCTTTGTCATTCCTAAAAGATGGAGACAGGCAAAGGTGGTCCCACTACTAAAGCCTGGCAAGCCAGCTGCCGGGAGTCATATCGCCCGATATCACTACTCTCGCCAGTAGTGAAAGGGTTGGAATCTATCTTATTACCGTATATCACCGCAAACCTACGGCTCGCCGAACATTAGCATGGTCTTCGCAAAAACGACAGCACCACTCAGATAGGGGACGGACTAAACCAAAGGCGTCCAAACCACAGAAGAGTGCAGTTGCGCTTGACTTGGCCAAAGCTTTTGACAGGGTCAACTATGCGCAACTATTGAAAGACCTGGAAGATTCGTCCCTTCCCCCCTATCTTGAACGTTGGACTGCCAACTACCTGAGTGGCCGTCAATCGTCGGTTGAATTTAGAGGCGCCAGATCAAAAGCCTGAATAGTCTAACAAGGGGTGCCACAGGGTGGTGTTCTATCCCCGTTTTTGTTCAACTATTATGTGTCGAAGCTTCCCCTCCACCAGAGGGTGTCGATTGTACGATATTGGCAACAGGCCTCTCCGTTGAAGAACTCTGCTCTCGCATAAATTCATACCTCCCAGTCGTGTCCGAATTTTTCGCTGGGAGAAACCTGGCACTGTCACCGAAAAACTCTTCGGCCACGCAAGTGAATATGGAATTAGACGTCTACGTCTACCAACTGTCTCACACCCCAAAATCTTAGGGGTGACGTTTGATAACATGTTCAAATACGGCGCTCATGTAACCGCAATTGCCAATAAAGTCCAAAGCCGTAACAAAATCCTCATGTCGCTAGCTGGCAGCACTTGGGGTAAAAACAAAGAAACGTTACTAACTACATATAAAGCAATTGGTCAGTCGGTACTGAGCTACGCGACGGCAAATATGGTTTCCAGGGCTAGCTGACACACACTGGACGAGGCTACAGGTCTGCCAGAACACCCCCCTTCGTACCCCCACTGGATGTCTTCTTATGTCTCCTGAGCATCACCTTCATAATGAACCGAAAATGCTCGCCGTTAAAGAGCATGGCGAGATGTTGACCAGGCAATTCTTGTTCAACTGTTGCAAACCGCAGCATCCGAACAGACGCCTGGTCAACGAGAATCCGCCCCCCAAGAGCATAAGGAGCCATCTACGCAAACACTTCGATGAGATCCGGCACCTGATTTCTACGCCGTTTGATCCTAAAGTGCACCGGCAGGCCCTCATCCTCATCCATACGAATTCGGTAAATTCCTTTTTCAGATCTCTCCCAGCGAACCCCTTTCTTCAGGCAACAACACCACCCGTTGACGAAGAGAAGCGCGAGGTGCCTAGGGAACCAGGGTGATGCTGGCCCAACTCCGGTCTGGATATGGTAATATGTTAAACTCTTACTTATCCAGACTGAACCCCCACTTGCCTAATGTTTGTCCGGCATGCGACTTGTCGCCCCATAATACTAACCATCTTTTTGTCTTCTCAACCGAGCCTACTCTTCTAACACCCATATCCCTCTGGTCCACCCCTGTCGAAGACGCTAAGTTTCTAGGACTTCCGTTAGAAGAGTTTGATGATATTACTGGGTAAGATACTGACTACCTAGGTAAGGCTAAGTAGCGCTACAACAACAACTACATCATAAAAAAATAGAACAGATTGTTTTGAAAGTTTCTTTTTAGAAATAAGCATTTATTTTGGACACGCAGTTTTTTCAATAAGCCAATGAAATATTGGATTGTGTAAGTTTACTACTCCCTAAATCAAAATCTTTTACTTTCAGAAAAATGAACTCAGATGAAATTTCGAGATCCCTCGTGGAGAGAAGCGTTGAATAAAGATGACTGCAAGGCCTTACACATGACCTGGAACGAATAGAGAGGGAAGCGCAGGAGGTACGGCGCCAGTCCATGGACACCACGCCAGAACCAGTCGAGCCGCTAGTAATGCCTCGAACGGAAAGTGAACCAAGTGGCCAAGCTTCCAGACTGTGTCAAGGAGCTGCAGGTATTCGATGGTTCTCGAGAACACTATGGGTCCTGTGTACATAGTGTAGAATTAGTGATAAAAGATTACAAAATAGTGCTGCACAAGCCGATATATACTGCCATCCTTAGACACATTAGAAGAAAAATCAGGGGGGCGGCAGATTCTGCGCTACTTGCGCATAGCATCCACGATTTGAAAATTAAAGAAACCCTTTCGCTGCGCTACGCAGACATTAGGGGCATACAAACATTAGAACAACAACCGACGTTAATGTCGCAAGGGCGGCAGAGATTATAAGACCTCTGTTCGCAAATACAAAAACAGTTATCCCTAATGATAAATACAATAAAACCAGAAAAATACGCGCATAGTGAAACAATTGAAGCGCTTACAGAAGCGCACCGTCGAAGAGCACTAGACGTATTTATTAGAGGCCAAGCTCCTCTTTAAAAACATTAAGACCTTACCAGAGGCATATTCTGCTTTCCTGAAGATGCTTAATGGGGACCGCAGAAATGCATTCCACCGTCCATCCCTAGCAAATAGAGGTGACGGTAATATTATTGATACCCCATCCTTCTCCCGTAACAGGAGGTACTATGCTGGCTCAGGCCGAGGCTATCCAGACCAGTATCGTCCACGCCAGCCGAAGAACAAACGAGCGTGACAAGACGGCAACCGAGAAGTACCAAGATCGTCTTACTCAGGTTCGGGGCAAACGAGAACGCAAAATTGGCGAAGCACTCCGTCGGCGTTGGTAAAAACAAATTACGTGCCATCTTCCCAGTCGCGAAACACTAGATATTCTCAATATGACTGCGCAAAGAGAGGGGCAGGCTCCGCGGGACCCATCAACCAAATCCCTCGTAAGCAACAAAAGTTATTTCACCTGGTACTGGTAGATAAAGAAGAAACCCAGGATACATTATGTCTGGCGTACCATATTTAGAATATGTTACGCATGATCAGGGTATGTTAGAGTTTCTAGTAGACACGGGGGCAAATAAAAATTATATAAGTGAAGGCGTGGCACGCAACACCACGGCAGTTGAAAAGCCATTCAAAGTAACCTCTGCGGGTGGCGACATAAGAGTAGACAGAAAGGTGTGTGGATATTTTTTTAAGTTTGTGGGCAAGGATACTCCCACCACATTTTTCGTCCTCCCAGGACTGAAATCGTTCGACGGGATCATAGGCGACGATGCGTTGACCGAAGTTAAAGCGATAATAGATAGAGAACTCAACATCCTTATGTTTAAAGCGAATGTAGTATTGCCCCGTCACGCTCTTTACTGCGACATAATAAATAATTTTTTGTTGTTAATTGGTGAAAATAGAATAAAAGTAACACACAAATGCAAAAAAAAATTTTTTTTTATGTTTTATTTTCTTTTTTAATTTTCTCAACATGTGGTGGGTGTATTTCTAGCTATTAGTGTCCTCCTCTTCTTAAAAGAAAATAATAATCAATATTTGTGCAAAATTAAAAACAGATTTCGCCAACCGTCGTAAAAACAATAAAAAGTAGGTGGTTACCAACGCTAACCACCGTGACGTAAAGAGTAAAGCGAAAAATGGCACAAGAAGTTAATAAAATAGAAACAAACATCCTGCTGCATCCCAATATTACTAACCTTATTAAAAATATTAGATAAATATGAATCTTTGTTTGCCCCGTTGGTTGATCGCAGTATGAAAATTCAAACAAGCCGAAATAAGAACTGATACCGAAAACCCTACCTACACAAAAAGTTACCCCTACGCTGTAAACATGCGCGAGGAGGTTGAGAAGCAAATCCAGAAGGCATAATTCGTCCTTCAAAAAGCCCATACAATTCGCCCATATGGATTGTGCCGAAAAAATCTCAGTCTGATGGGGAAAAGAAATTTTGAGTGGTCATAGATTTCAAGTGGCTTAACGCCGTAACTGTCCCTGACACGTATCCTATACCTGACATCAATGGCACCATCGCGAGTCTTGGTAACGCTAAATATTTTACGACACTTGACCTCACTTCGGGATTTCACCAAATTCCAATGAAGGACAGCGACATTACAAAAGCTGCATTTTCCACAATGAATGGAAAATACGAATTTTTGTGGCTCCCTTTTGGTCTAAAGAATGCACCCTCTATCTTCCAACGAATGATAGACGACGTGCTTAAACAAGCGTACAATTTCTAGGTTATATTGTGCCCTCTGAGGGAATACTCCCAGACCATAAAAAAGTGGATTCCATAAGAAAAATGCTACCTCCCTCCAGCTTAAAGGAACTTAAAAGTTTCCTAGGCTTAACGTCACATTATAGAAAATTCATCAGGGATTACTCCAAATTGCAAAACCGTGTAAGGGCAACTCAATCCAAAAAGGTACCAATAAGCTTGGACACAGAAACGCTAAAGGCATTCGTTAATCTCAAGGAGATACTGACGACATCGGAAGTCCTAACCTTCCCCAACTTCGACAAACTCTTCAATATGTAGTCGCAAGATTACGATGGTAAAGATAAACCAATAGTACCTAAGTACTACGGAGGAAATGCTCGCCATCATTTGGGCATTGGACAACCTCCGGACTATCTATATGGTGCTAAGAAGACACGAATTTTCACCGACCATCAACCACTAACATTTTCAACAAAAAACTAAGACCAAACGTAATCAATGGCATTAAGATCAAGAAGCTCACTTAGGACTACTTCAGAAGGTATATTTAGAAAAGTTTACGCAATATAAGATCCGGTTAGCTCAGACTATGGTAGAAGATTTAAGGAATCCGGATAGGATTTGCGAGATAATATGGGGGGAACATAAAAGGGCTCACCGCAATGCGACAGAAAATAAGAAACAAAGGGAAATACTACTTTCACAGAATGAACAGTACAATCAAAGGGTATGTCTCGTCCTGCGAAACATGTAAGGTCAGTAAATATGATAGACATCCGAATGCACCAGAGCTGCAAAAAAAAAAAAAAATTAATTAACATAGCAGTAGATAGATATAATAATTCAATTCACTCGGTTATAAACCAAAAGCCAAGTGAAATATTTTTTAATCGTGCAAAATCCTCTAACTATCAAGAGCTGTAAGAAAAAAGTAGGAAAACTAATAAATATTTGAAAGGTTTGATGACAAAAAAGCAGCTAGACCAGATCAAACGTCACAATAGAAAAAGATCTCTACCGGAGTGTTATGACGAAAACGATGTTATATATGTACGTGCAGGACAAACAGATCAAGGGAAAACAAAGACCCGTGTATAAGAAAGAAATTGTTGCAAAAGACAGCAAGGTATCAGTCACTGCGCTAAGTGGCAAGAAAATACATAAAACCCACATAAAAATGTCAAACATAGGAATACATATCCCAGCACATAAAACAAAAAATATTTTGATAAAATTCAAAATAAAAAATATGCACAAACAAAAATTAGAAAATAAAATAAAAATTAAAAATAATACTGAATGAGAAATGAAAAGACTACCGAAATAAGGTAAAACAAGAAAGGTAATTCTATACTAAGGGGTAGTTATCTAACATGAGCGGGCTTGTAAGTGGGACATATCGTGCCTTAATCGGATAACACGATTACTCCATAGCTGGTTGGAGAAATGTTAACACCCCTAGAAGAACAAGAGTAAATGGTCATTACTACAAGAGCGGGCTTGTCGTAGCGCCATCGAATTTGACAAATGGCTGCGCTACTTTCCACCCGGTTTCTGGCGATCTCCCCATAGCCGGTTCGGAAACAGTATGATCCTCTGTCCTATACGACAATTGAAGGTGCCTCCCTCGCATAATCCGTTGGAGAAAAAACAGAAAAAACATAATATAAAATGCCTCCCCCAATCAGTTGGAGATGCCTCCCTCGCTTAATTCTTTGGAGAAGAAGAGAAACAAAAAAAAAAACATTAATTGAAAATGCCTCCCCTAATCAGTTGAAGATGCCTCCCTCGCCTAAAATCCGTTGGAGAAAAAACAAAAAAATAGTAAAGAAAAGAAACAGAATTAATTCTCTGCGCCTAATCCGCAGATTGAGAGCAAAACCAAGCACCTAACACCCAGCGAAATCAGAAAAAAAAAATACCCTTTTCTTTTCTGCAAACTCAATAAACAAAAAAGAAAGGAAAATTAATTTCTCCAAAAAAGTTTTCATTTTATTTCTATTTATCTAATACATACTAAAATCAATTTCTCCAAAAAATTTATTTTATTTTTGTTTATCTAATACATACTAGCAAACAAAAAGCATTTACAAAATAAAAACAAATAAAAAAATTTTTTTGGGCAACTTTGAATTAATACGATTATTTTTATAGTTTTTGAAAAAATGAAAAAAGATAAACTGCTAACTGCTAAACCACTACTACTTACTTAACACTAACACACTAACGTAAAATAAAATTAGATATTTGCCATTCAAATTGGTACACGTTATCAATCTACAGCAATATCCTACAACTATGAGGCAAATGAAAAACTGAACAAACCGAATCGAGGACCAGATACTGGCACAGCACTACATTAATCAAACGCTAGAACGACTTCATGAAGCAATGGGCAACACAGGTAAAATAAGAAGCATTCGACGACAGCCGGTTCTACGTACCGGAATGACTCGGGGTTTCCCCGACCAAGGGCTGTTATTTCACTACCCCCCTGCCTAAACCATCAGTTATCCCCCCCCCCCCCAATAATGTCATCCTCCGAGCAGCTCCTTGCAGCTCTGGGCTGGTATTGAATCCAACCCCGGACCTAGAGAATGGATCTGCTGTATGCTGGAAGAAAATTTATGTGAAACGTTCACATTCAGTACAATGCTCCAATTGTAACAGATGGTTGCATCTAACTAGTTGCTCCGGACTAAATCCCTCTACTCATAGACCCGCTAGTTTTTATAGAACTTTTGTGGACCCTTGCTGTTCACGTCCTACGACGTCCAGTGGCCGTCGTCGATCAAGTATCGCTCCGACACATATGTCTGACTCTGTCACATCAGTCTCCACGACTAGCACTAACAATGCACATCAGCAAGTAGACCACACACAGCAGCTCACAGCTACTCCCTACGTAGCACTTGCCAAGTGGATTTGAGCAATGCTGAGCGTCCGCTCTCCCCCACCCCCTCGGTCAGCCCCTCTTTTTCCAGCATAAGCGCGAGTATAAGCCACAACCATCATCTCCTGGTTCGGTTAAGATTATATACGCCGTTGGCATCAGTCAAGTGCAATAACTGCCTTGGCCTGTGTCACCTGCTTATATGCTCCTGACTCGCGAACAGGAACCTGCCATGCGCCATGCTGTCGAGCTACGCAACCTTCAACGTCGTCCGACTCGCCTCTACCTTCTGGTAACGCGATTCCTTCGACTTCAAGATTGCGCCGTAGTGCGCGACCCAGCCTATTACCACCTAGGCATACGCACCAGTCTTTGACCCCCAGCATCAACTCTACTTCCCCTTCGCATTTCGGTATCCTGCAATTAAATTGCAACGGCCTAACTGGTAAAATTGTTGAAGTGACAAATTTAATGAAGCGACTGAACATCAAGATCGCGGCGATTCAGGAGACAAAGCTAGGTGGAAGGTCGTCCCTTCAGACCTGCAACGGGTACAATGTGCACCGTTGTGACCGTGCGAGAGGGCTTGGGGGTGGCCTGGCATTCATCACGCATCAATCTGTGCAGTATCGTCTATTTGAGCCTGACATCGACCCGAGGGGCACCACCTTAGAACGTGAAGGTATGGTTGTCCGGTCAGGCGATGTCGACCTTGAAATCATAAACATTTACATACCTCCTGTCACCTGCTGTCCCAGGGATTATCACCCCGCCATTCGTGCGTTACTCAGGGGCGAGAACCGCGTCATCCTTGGTGACTTCAACGCACACCACGACCTGGGGCACTCCAGCTTGCAGGCCGATGGTAGGGGGCAGGAGCTGGCTGACCAAATAGACGATTCGACGTTCTGCACGGTAAATGGGGATGCCCCACTAGAGTGGCGGTAAACTGCTCTAGCTCGCCAGACATCACCATAGTCAGCGCAGGCCTTATAAACTGCGTTGAATGGCGACCGATGCTGACGCTTGCTTCAGACCACCTACCCATAGTGTTCTCTATCGATCGCCCCACCGACTTTGTCACCGCTGAGAATCGAACATACACCAACTTCAATAAAGCCGACTGGGAAAGTTTTCTCACCACCACAGAGGGTGCCTTCACTGCTCTCCCCACCCCGTCTAACGTACGAGAAGGGGAAAAGGCGTTTCATATGGCCCTAAGTTCAGCCTCCCATCAACACATTCCGTCAGGTAGAATAAAGGAAGTGCGTCCATTCTTCCCCGCAGAGGCAGCGGCCCAGCAAATGAACGTGACCATATTAGACGCCTTGACCCTACGGATCCTCAAATAAGGGATCTTAATGCGGAAATCAGACGCTTAGTAGTTCAACACAAACGCGCTAAGTGGGAGGAGCACCTAAGGTCTTGTAACCTCTCGGCTGAAGTTGGCAAATTATGGTCTACGGTGAAATCTTTGTCCAACCCGACTGAACGTAACGACAAAATATCCATCGCCTTCGGTGATAAGGTTCAGTCGAAGCCAAAAAGATGCGCGAGCGCCTTCTGCCGACAATTTGTAATGCATCCTCCGTTGGACAAAGAGATTCGCCGAGCCACCAGGGATGCGCACAAACCCAAAAACAGCGATGCGCCCATTGCCATCTCCACAACCGAAGTACATGAGGCAATTCGGAGATCTAAGAACACCAAATATATTGGCCCCGATGGCATTTCCATGCTGATGCTGAAACACCTCGGCGACGAAGGCATAAGATACCTTACACACATTTTCAACCTTTCCCTGTCCACCTTTGCTATTCCTGAAACATGGAGACAAGCAAAGGTGGTCCCACTACTAAAGCCTGGCAAAAATTTTTTGGGCAACTTTGAATTAATACGATTATTTTTATAGTTTTTGAAAAAATGAAAAAAGATAAACTGCTAACTGCTAAACCACTACTACTTACTTAACACTAACACACTAACGTAAAATAAAATTAGATATTTGCCATTCAAATTGGTACACGTTATCAATCTACAGCAATATCCTACAACTATGAGGCAAATGAAAAACTGAACAAACCGAATCGAGGACCAGATACTGGCACAGCACTACATTAATCAAACGCTAGAACGACTTCATGAAGCAATGGGCAACACAGGTAAAATAAGAAGCATTCGACGACAGCCGGTTCTACGTACCGGAATGACTCGGGGTTTCCCCGACCAAGGGCTGTTATTTCACTACCCCCCTGCCTAAACCATCAGTTATCCCCCCCCCCCCCAATAATGTCATCCTCCGAGCAGCTCCTTGCAGCTCTGGGCTGGTATTGAATCCAACCCCGGACCTAGAGAATGGATCTGCTGTATGCTGGAAGAAAATTTATGTGAAACGTTCACATTCAGTACAATACTCCAATTGTAACAGATGGTTGCATCTAACTAGTTGCTCCGGACTAAATCCCTCTACTCATAGACCCGCTAGTTTTTATAGAACTTTTGTGGACCCTTGCTGTTCACGTCCTACGACGTCCAGTGGCCGTCGTCGATCAAGTATCGCTCCGACACATATGTCTGACTCTGTCACATCAGTCTCCACGACTAGCACTAACAATGCACATCAGCAAGTAGACCACACACAGCAGCTCACAGCTACTCCCTACGTAGCACTTGCCAAGTGGATTTGAGCAATGCTGAGCGTCCGCTCTCCCCCACCCCCTCGGTCAGCCCCTCTTTTTCCAGCATAAGCGCGAGTATAAGCCACAACCATCATCTCCTGGTTCGGTTAAGATTATATACGCCGTTGGCATCAGTCAAGTGCAATAACTGCCTTGGCCTGTGTCACCTGCTTATATGCTCCTGACTCGCGAACAGGAACCTGCCATGCGCCATGCTGTCGAGCTACGCAACCTTCAACGTCGTCCGACTCGCCTCTACCTTCTGGTAACGCGATTCCTTCGACTTCAAGATTGCGCCGTAGTGCGCGACCCAGCCTATTACCACCTAGGCATACGCACCAGTCTTTGACCCCCAGCATCAACTCTACTTCCCCTTCGCATTTCGGTATCCTGCAATTAAATTGCAACGGCCTAACTGGTAAAATTGTTGAAGTGACAAATTTAATGAAGCGACTGAACATCAAGATCGCGGCGATTCAGGAGACAAAGCTAGGTGGAAGGTCGTCCCTTCAGACCTGCAACGGGTACAATGTGCACCGTTGTGACCGTGCGAGAGGGCTTGGGGGTGGCCTGGCATTCATCACGCATCAATCTGTGCAGTATCGTCTATTTGAGCCTGACATCGACCCGAGGGGCACCACCTTAGAACGTGAAGGTATGGTTGTCCGGTCAGGCGATGTCGACCTTGAAATCATAAACATTTACATACCTCCTGTCACCTGCTGTCCCAGGGATTATCACCCCGCCATTCGTGCGTTACTCAGGGGCGAGAACCGCGTCATCCTTGGTGACTTCAACGCACACCACGACCTGGGGCACTCCAGCTTGCAGGCCGATGGTAGGGGGCAGGAGCTGGCTGACCAAATAGACGATTCGACGTTCTGCACGGTAAATGGGGATGCCCCACTAGAGTGGCGGTAAACTGCTCTAGCTCGCCAGACATCACCATAGTCAGCGCAGGCCTTATAAACTGCGTTGAATGGCGACCGATGCTGACGCTTGCTTCAGACCACCTACCCATAGTGTTCTCTATCGATCGCCCCACCGACTTTGTCACCGCTGAGAATCGAACATACACCAACTTCAATAAAGCCGACTGGGAAAGTTTTCTCACCACCACAGAGGGTGCCTTCACTGCTCTCCCCACCCCGTCTAACGTACGAGAAGGGGAAAAGGCGTTTCATATGGCCCTAAGTTCAGCCTCCCATCAACACATTCCGTCAGGTAGAATAAAGGAAGTGCGTCCATTCTTCCCCGCAGAGGCAGCGGCCCAGCAAATGAACGTGACCATATTAGACGCCTTGACCCTACGGATCCTCAAATAAGGGATCTTAATGCGGAAATCAGACGCTTAGTAGTTCAACACAAACGCGCTAAGTGGGAGGAGCACCTAAGGTCTTGTAACCTCTCGGCTGGAGTTGGCAAATTATGGTCTACGGTGAAATCTTTGTCCAACCCGACTGAACGTAACGACAAAATATCCATCGCCTTCGGTGATAAGGTTCAGTCGAAGCCAAAAAGATGCGCGAGCGCCTTCTGCCGACAATTTGTAATGCATCCTCCGTTGGACAAAGAGATTCGCCGAGCCACCAGGGATGCGCACAAACCCAAAAACAGCGATGCGCCCATTGCCATCTCCACAACCGAAGTACATGAGGCAATTCGGAGATCTAAGAACACCAAATATATTGGCCCCGATGGCATTTCCATGCTGATGCTGAAACACCTCGGCGACGAAGGCATAAGATACCTTACACACATTTTCAACCTTTCCCTGTCCACCTTTGCTATTCCTGAAACATGGAGACAAGCAAAGGTGGTCCCACTACTAAAGCCTGGCAAGCCAGCTGCCGTAGGGGAGTCATATCGCCCGATATCTCTCCTCTCGCCAGTAGTGAAGGTGTTGGAATCTATCTTGTTGCCGTACTTCACCGCAAACCTGCGGCTCGCCGAACATCAGCATGGTTTTCGCAAAAACCACAGCACCACCACCGCACTGAACGCCATCGCCACTCAGATAGGGGGCAGACTAAACCAAAAGCGTAAAACCACAGGACAGTGCTAGTTGCGCTTGACCTGGCCAAAGCTTTTGACACGGTCAACCATGCGCAACTAATGAAAGACCTTGAAGACTCGTCCCTTCCTCCCTGTCTTAAACGTTGGACTGCCAACTACCTGAGTGGTCGTCAATCGTCGGTTGAGTTCAGAGGCACCAGATCAAAACCCATAATAGTTAAACAAGGGGTGCCACAGGGTGGTGTCCTATCCCCGTTTTTGTTTAACACCCACCAGAGGGTGTCTCGATCGTCTCATACACCGACGATTGTACGATTTTGGCTACTGGCCCCTCCGTTGAAGAACTCTGCTCTCGCATAAACTCTTACCTCCCAGCCGTGTCCGAATTCTTCGCCGGGAGAAACCTGGCATTGTCACCGAATAAGTCCTCTGACACCCTATTCACGACGTGGACAACGCAAGTGAACATGGATTGAGACGTCTACGTTGATAGTGTCAAGCTACCAACTGTCTCACACCCCAAAATCTTAGGGGTGACGTTTGATAACATGTTCAAATACGGCGCTCATGTAACCGCAATTGCCAATAAAGTCCAAAGCCGTAACAAAATCCTCAAGTCGCTAGCTGGCAGCACTTGGGGTAAAGACAAAGAAACGTTACTAGCTACATATAAAGCAATTGGCCAGCCGGTAATGAGCTACGCGACGCCAATATGGTCTCCGGGGCTAGCAGACACACACTGGACGAGGCTACAGGTCTGCCAAAACACCGCCCTTTGTACCGCCACTGCGTGTCTTCTCATGTCTCCTGAGCATCACCTTCATAAAGAAGCGAAAATGCTCGCCGTTAAAGAGCATAGCGAGATGTTGACCAGGAAATTCCTGTTCAACTGTTGCAAGCCGCAGCATCCGAACGGACGCCTGGTCAACGAGAATCCGCCCCCAGGAGCATAAGGAGCCATCTACGCAAACACTACGATGAGATCCGGCACCTAATTTCCACGCCGTTTGATCCTAAGGTGCACCGGCAGGCCCTCACCCTCATCCACACGAATTCGGTAAATTCCTTTGTTGGCTCTCTCCCGGTGAACGCCGTTCTTCAGGCAACAACACCACCCGTTGCCGAAGAGGAGCGCGAACTGCCTAGGGAGACTAGGGTGATGCTGGCTCAACTCCGGTCTGGATATTGTAATAGGTTAAACTCTTACCTATCCAGGCTGAACCCCGACTTGCCTAATGTTTGTCCGGCATGCGGCTTGTCCCCCCATAACACAAACCATCTTTTTGTGTGCTCAACCGAGCCTACTCTTCTAACACCCATATCCCTCGGGTCCTCCCCTGTTGAAGCCGCTAGGTTTCTAGGACTTCCGTTAGAAGAGTTCGATGACAATATTGGGTAAGGTAGATACTGACTACCTAGGCAGGGTAAGTAGTGCTACAACAACAACAACAACAACAAGCATTCGATCTATTGACTGGCTCAGCGTGGAAATGGATAGCAGGATCGCCTGACGCAACGGATTGGAGCAATATCCTTCACAGTCAAAATCAGATAATTCAGAATAGCAACCATCAATACTGGGTCAATAAGAAACTATTCACGGCTACACAGGAGGTATTGAGAAAAATCGACGAGGTCGTGGACCGCACGAATAACGTGGCAAAGGAAACAGAAATCATGGACATCAGACAAAACGCACTTCACAACATTTTTCTTCTTCGTGAGGATGTAAACGAAATGGTGCGGGGATGCCAGTTGGCAAAGAATGGAATTGCCAACACCAACCTACTGGATATGGACGAAGTTAACCAGACTCTATCCAAAATAGAAACGCTCCCATATCAGAATATAATAAAAGCAATAGAATTTGGCCAACCATCGGTACTGATTAACGGGACACTTCTCCTCTACGTCTTTTTTATGCCAAAGGTAACAGCTAAGAAGTCTAATCTCCTGGTCACTAGCGCTGGAATCTGTGGAAGTAAGCAACTAGATCTTCCTTTTGAAATGATGTTCATAAACCAGGAAGAGACGTCTGGCCTAAAAGGAAATTGCTTGGTAATCAGGGTAATTGGGCTTGTAAGTGGGACATATCGTGCCTTAATCGGATAACACGATTACTCCATAGCTGGTTGGAGAAATGTTAACACCCCTAGAAGAACAAGAGTAAATGGTCATTACTACAAGAGCGGGCTTGTCGTAGCGCCATCGAATTTGACAAATGGCTGCGCTACTTTCCACCCGGTTTCTGGCGATCTCCCCATAGCCGGTTCGGAAACAGTATGATCCTCTGTCCTATACAACAATTGAAGATGCCTCCCTCGCATAATCCGTTGGAGAAAAAACAGAAAAAACATAATATAAAATGCCTTCCCCAATCAGTTGGAGATGCCTCCCTCGCTTAATTCTTTGGAGAAGAAGAGAAACAAAAAAAAAAAACATTAATTGAAAATGCCTCCCCTAATCAGTTGAAGATGCCTCCCTCGCCTAAAATCCGTTGGAGAAAAAACAAAAAAATAGTAAAGAAAAGAAACAGAATTAATTCTCTGCGCCTAATCCGCAGATTGAGAGCAAAACCAAGCGCCAAACACCCAGCGAAATCAGAAAAAAAAAAATTACCCTTTTCTTTTTCTGCAAACTCAATAAACAAAAAAGAAAGGAAAATTAATTTCTCCAAAAAAGTTTTCATTTTATTTCTATTTATCTAATACATACTAAAATCAATTTCTCCAAAAAATTTATTTTATTTTTGTTTATCTAATACATACTAGCAAACAAAAAGCATTTACAAAATAAAAACAAATAAAAAAATTTTTTTGGGCAACTTTGAATTAATACGATTATTTTTATAGTTTTTGAAAAAATGAAAAAAGATAAACTGCTAACTACTAAACCACTACTACTTACTTAACACTAACACACTAACGTAAAATAAAATTAGATATTTGCCATTCAAATTGGTACACGTTATCAATCTACAGCAATATCCTACAACTATGAGGCAAATGAAAAACTGAACAAACCGAATCGAGGACCAGATACTGGCACAGCACTACATTAATCAAACGCTAGAACGACTTCATGAAGCAATGGGCAACACAGGTAAAATAAGAAGCATTCGGCGACAGCCAGTTCTACGTACCGGAATGACCAAGGGCTGTTATTTCACTACCCCCCTGCCTAAATCGTCAGTTATCCCCCCCCCCAATAATGTCATCCTCCGAGCAGCTCCTTGCAGCTCTGGGCTGGTATTGAATCCAACCCCGGACCTAGAGAATGGATCTGCTGTATGCTGGAAGAAAATTTATGTGAAACGTTCACATTCAGTACAATGCTCCAATTGTAACAGATGGTTGCATCTAACTAGTTGCTCCGGACTAAATCCCTCTACTCATAGACCCGCTAGTTTTTATAGAACTTTTGTGGACCCTTGCTGTTCACGTCCTACGACGTCCAGTGGCCGTCGTCGATCAAGTATCGCTCCGACACATATGTCTGACTCTGTCACATCAGTCTCCACGACTAGCACTAACAATGCACATCAGCAAGTAGACCTTCCGAGCGGCCGCTCACACAGCAGCTCACAGCTACTCCCTAAGTAGCACTTCCCAAGTGGATTTGAGCAATGCTGAGCGTCCGCTCTCACCCACCCCCTCGGTCAGCCCCTCTTTTTCCAGCATAAGCGCGAGTATAAGCCACAACCATCATCTCCTGGTTCGGTTAAGATTATATACGCCGTTGGCATCAGTCAAGTGCATTAACTGCCTTGGCCTGTGTCACCTGCTTATATGCTCCTGACTCGCGAACAGGAACCTGCCATGCGCCATGCTGTCGAGCTACGCAACCTTCAACGTCGTCCGACTCGCCTCTACCTTCTGGTAACGCGATTCCTTCGACTTCAATATTGCGCCGTAGTGCGCGACCCAGCCTATTACCACCTAGGCATACGCACCAGTCCTTGACCCCCAGCATCAACTCTACTCCCCCTTCGCATTTCGGTATCCTGCAATTAAATTGCAACGGCCTAACTGGTAAAATTGTTGAAGTGACAAATTTA
The DNA here is from genome assembly GCA_951509765.1 of Sphenella marginata. Classification (NCBI taxonomy): domain Eukaryota; kingdom Metazoa; phylum Arthropoda; class Insecta; order Diptera; family Tephritidae; genus Sphenella; species Sphenella marginata. The sequence continues at coordinate 41,316,972 of OX608083.1, forward strand.
ATGAAGCGACTGAACATCAAGATCGCGGCGATTCAGGCGACAAAGCTAGGTGGAAGGTCGTCCCTTCAGACCTGCAACGGGTACAATGTGCACCGTTGTGACCGTGCGAGAGGGCTTGGGGGTGGCCTGGCATTCATCACGCATCAATCTGTGCAGTATCGTCTATTTGAGCCTGACATCGACCCGAGGGGCACCACCTTAAAACGTGAAGGTATGGTTGTCCGGTCAGGCGATGTCGACCTTGAAATCATAAACATTTACATACCTCCTGTCACCTGCTGTCCCAGGGATTATCACCCCGCCATTCGTGTGTTACTCAGGGGCGAGAACCGCGTCATCCTTGGTGACTTCAACGCACACCACGACCTGTGGCACTCCAGCTTGCAGGCCGATGGTAGGGGGCAGGAGCTGGCTGACCAAATAGACGATTCGACGTTCTGCACAGTAAATGGGGATGCCCCACTAGAGTGGCGGTAAACTGCTCTAGCTCGCCAGACATCACCATAGTCAGCGCAGGCCTTATAAACTGCGTTGAATGGCGACCGATGCTGACGCTTGCTTCAGACCACCTACCCATAGTGTTCTCTATCGATCGCCCCACCGACTTTGCCACCGCTGAGAATCGAACATACACCAACTTCAATAAAGCCGACTGGGAGAGTTTTCTCACCACCACAGAGGGTGCCTTCACTGCTCTCCCCACCCCGTCTAACGTACGAGAAGGGGAAAAGGCGTTTCATATGGCCCTAAGTTCAGCCTCCCATCAACACATTCCGTCAGGTAGAATAAAGGAAGTGCGTCCATTCTTCCCCGCAGAGGCAGCGGCCCAGCAAATGAACGTGACCATATTAGACGCCTTGACCCTACGGATCCTCAAATAAGGGATCTTAATGCGGAAATCAGACGCTTAGTAGATCAACACAAACGCGCTAAGTGGGAGGAGCACCTAAGGTCTTGTAACCTCTCGGCTGGAGTTGGCAAATTATGGTCTACGGTGAAATCTTTGTCCAACCCGACTGAACGTAACGACAAAATATCCATCGCCTTCGGTGATAAGGTTCAGTCGAAGCCAAAAAGATGCGCGAGCGCCTTCTGCCGACAATTTGTAATGCATCCTCCGTTGGACAAAGAGATTCGCCGAGCCACCAGGGATGCGCACAAACCCAAAAACAGCGATGCGCCCATTGCCATCTCCACAACCGAAGTACATGAGGCAATTCGGAGATCTAAGAACACCAAATATATTGGCCCCGATGGCATTTCCATGCTGATGCTGAAACACCTCGGCGACGAAGGCATAAGATACCTTACACACATTTTCAACCTTTCCCTGTCCACCTTTGTTATTCCTGAAAGATGGAGACAAGCAAAGGTGGTCCCACTACTAAAGCCTGGCAAGCCAGCTGCCGTAGGGGAGTCATATCGCCCGATATCTCTCCTCTCGCCAGTAGTGAAGGTGTTGGAATCTATCTTGTTGCCGTACTTCACCGCAAACCTGCGGCTCGCCGAACATCAGCATGGACAATAGACTACCAGTCACACCAGCCAGTACCAATATGTCGCCAGGAAATTGCAATTACTCTCTTCAAAATTTTACATCATAGCAGTTTTCGACTTTTGATCTGCGGGAGGGGGAGGAGTTATGTTGCCTTATACCACCAAACTTATCAATGCCACTCCCTGTGATTACATTGCATTACACGTGACACCATTGCACAGTGGACGATTCACATGTTTGTTTTATTATTTTTTATGGGATTTGATTTATTCGGATTTCTTTATTTTATCCTATTAAATATTGTTTTTGCGATATGCTCATCTTTTGAATGCACACTGTCGCGCACATATATTTTTGATACTTGGTGCATGGAAAGCGGTTTCAATACTGCAAAAGCTAATAAGGTATATGATGTTTTGAAGCAAAATATTGAAAATGAGGGCTTTACATTTGAAGCAACTAAATTGAAAAATTTGTTAAAACACAACTACAAAAAATTGACCGGGTTTTGGCAAAAGTGCAATCGTACAAAATCGAGAGTTCTGCGAGTGTATTCAAATTGGTTTGCACAAAAAGAGTCAATATTATTGAACCCGAAAGCACCTGGCTCTAATAAAATTCGGGGACGTCCTAGAGATAGTTTGGCAGATTGTTCAAAGAGAACAAAGCGACGACGAGTAGCAGAGTTATCTCAAATTGATGTGTCCGCTGCTGATGATTTAAGTTTTGCTACCCAACACACGAACCGATCGATTTTGCCAGCAACTATAAATGAAATAATTTGTCTTTTGACGGACGCAAGTTTAAAAAACATCAATATTTTTTAATAAGGAACTTTATGAATAGTAAAGTTGATGATACTTTTTTACTATCTTGCTCCCATACTATACTGCAAACCTGCAGCTGGCCAATCATCAACCAACTATTTAAACGGTCGGCTGGCGTCAGTGAAGTTTCGAAACGAGAGATGTAGACTGAGAGGAATTAGACAAGGTGTTCCGCAGGGTGGTGTCCTTTCATCCCTTCTGTTTAACTTCTACATCTCGAGCCTCCCTTCCCCACCAGGGGGGGTCTCCATCGTTTCGTACGCTGACGACTGCACCGCGGTGGCCACGGGCAAAATACCTTACACGGACGAACTATGTACAAGACTGAACTACTACTTGCGCGATCTTTCCAGCTTCTTCACAGAGCGGAACCTGACACTGTTCCCGACTAAATCGACAGCGACCCTATTCACTACGTGGAATTCGCAGATGGGGCAGGGGTTGAATGTCCACGTAGATGGTGTTCCACTACCTACAGTAAACCACCCCAAAATTCTAGGGGTTATATTCGACAATAGCCTCACCTTCGCTAATCATGCCACCGCAATAGCTTCAAAAGTACAAAACCGCAACAAGATCCTCAAGTCACTGGCCGGCAGTACTTGGGGCAAAGACAAAGAAACGTTGCTGGGCACCTATAAGGCTATTGGGCGACCGGTTATTGTTTATGCTGCGCCCATATGGTCGCCAAACCTTCAGCTATTGGATGAAACTCCGCTCACAGAGACTTAAGGAAACATCTCCGAAAGCATTATGATGAGATCCGGCATCATATCGCGTTCCCGTTTGATCTGCGGGACCATAGGCGGGCCCTAAAGGACCTCCACACCATGTCGGTGGATAGATCCCTCAGATCCCGGCCTGTGAACTCCGTTATTGGAACCCAACCACCTCTTCTTGCTGAGGAAGAACGTGTTCTTCCGAGGGAGACTAGAGTCATGCTGGCACAACTTCGGTCTGGATACGGCAATAGGCTGAACTTCTATCTGTCCAGACTGAACCTCACCATATCGAACACATACCCGGCATGCGGTGTGGCCCCCCATGACACGCAACATCTCTTTTCCTGTTCTTCTGAACACACTCTTCTATCACCCCTATCACTTTGGTCCAACCCTGTCGAAACTGCACGTTTCCTTGGACTTCCGTTAGAAGAGCCCACTGACAATTAGGAGTGTACTGGCCCTTTGGGCAGGGCGAAGCACTGCTAACAACAACAACAACATCATTTTTTACCCTGTTACGATAGCATTGTAAAAGAGAAAATGAAAATTTATCCAGACAAAATAACTGTAACTAAATCTCACGCTGAAGTTGAGCTGCGAAGTCTATTGGACCATACAGCTACTCGGATATTAGAGCTACAGACCGAAGTAAAAAATGAAGTTTTAGATGAGTCCGTAAACGGCCTCACATTAATAGGTAAATGGGAGTTCCATCGTAGTTCAGGACAAAGCGAGTACAAACAGAAAGTTCAAGATACACATTTGGAAGGTAGTAACTTATTTGTCACGTCATATGTCCCGCTTCAACTTGTTACAAAACCAGCTGAGGGTTGTAGTAAAAAGGTTTCAATTTAAAAAAGAGTGTGCTCAATTGTGCAATGATGAAGAGATGTATTTCAAGGAGAAAATTTGCAAACTGTCTCCTACCCAACTTCATACAGATCTGAAAACTATACACGTTGAACATGTTTTGCAACTTACAATATTGGACGGCAAGGTAATGCCAAAAATTCATCCGCAAAATGTTACATATGTAATGCGAAACCCACAGAAATGAGCAATATTGAAAAATGTGTACAAAAGGAAGTTCAAACGGGTTACTATGAATTTGGATTGTCACCCTTACACTCATATATTCGGGTTTTCGAATATTTTCTTCGTGTATCATATAGACTTGATCTTAAGCAGTGGCAAATTAGGACTATAGAAGGAAAACAACAATTTCACCAACGAAAACAATATATTCAATCACAATTCCGTAAAAAAAAATGGGTTTAATAGTCGACAAGCCAAAAACAGGAGGGAGTGGGTCATCTAATGATGGAAACACGGCAAGAGAGTTCTTCAGTGATCCTGGCTTGTCGGCTGAAATAACAGGTCTTGACAAAAATTTGATTGAGAGAAAACAACAATTTCACCAACGAAAACAATATATTCAATCACAATTCCGTAAAAAAAATGGGTTTAATAGTGTACAAGCCAAAAACAGGAGGGAGTGGGTCATCTAATGATGGAAACACGGCAAGAGAGTTCTTCAGTGATCCTGGCTTGTCGGCTGAAATAACAGGTCTTGACAAAAATTTGATTGAGAGATGTGCAACAATATTGCACTCTGATATAAAACTCTGATAAATATCGTTTACGAATACTTTTACGATTCGCCTACGAATACTATTTCGCTTTAAAATGTTCAGTGTCTACGAGGTTTCGTAAATGTATCGAAAAAGCACTCGTTTATGAATTTGTATACGTCCGTTATTTAATCATAAACGTACTTCGTATTTTAAAAATATTGAATTATTCGCAATGTTTAAAATTGGACCAAAAAATATAAAATTTTGTAGAAATGGCAACGTCTCGAAAATACCTTTCAAATGATATCCTAATTGTCCAAATCCGTCAATAAGTGGCTGAGTTATTAAAGTTTTCCACAAAGCTACCCCGCGAAATATGACCAAAGACAGCATCATACATCTCAATATTTGGATTGCGTTGATAAAATTTTCAAATTTTTTTATGCTTACCTTTTGTACTCCAGCTAATTCATCATCTCAGGTGCTTTTTATTAGAAAATGTTTTTTCATACTCCTTTTATACATAAAAAACGATATTTTTAGCGTTTTTTTAACGCGGTTTAGCTCCAGTAAATCTTAATATTTTTTCGAAATATTTTGACCAAGGTCTTAGAATACATTGAAGTTTATAATTCCGATGGAAACAGAGTGTCCATTTTTTTTTGTATGGAGCGTGAGGCGCCTTAATGTACATACATCTGGTATATACAATGATGGTAAGCAACTTGTACATACCTCTGGTATATGTGAACATTCGTGCACGTTTCGGGCATACGAATGGTGGGATTTTTTTATGCGTTCGTATTGGCGAACAGGAATGAAAATATATTTTTTTCATTGTTCAGCTGCACGAATAAGAGCGAACGGGAGTGAACATTTCCGAACCCTGGTACAAAGTAACATTTGTTGGCATTGGTAATTCTTCGCTTCATTTCTAAGTTCGTTTTCCCAAGCAAACCAAGTCCTTTACTACTTCGAACTTTTGCTGGCAGCAGTGGCGTGCGTGCCAAGGCGCAAATGTGCTGACTCATTATTTGAGAACAGCATGTACTTCGGTTTGTCCTTGTCCTCCAAACTTATTTTTACCGTTTGGAGAGAGTGTAACTTACCGCGCAGTTATTTAAGCTATTGAGGCCCAAATTAGCAAATACGGGCGCGTTTGGCAGAGCGGACAACAGTGTGTTTGGCACTGTGAATTAATTTTTATACCTAGTAGTGCTTCGCACACAAGGTATATTAACTTCATTGGCCTAACGGTAGTATGTAACGGCATAAACGAATCGAGATAGATATTGACTTATATGTATCAAAATGTTCAGGAGGAGAAGAGAAATTGATTGAGCCATGTCCGTCCGTCCGTCTGTGAACACGATAACTTGAGTAAATCTTGAGATATCTCAATGAAACTTTGTATGCAGGTTCCTTTTTACATATCTCTGAACGGTATTGAAAATAGGCAAAATCGGTTAAAAGCCACGCCCACTTTCTATATATATAATATTTTCGAAAATACAAAAAGAGTGATTATTCAGTACATAATACACCTATAAGGATAAAATTTTGTGTGTACCTTACCGTTAAAGCAAAAAATAAATTTGTGAAGAAATTTTTAAAAAGGGGCGTGGCACCGCCCACTTTGATTAAGTCAAATTTGGCCAAATACATGGAACGTAAAATCACAAATAATATAGGTGACAGCAAAGCAATGTGGAAAAACCTCAAAAATTGTATATCAATGTCTAAAGAGTCCAATAACATTAGCAAAATATGGATTAAAGATCGGCTCTTCACACATGAGAGTGAAATAGCTGAGTCACTAAATAACTATTTCATTGACAGTATATTAGAAATCAGTCAAAGTATTCCTGCGAATAATGGTATCAACATGTACGTTGAAGAAAGTAGTCTTGAATTTAAATTTCAAAAGGTTACTACATCCGATATACTGGATATAGTTAGCAAATTCAAAAATAAAATTGGGGGGAAGAAATTATTGTCTGAAGGAGTAATCAAAGACTCCGTAACATATACAGGATACTTCTACGCTGAAATCGTTAATGAGAGCCTAGAAAAAGGTTTAGTCCCAGATCCCTGGAAAACTTCCGTGGTAGTCCCTATTGAAAAGGTTAAAAATACGCTGAAGGCGGATGAGATTAGACCCATCAACACGCTACCATGTGACGAAAAGATACTTGAAACAGTGGTAAAAAATCAGCTCGTTAAGTATTTAGAGGATAATAAAATTATTATCCCGCAACAGTCCGGATTTCGTAAAAAGCATTCCTGTGAAAGTGCTCTTAACTTGGTTATTGCCAATTGGAAAGAGGACTTAAGCAGGAATAAACATATAATAGCCGTATTCCTAGACTTAAAACGAGCCTTTGAGACAATTGACCAAAGTATGCTTTTGAAAAAACTGCACATTATAGGTATTTCCGGTACCGAACTAAAATGGTTTGAAAACTTTATTATGAATAGGTATCAACGGACGGTAATAGGGTCATCTCTATCAGAGAAGAGACAGGTACCTGTTGGACTACCGCAAGGATCGGTGCTGGCACCTATACTGTTTAATATTTATATTAATGATATCGCCAAATCTACCCAGTATTGTGACATTAAACTGTTTGCAGATGATACTTTACTGATGATAAGTGGAGAAAATATTAGTGAAATGTATACCAAGCTACAAAACGATTTGAACAGAGTTAATGATTGGTTATGCCTAAAAAGACTGAAATTAAACGTGAATAAAACAAAATTCATGGTTATATCACGACGCAATCTTAGTAATGGTGATTTGCAACCGTTAAGTATAAACAATGAAGCTATTGAAAAAGTCAACCAATTCAAATACTTAGGAATAAAAATCGATGAAAAATTAAATTTTAATGAACATGTCAATTACACGGAGGGAAAAATAGCTAAAAAATTATACTTCACGCAAAGAACTTGTAGACACTTAAAGAGAGGGTATAAATTAATGGTCTACAGATCTGTCATCGAGCCTCACTTTATTTACTGTCCTACTATATTCTTTATTATGAGGGACAGTCAAATTTAAAAACTGCAAAAGCAACAAAACAGAGCAATGAGGTTTATTCTTAGTAAGCGCAACGATACACCTATACGAGATATGCTCTCAGCTTTAAACTGGCTAAGCGTTAAACAACAGCTTTTTTACCACACCATGAAGTTCATTAAGAATATTATAGAGGGCAACCTACCTGAATATTTGGAAAATAACATTAAATATGTCAGAAATATGCATTCCGTTAACACTCGAAGTAGAAATAATTTCAATTTACCCGCTTACAGAACAGAATCAGATAAGTGCAATTTATACTATAAAGGTCTAAAATGTTATAACGAACTACCAAATGATGTAAAATCGTGTAGTAAGAATAAATTTAAACAAAAACTGTATGAGTATTGTAAAACTCTGCCAATTTAGTGCAAAATGAGCAGCCTTTCAGAAAAACTATCTTTCACATTGCGTGCGAACCAAGTAACTCAAGATATACAGCCACATCCTCACGCACAGAAAGTTGCCGAAACTTATCTTAAAACGCATCACTATTCCATCAGTGCTTCGCCGTTCAGATATTGTCTTCGCGCTTTACTTGCGTAAACGGTCTGTCATCATCAGCCAACTGGTTCATTCCTTGTACAGGTATGCTCTGAAAGACTGCAAATGTTTGACACTGCAAAATGGCAGCAATAGGATTAGTATTGTAATATTTTTCATATATAATTTAATCTTAATTAGGTTGTAAATGAAATATTGTAAATAGACATAAGTTAGGCTTAGTTTAAGCTGTAAGAAATAAATAAATAAATAAATAAATAAATAAATATTATTAATCATAAATCAAAAACCGCTCAAGATAGCAAAATAAAATTCAGCACACATATTTATATTAATACAGGCAATATTTCGAAAAAAAATTAGCGAAATCGGATTAGGTCCACGCCCAATTTTATACGAAAGATTTTGAAAAGGATCATGGATATATTGAATATGCTATAACTTTGCTTAAACTAGCTGTATATCATTTCTATTTCACCTCTAAAGTGTTCGTGGGCAAAGAAAGTCGAAAGCACAAAATTTTTGGAAAATGGGCGTGGCCCCGCCCCTTTATGGGGGATTATTCCACAAAACTTTCCATGCCATAACTCCGGTAAAAATTGATTTATTAAAACGATATTTGAAGAAAGTGTTCAACATATAAAGCTAACTCTTTGCTGAAAAAATAAACAAAATCGGTGAACGGACACGCCCACTTTTTGAACATAGTTCTAAAATATTTCTTCGTAAAATTAAAATCGCGATATTTCCATAATTGTATAAGTTATATAAATAAGATTTTACACACATATTAGCCTTTTTAAACAAAACTAAACTGTAAAAAAATTTTGTGGATTTTGGTGAAGTAGGCGTGGCGCCTCCCACTTTTTAGCATAAAAGCTCTGCTATTTTCAAAAGCGATTGGTTGGAATTTCAAGAATGTATTTCAATGAAATTTTGTGAGATGCTTCCCAATAGTATGTAGTATACTCCTGCCAAAAATTACGCAAATCGAATAACAAACAAGCAAGATTTACGGGCAAGTAGTTAACACCCTACTGCCTTTTTATACCTAGTTTTAAATTAATTTTTTTTATTTTCATACCTTTCATGAACATGAGGAAAGCTATTTATATTTTGTTATTTAGTGATAATTGAATTTACCACTCACAAAAGAAGTGTTTTTAATCGAAAACAATCAGTTGTCTTTATAACAACTTTTCCGTTATTAAAATAGACCTGAGTAAATTGGGATACCAAAACAGATCACTACTAGGTATTTAATGTTCGGTTGCACCCGAACTTAGACTTCCTTACTAGTTATTTATAAGAATATTTTGGGGAGTCAAAAAGTCAGCCCCTAAATTTGAGGCTTATATTTTTTAATTTTTTTTTATCCTTACGAAAACAGCCTAAACGTTTTTTTATTCTAACTTTTTTTTGCATCCGATTTTTAAAAATGGTGTGTCAAAATTTTTATTTCGGTAGCCCGCATAATTCTTCTGAACGTTCTTTTGGGTTTGGAAGTTTTTACAACTTACGGCGGTAAGTATCTGTTTTGTCTCATCTAAAGAAAATGCTTTGAAATCCATGTTGTTGTTGTAGCGCTACTTAGCCCTACCTAGGTCGTCAGTATCTTATCCAGTATTATCATCACACTCTTCTAACGGAAGTCCGAGAAAAATAGCGTCTTCGACAGGGGTGGACCAGAGGGATATGGGTGTTAGAAGAGTAGGCTCGGTTGAGCAGACAAACATATGGTTAGTATTCTGGGGGGACAAGCCGCATGCCGGACAAACATTAGGCAAGTGGGGGTTCAGTCTGGATAAGTAAGAGTTTAACCTATTACCATATCCAGACCGGAGTTGGGCCAGCATCACCCTAGTCTCCCTAGGCACCTCGCGCTTCTCTTCGTCAACGGGTGGTGTTGTTGCCTGAAGAACGGCGTCCCCGGGAGAGAGCCGACAAAGGAATTTACCGAATTCGTATGGATGAGGGTGAGGGCCTGCCGGTGCACCTTAGGATCAAACGGCGTGGAAATCAGGTGCCGGATCTTATCGAAGTGTTTTCGTAGATGGCTCCTTATGCTCCTGGGGGCGGATTCTCGTTGACCAGGCGTCTGTTCGGATACTGCGGCTTGCAACAGTTGAGCAGGAATTGCCTGGCCAACATCTCGCTATGAAGGCTATGCTCAGGAGACATAAGAAGACACCCAGTGGCGGTACGAAGGGCGGTGTTCTGGCAGACCTGTAGCCTCGTCCAGTGTGTGTCAGCTAGCCCCAGCGACCATATTGGCGTGGCGTAGCTAAGTACCGGCTGACCAATTGCTTTATGTGTAGCTAGTAACGTTTCTTTGTCTTTACCCCAAGTGCTGCCAGCTAGCGACTTGAGGATTTTGTTACGGCTTTGGACTTTCTTGGCAATTGCGGTTACATGAGCGCAGTATTTGAACATGTTATCAAACGTCACCCCTAAGATGTTGGGGTGTGAGACAGTTGGTAGCTTGACACAATCAACGTAGACGTCTTATTCAATGTTCACTTCCGTTGTCCACGTCGTGAATAGGGTGGCCGAGGACTTATTCGGTGACAATGAAAGGTTTCTCCCGGCGAAGAATTCGGACACGACTGGGAGGTATGAATTTATGCGAGAGCAGAGTTCTTCAACGGAGGGGCCTGTTGCCAAAGTCGTACAATCGCCGATATATAATAGTTAAACAGAAACGGGGAAAGGACATCACCCTGTGGCACCCCTTGTTTAATTATTCTGGGATTTGATCTGTCGCCTCTGAATTCAACCGACGATTGACGACCACTCAGGTAGTTGGCAGTCCAACGTTTAAGACAGGGGGGAAGGGGGGAAGGGACGAGTCTTCAAGGTCTTTCATTAGTTGCTCATGCTTGACCGTGTCAAAAGCTTTGGCCAGGTCAAGCGCAACTAGCGTCCCCTATCTGAGTGGTAATGGCGTTCAGCGCGGTGGTGGTGCTGTGATTTTTGCGAAATTCATGCTGATGTTCGGCGAGCCGCAGGTTTGCGGTGAAGTACGGCAACAAGATGGATTCCAGCACCTTCACTACTGGCGAGAGGAGAGATATCGGGCGATATGACTCCCCTACGGCAGCTGGCTTGCCAGGCTTTAGTAGTGGGACCACCTTTGCTTGTCTCCATCTTTCAGGAATAACAAAGGTGGACAGGGAAAGGTTGAAAATGTGTGTAAGGTATCTTATGCCTTCGTCGCCGAGGTTTTTCAGCATCAGCATGGAAATGCCATCGGGGCCAATATATTTGGTGTTCTTAGATCTCCGAATTGCCTCATGTACTTCGGTTGTGGAGATGGCAATGGGCGCATCGCTGTTTTTGGGTTTGTGCGCATCCCTGGTGGCTCGGCGAATCTCTTTGTCCAACGGAGGATGCATTACAAATTGTCGGCAGAAGGCGCTCGCGCATCTTTTTGGCTTCGACTGAACCTTATCACCGAAGGCGATGGATATTTTGTCGTTACGTTCAGTCGGGTTGGACAAAGATTTCACCGTAGACCATAATTTGCCAACTCCAGCCGAGAGGTTACAAGACCTTAGGTGCTCCTCCCACTTAGCGCGTTTGTGTTGATCTACTAAGCGTCTGATTTCCGCATTAAGATCCCTTATTTGAGGATCCGTAGGGTCCAGGCGTCTAATATGGTCACGTTCATTTGCCAGGGCCGCTGCCTCTGCGGGGAAGAATGGACGCACTTCCTTTATTCTACCTGACGGAATGTGTTCACGGGAGGCTGAACTTAGGGCCATACGAAACGCCTTTTCCCCTTCTCGTACGTTAGACGGGGTGGGGAGAGCAGTGAAGGCACCTTCTGTGGTGGTGAGAAAACTCTCCCAGTCGGCTTTATTGAAGTTGGTGTATGTTCGATTCTCAGCGGTGACCAAGTCGGTGGGGCGATCGATAGAGAACACTATGGGTAGGTGGTCTGAAGCAAGCGTCAGCATCGGTCGCCATTCAACGCAGTTTATAAGGCCTGCGCTGACTATGGTGATGTCTGGCGAGCTAGAGCAGTTTACCGCCACTCTAGTGGGGCATCCCCATTTACCGTGCAGAACGTCGAATCGTCTATTTGGTCAGCCAGCTCCTGCCCCCTACCATCGGCCTGCAAGCTGGAGTGCCACAGGTCGTGGTGTGCGTTGAAGTCACCAAGGATGACGCGGTTCTCGCCCCTGAGTAACGCACGAATGGCGGGGTGGTTATTCCTGGGACAGCAGGTGACAGGAGGTATGTAAATGTTTATGATTTCAAGGTCGATATCGCCTGACCGGACAACCATACCTTGACGTTCTAAGGTGGTGCCCCTCGGGTCGATGTCAGGCTCAAATAGACGATACTGCACAGATTGATGCGTGATGAATTCCAGGCCACCCCAAGCCCTCTCGCACGGTCACAACGGTGTACATTGTACCCGTTGCAGGTCTGAAGGGACGACCTTCCACCTAGCTTTGTCTCCTGAATCGCCGCGATCTTGATGTTCAGTCGCTTCATTAAATTTGTCACTTCAACAATTTTACCAGTTAGGCCGTTGCAATTCAATTGCAGGATACCGAAATGCGAAGGGGGAGTAGAGTTGATGCTGGGGGTCAAGGACTGGTGCGTATGCCTAGGTGGTAATAGGCTGGGTCGCGCACTCTTGAAGTCGAAGGAATCGCGTTACCAGAAGGTAGAGGCGAGTCGGACGACGTTGAAGGTTGCGTAGCTCGACAGCATGGCGCAACGTACGTATCAGTCCATAGGTTCTTGTTCGCGAGTCCAGAGCATATAAGCAGTTGACACAGGCCAAGGCAGTTATTGCACTTGACTAATGCCAACGGCGTGTATAATCTTAACCGACAAACAGTGCACGTAGTATAAGGGACCAGGAGCTGATGGTTGTGGCTTATACTCGTGCTGATGCTGGAAGAAGAGCGGCTGACTGAGGGGGTGGGAGAAAGCGGACGCTCAGCATTGCTCAAATCCACTTGGGAAGTGCTACGTTGGGAATAGCTGTGAGCCGCTGTGTGAGATGTTGACGCCTGGGGGCGTGAGCGGCCGCTCGGAAGTTCTACTTGCTGATGTGCATTGGTAATGCTAGTCGTGGAGATTGACGTGACAGAGTCAGACATATGTGGCGGAGCGATACTTGATCGACGACGGCCACAAGACGTCGTAGGACGTGATCAGCAGGGGGCCACAAAAGTTCTATAAAAACTAGCCGGTCTATGAGTAGAAGGAGTTGTCAGAACACGAAATAATAGATGTTCCAGGTAAATATCCCCACACTACAATTTATCTTTAATCTATTTATATATATAAAAATGAAATGGTGTTCAGTTGTCACGCTAAAACTCGAAAACGGCTGAACCAAATACAATTGCTATGTATGATAAAATTGGATCTATTTATGCGAATATTGGTTGTTATCTTTGTCGTCTATGTTTATCTTCACTACTGCGCTGTAGATGGCCAGAAAGCCAGATGACGCTAGATGGTGCACACCAACACACACACACGCTGTACATAATTGCCTTTGTTGCTGTTTAGATTAGTACAGTAATCTATATCTATATCTATTCTATATCTTCTATATATATAAAAATGAAATGGTGTTCAGTTGTAACGCTAAAACTCGAAAACGGCTGAACCAAATTATATACTCCCCACCACATGGCGGTGTTGGTCATGAATTGGTACAAAGTTAATTTAAAGAAAAATTCTTTATTTCAAAGCTTTTCACGGTAAAAAATGCGAATTTTTTGGAATTTTCCATTGTCAATTGAAGTTTTGCTTTGATGTTACTCTTCGTGTTGCAATCGAACATGCAAAATTTAATGCGCCTTGGTCCATTGATATACATACATACATATCTTACTAATATATAAAAACGTAAGTGTGTGAGTGACTGAATTTTTGTGATTCTTTCACGCCTAAACTAATGCCTCGAACTTTACGAAATTTTGCACACTAATTCTTTGGAGTACAGAATAGAAACACGCATAATTATATTTCCATATATTTATCGATAACAGAGTTATCGGTCAAAATGTGGTTTCGGGTAAACTTTGGAATATCCGCACACAATTAATATCAAACGAAAGGGAAAGACGAAAGCTTTCATTCCGACTTTGGTTCATTTCGATATATTAATATTCGCACAAAATTGGTATAAAAAGAAAGGGGAAGGCCACAGGTTCCATTTCGACTTTGCTTCATTTATGGGAACATCTATTTTGAGAACGGCTGGACCTAATACACATATCTAAATTTCGAAGGTAGATTTTGTATCCGCTCGAGATGGTTATACGCTAAAAAAATAAAGGCATTTGGAAAGGTTTTGGAGATGTCCCTAAAAATGTTGACCAGGGTAACCTTATAAAGTGTTCTTTCAATATGAGCCCGTTTTCGAGATATTGGTCAAAATGTCAACCAGGAGGGGCACTCAATCAAATGAAAGGTGTTGACAAATGATTTAACATGTTTTAGCTATTTTCCCATATAAAACGAAGGTTTTTAGATATTAACCAAAACGTGGACCAAAATTGGAGCTAGAAGGTTTTTGTGAACAAATGGGTCTAAAATGAAAGGTCTGCATGAGGTTTTAAAATGGAGTAATTTTAAGTCCTTTTGGGATTGGGATTGAGAAAGGGATAGGTATATGGATGACAATTAAAAAGCAGTATGAAAAGACAAAAGCATATGAAGAGGATGGACTGAGAGAAAGATGTGGAGCCGAAATTAGGAGGGCGACTCACATATTTTAAATGCAAACAAGTTAATGTTTGGGCAGGACAACGTCTGCCGGGTCTGCTAGTATTCGCATAAATAGATCCAATTTTATCATACATAGCAACAAAAACAGCCAAAATTATGATATGGGATATAAATATAAGGTGGAATAACAGCCAAATTAATAAATTTGTATGGGAGGTACCACGCCCCCCTAATATTTTGTTATGATTTTAATACATGACCTACGCGTGGTAATAACAAAGAAACCCTCCAAAGGAAGTATATAATTTGGGTCAGCCGTTTTCGAGTTTTAGTGTGACAACTGAACACCATTTCATTTTTATATATATAGATTCTTAGAGAATATTGACAGAGGGTTGGAGCAGTAATCTTGAAAAATGTGTGTATGTATTCGGCTGAATCATGTGTGTGGTATATTCGGTATATCGAGCGCCATGTTATCCCAAACAAGTATTTTAGCAGGTCTTGTGGGCTTTATCAAGATTCAAGATTACTTCGGAATCATTTAGAAAGTGATGCCGTATTTGTACAAACGCACACTGCTCTTCAGAAACTAATTGAGAAAAATTTTTAATAATAACGCAAACGCAAGTTAGGCCGAGATTTTATATGACTTGTCAATTAACCTGAAGTGTCTAGTAGGGGGTGTTCTACAGAAAAATTGTTGAATATTTATTTTCAAAATAAATCGGAAAAGGGGACTAAAGCCTCTACTGCTTTCCCTGCTACTTGTACGAGTCACTATGATTTGTTAGTTCTCGTAGATACCTCCTTAACTGAGGACTTTCAGGATAATGCTATTGCCGGATCGAGGCCGAATAAAGAGAGAAGTACATAGGGATGTGTTTAAAACCGTTTATGGTAAAATAATAGTAATTTTCTGTACATATTAGTTTGCTGTTTTTTGTTCTTGTAGCGCTACTTAGCCCTACCTATGTAAGTAGTCAGTATCTTACCCAGTAATGTCATCAAACTCTTCTAACGGAAGTCCTGGAAACCTAGCGGCTGCGACAAGGCTGAACCAGAGGGATATGGGTGTTAGAAGAGTAGGCTCGATTGAGCAGACAAAAAGATGGTTAGTATTATGGGGGGACAAGCCGCATGCCGGACAAACATTAGGCAAGTCGGGGTTCAGTCTGGCTCCTTACGCTCCTGGGGGGCGGATTCTCGTTGACCAGGCGTCTGTTCGGATGCTGTGGTTTGCAACAGTTGAACAAGAATTGCCTGGTCAATATCTCACTATGCTCTTTAACGCCGAGCATTTTCGCTTCATTATGGAGATGGTGCTCAGGAGACATAAGAAGACACCCAGTGGCGGTTCGAAGGGCGGTATTCTGGCAGACCTGAAGCCTCGTCCAGTGTGTCTCAGCTAGCCCCGACGACCATATAGGCGTCGCGTAGCTCAGTACCGGCTGGCCAATTGCTTTGTATGTAGCTAGTAACGTTCCTTTGTCTTTACCCCAAGTGCTTCCAGCTAGCTACTTTAGGATTTTGTTACGGCTTTGGACCTTATTGGCAATTGCGGTTACATGAGCGCCGTATTTGAACATGTTATCAAACGTCACCCCTACGATTTGGGGGTGTGAGTCAGTTGGTAGCTTGACACTATCAACGTAGATTTCTAATTCCATGTTCACTTGCGTTGTCCACGTCGTGAATAGGGTGGCCGAGGACTTATTCGGGACAATGCCAGGTTTCTCCCATTGAAAAATTCGGACACGGCATGTTGCCAGAATCGTACAAGCGTCGGCGTAAGAGACGATCGGGACACCCTCTGGTGGGGGGGGGGGGGGGGAAGTTTCGATATATAATAGTTAAGCAGAAACGGGGATAGGACACCACCCTGTGGCACCCCTTGTTTAACTATTATGGGTATTGATCTGGCGCCTCTGAATTCAACCGACGATTGACGGCCACTCAGGTAGTTGGCAGACCAACGTTTAAGACAGGGGGAAGGGACGAGTCTTCCAGGTCTTTCGTTAGTTTTGCATGGTTGACCGTGTCAAAAGCTTTGGCCAAGTCAAACGCAACTAGCACTGTCCTGTGGTTTTACGCTTTTGGTTTAGTCTGCCCCCTATCTGAGTGGCGATGGCGTTCAGTGCGGTGGTGGTGCTGTGGTTTTTGCGAAAACCATGCTGATGGTCGGCGAGCCGCAGGTTTGCGGTGAAATACGGTAATAAGATAGATTCCAACACCTTCACTACTGGCGAGAGGAGTGATATCGTTCGATATGGCTCCCCTGCTGCAGCTGGCTTGCCAGGCTTTAATAGGGGGACCACCTTTGCCTGTCTCCATATATCAGGAATGACAAAGGTGGACAGGGAAAGGTTGAAAATATGTGTAAGGTATCTTATGCCTTCGTCGCCGAGGTGTTTCAGCATCATCGTGGAAATGCCATCGGGACCTATATACTTGGTGTTTTTGGTTCTCCGAATTGCCTCATGAACTTCTGTTGTGGAGATGGCGCATCGCTGTTTTTGTGTTTATGCGCTTCCCTGGTGGCGAATCTCTTTGTTCAACGGAGGATGCATTACAAATTGTCGGCAGAAAGCGCTCGCGCATCTTTTAGCCTTCGACTGAACCTTATCGCCGAAGACGCACTTCCTTTATTCTACCTGACGGAATGTGTTGATGGGAGGCTGAAATTAGGGCCATACGAAACGCCTTTTCCCCTTCTCGTACGTCAGACGGGGTGGGGAGAGCAGCGAAGGCGCCCTCTGTGGTGGTGAGAAAACCCTCCCAGTCGGCCTTATTGGAGTTGGTGTAAGTGCGAATTACAGCGGTGACAAAGTCGGTGGGGCGATCGATAGAGAGCACCATGGGTAGGTGGTCTGAAGAAAGCGCCAGCAGCGGTCTGCAATCAAGGCAGTTCATAAGGCCTGCGCTGACTATGGTGATGTCTGGCGAGCTAGAGCAGTGGGGTTAAACTCTAGTGGGGGCATCCCCATTTACCGTACAGAACGTCGAATCGTCTATTTGGTCAGCCAGCTACTGCCCCCTACCGTCAGCCTGCAAGCTGGAGTGCCCCAGGTCGTGGTGTGCTTTGAAGTCACCAAGGATGACGCGATTCTCGCCCCTGAGTAACACACGAACGCGGTGATCCCTGGGACAGCAGGTGACGGAGGTATGTATGTTAGCACAATATTTGTACCATCACATGATGTTGACAACATATCGACACATAGGAAATATTTTTCCCACCATTCTGTCGGCAACATGATCCCGATTGCATATTTACAAATGAACACGTGCAGACGGCAAATACGCTGACGTGCGGTACGTGTAACCATCAAGCAACACAAATCGTGGGAAGCGTGTCATCAGCAGTTTTGGCAGCTTAGCAGATTATTAGATTTAGGTTTAGAGCTAAGTAAAATAATTTTGTTAAGTTAGTTCTAAGTTGAAGGGATACAAATAAAGAGCATAGCTCCAAAAAATATATATGTTTTAATCGTCCATATGGCCAAAGTGTCAGTAAATAAGGATTTCCTGTAAATGCACACTTGCATAACTTGTTTGCATTTAAAATATGTGATTCGCCTTCCTAATTTCAGCTCCACATCTTTCTCTCCGTCCATCCTCTTCATATGCTTTTGTCTTTTCAAACTGCTTTTTATTTGTCATCCATATAGCTATCCCTTTCTCAATCCCAATCCCAAAAGGACTTAAAATTACTCCATTTTAAAACTCTCATGCAGACCTTTCATTTTAGACCCATTTGTTCACAAAAACCATCTAGCTCCAATTTTGGTCCACGTTTTAGTTAATATCTAAAAACCTTCGTTTTATATATTATAGCTGAAACATGTTAAATCATTTGTCAACACCTTTCATTTGATTGAGTGCCCCTCCTGGTTGACATTTTGACCAATATCTCGAAAACGGGCTCATATTGAAAGAACACTTTATAAGGTTACCCTGGTCAACATTTTTAGGGACATCTCCAAAACCTTTCCAAATGCCTTTATTTTTTTAGCGTATAACCATCTCGAGCGGATACAAAATCTACCTTCCAAATTTAGATATGTGTATTAGGTCCAGCCGTTCCCAAAAAAGATGTTTCCATAAATGAAGCAAAGTCCAAATGAAACCTGTGGCCTTCCCCTTTCTTTTTATACCAATTTTGTGGGAATATTAATATATCGAAATGAACCAAAGTCCGAATGAAAGCTGTCGTCTTTCCCTTTCGTTTGATATCCTACACCTACACACTACACCTCTAACTCAAATTCGCTTCTCGATATATTTTTTACCAATACATTGTCAAAAATTCTATTGTTTGAGCAAATATCTGCCCCCGTGTTTTCTAAACATGATCTCCTATTTCTAACCTACGATTTTAAATTAAAAAAGGTTAATGAAAACTATAGATATCGGGATTTTAAGAATATAGATCTGTCTGCTTTATACGATAAAATTTCAAATGTTGATTGGTGTTGCACATACTATATGCCGTCCGTAGATGATCAACTTCAGTTTATCCAAGAAAATATTGAACAACTTTTCGAAGAATTTGTTCCAATGAAAACAAAAAGGAAAACAACAAATTACAATCCTTGGTTTACGTCTGAAATTAAATGTTTACTTGAACAACGTAATATAGCTTATGCAAGATGGAAGAGGTTTAAAACCTCTGAACTACTTTCTGCTTTTCGCACTATGCGAAATAAAGTTAACACAAGTATTAAAACTGCCAAAAGATTATACTATAAAACACAATTTGAAAACTGTCTAGATAGTAAGGCAAGATGGAATGAAATACGTAAGGTTGGAATCATTGGAAAAGCAGTAGACAGTTCAGAGGATTTAGATGTTAATGATTTAAACTGCAAATTTACGAACCTACCATCGTCTACGGCTGATGTTACTTATTACAAGAACCATGCCACTCTAAATGACCAAAATTCATTTTATTTTAGATGTTTTACTGAGGTTGAAATATTTCAAAGTTTTTTAAGCATTAAGTCCAATGCTATTGGCTCTGATGGAGTCCATCCAAAATTTACAAAAATTTTATTTCCTGCAATTTTACCATATATCACTCACCTGTTTAATTCTATAATAACCAAATCAGATTATCCTACTCTATGGAAGCATGCTAAAATCATACCTATACCCAAAACAGACACTGAGTTTCGGCCAATTGCTATACTTCCCTTTCTGTCTAAGATACTTGAACGCTTAATGCATAAGCAAATCAGCAAATATTTTCAGGACAACAATTTGCTTACTCCTAGACAATCTGGCTTTCGACCACAACATAGTTGTGTAACTGCTCTGATTGATGTTACGGAATATTTAAGATCACAAATTGATAATGATAAAATATCTTTTCTTATTCTCTTGGACCACTCAAAGGCTTTTGATACCGTTAATAGCGAAATTCTAGTATTAAAACTGACCAGGTTACTTAATTTTTCGTCTACAGCTGCGAAACTGATGACTTCTTATTTAACAGGCAGATCACAATCAGTTTTTCATGGGAGTAAAAAGTCCAGTAGTGTCGACCTTACAAGAGGTGTCCCTCAAGGATCTATTTTAGGCCCATTACTCTATTCGGCTTATGCAAATGATCTTCCGGGTCAGTTACAATACTGTAATGTTCAAATGTATGCTGATGATGTACAACTCTATATAAGCTGCAAAGCATCAGAGTTCGATGACTGCGTACGTAAAATTAATGTTGACTTGGATAATGTAAGAACTTGGGCTGCAACTAACGGCTTATGTCTCAATCCAAGCAAATCCAAATATATGTTGGTAACCAAAAAAACACAAATTGTAACATCTTTTCCCGATTTAGTTCTGGGTGAGTCTAAAATTGAATACGTGGATAAAGTAAAAAATCTTGGTATCACATATAATAAACACCTTCACTGGAATGATCACGTTATCATCACAACCGGCAAAGTATACGGGATGTTAAGAAGTTTATGGTGTAGCCAATGGTTCATACCACTTGAAGTCAGAATGCTTCTGGCTAAATCATACCTAATACCGACGTTACTATATGGTTGTGAATTGTTTTCTAGCTGTGACGTAACCAGTAGGCGGAAATTAAACGTGGCTTTTAATGGTATTGCAAGATATATATTTGGCATACGTCGATTTGACCGAATATCTCATTACTCCAAACTTATTTTTGGTGTTACCTTCGAGAATCTTTTAAATTGTAAAACTGTAATTTACCTTCATAGAATAATATACACACAACAGCCGCATTATCTTTACCAAAAATTAAACTTCTTCAGGTCAGAAAGAGGAAACCGTATTATTCAAATAGAACATAACACTGCTTTTTCAGATCAACATTTCTATATAAACGCTATACGAATTTGGAATCGATTACCCCCTTACTTGCAATTAGTCAGCAACGCAATGCAATTTAAAAAGTTAATATATGAACATTTTAAATAACACTGTTAAACATCACTGTTATATTTTTAACTTTAAAACTTAAACTCTTGACTTTTTGTTATCTGTTTTTTAATATTTTATATTGTAAATTAAATCTAAGTTGTTGTCTTAGTTTTATTTTATTATTATATTTATTTTTTTGGCATAATATTTTTTATTTTTAATATGACTATAATACTATTCAGTGCTGTTATATAAGATTAAATCTTTGTACTGAATTATAAGCATACAAATAAACAAATAAATAAATAAATAAATAAATAAATTGTGTGCGGATATTCCAAAGTTAATCGGAACCACATTTTGACCGATAACTCTGTTATCGATAAATATAGCGAGGTGAACCAACGTCCAAATGAAAACGGTCTTCTTCCACTTCCGTTTGATACCAATTTTCTGCGAATAATCCAAAGTTTACGTAAAACTACATTTTGACCGATAACTCTGTTATCGATAAATATATCGAAATATAATTATGCGTGTTTCTATTCTGTACTCCAAAGAATTAGTGTGCAAAATTTCGTAAAGTTCGAGGCATTATTTTAGACGTGAAAGAGTCACAAAAATTCAGTCACTCACACACTTACGTTTTTGTATCTTAGTAAGATATGTATGTATATCAATGGACCAATGCGCATTAAATTTTGCATGTTCGATTGCAACACGAAGAGTAACATCAAAGCAAAACTTCAATTGACAATGGAAAATTCCAAAAAATTCACATTTTTTACCGTGAAAAGCTTTGAAATAAAGAATTTTTCTTTAAATTAACTTTGTACCAATTCATGACCAACACCGCCATCTGGTGGGGAGTATATAATTTGGTTCAGCCGTTTTCGAGTTTTAGGTTACAACTGAACACTATTTCATTTTTATATAAATAGAAGATATAGAATAGATATAGATATAGATTACTGTACTAATCTAAACAGCAACAAAGGCAATTATGTACAGCGTGTAATTGTGTTGGTATGCACCATCTAGCGTCATCTGGCGTTCTGGCCATCTACAGCGCAGTAGTGAAGATAAACATAGACGACAAAGACAACAACCAATATTCGCATAAATAGATCCAATTGTATCATACATAGCAACAAAAACAGCCAAAATTTTGATATGAGATATAAATATATGGTGGAATAACAGCCAAATTAATAAAATTGTTTGGGAGGTACCACGCCCCCCTAATATTTTGTTTTGATTTTAATACATGACCTGCGCGTGGTAATAACAAAGAAACCCTCCAAAGGCAGTATATAATTTGGTTCAGCCGTTTTCGAGTTTTAGCGTGACAACTGAACACCATTTCATTTTTATATGTCGACAGCCACACTGCAAAACCCCGTATGTCACTATTTTTCCAAAAATAAGGTTCTGAGCCTTTCCCATAGATCGTAATATTTCGCACATTAAAATGCAGTCAAAATCGGGTTACGACTTCCCGTTTCTTTCCAGTGGTGAAATGAAATAACCGTCGCTCATATACATCCGTTATAATTATTACAGTTTTTTCCCTCTCCTGGAAACTTTTTGGGTTTGGACATACAGGGTTTTGCAGTGTGGCTGTCGATATATAGATTCTAAAACGAATGCATGTGTTGCGGATTATTGACAGAGGGTTGGAGTAGTAATCTTGAAAAACGTGTGTATGTATTCGGCTGAATCATGTGTGTGGTATATTCGGTATATCGAGCGCCATGTTATCCCAAACAAGTATTTTAGCAGGTCTTGTGGGCTTTATCAAGATTCAAGATTACTTCGGAATCATTTAGAAAGTGATGCCGTATTTGTACAAACGCACACTGCTCTTCAGAAACTAATTGAGAAAAATTTATAATAATAACGCAAACGCAAGTTATGCCGAAATTTTATATGACTTTTCAATTAACCTGAAGTGTCTAGTAGGGGGTGTTCTACAGAAAAATTGTTGAATATTTATTTTCAAAATAAATCGGAAAAGGGGACTAAAGCCTCTACTGTTTTTCCTGGTACTTGCAAGAGTCACTATGATTTGTTAGTTCTCGTAGATATCTGCTTAACTGAGGATTTTCAGGATAATGCGTTTTATGAACACTTCCCAAGACGCTCTTGCCGGATCGAGGCCGAATAAAAAAAGAAGTACATAGGCATGTGTTTAAAACCGTTTATGGTAAAATAATAGTAATTTTCAGTACATATTTATTTTGCTGTTGGTTGTTCTTGTAGCGCTACTTAGCCCTACTTAGCCCTACCTAGGTAGTCAGTATCTTACCCAGTAATGTCATCAAACTCTTCTAACGGAAGTCCTGGAAACCTAGCGGCTGCGACAGGGGTGAACCAGAGGGATATGGGTGTTAGAAGAGTAGGCTCGATTGAGCAGACAAAAAGATGGTTAGTATTATGGGGGACAAGCCGCATGCCGGACAAACATTAGACAAGTCGGGGTTCAGTCTGGCTCCTTACGCTCCTGGGGGCGGATTCTCGTTGACCAGGCGTCTGTTCGGATTCTGTGGTTTGCAGCAGTTGAACAGGAATTGCCTGGTCAATATCTCACTATGCTCTTTAACGCGGAGCATTTTCGCTTCATTATGGAGATGGTGCTCAGGAGACATAAGAAGACACAAAGTGGCGGTACGAAGGGCGGTGTTCTGGCAGACCTGAAGCCTCGTCCAGTGTGTGTCAGCTAGCCCCGACGACCATATAGGCGTCGCGTAGCTCAGTACCGGCTGGCCAATTGCTTTGTATGTAGCTAGTAACGTTCCTTTGTCTTTACCCCAAGTGCTTCCAGCTAGCTACTTTAGGATTTTGTTACGGCTTTGGACCTTACTGGCAATTGCGGTTACATGAGCGCCGTATTTGAACATGTTATCAAACGTCACCGTCACCCCTAAGATTTGGGGGTGTGAGTCAGTTGGTAGCTTGACACTATCAACGTAGATTTCTAATTCCATGTTCACTTGCGTTGTCCACGTCGTGAATAGGGTGGCCGAGGACTTATTCGGGACAATGCCAGGTTTCTCCCATTGAAAAATTCGGACACGGCATGTTGCCAGAATCGTACAAGCGTCGGCGTAAGAGACGATCGAGACACCCTCTGGTGGGGGGGGGAAAGTTTCGATATATAATAGTTAAACAGAAACGGGGATAGGACACCACCCTGTGGCACCCCTTGTTTAACTATTATGGGTTTTGATCTGGCGCCTCTGAATTCAACCGACGATTGACGGCCACTCAGGTAGTTGGCAGACCAACGTTTAAGACAGGGGGAAGGGACGAGTCTTCCAGGTCTTTCGTTAGTTTTGCATGGTTGACCGTGTCAAAAGCTTTGGCCAAGTCAAACGCAACTAGCACTGTCCTGTGGTTTTACGCTTTTGGTTTAGTCTGCCCCATATCTGAGTGGCGATGGCGTTCAGTGCGGTGGTGGTGCTGTGGTTTTTGCGAAAACCATGCTGATGGTCGGCGAGCCGCAGGTTTGCGGTGAAATACGGTAATAAGATAGATTCCAACACCTTCACTACTGGTGAGAGGAGTGATATCGTTCGATATGGCTCCCCTGCTGCAGCTGGCTTGCCAGGCTTTAATAGGGGGACCACCTTTGCCTGTCTCCATATATCAGGAGTGACAAAGGTGGACAGGGAAAGGTTGAAAATGTGTGTAAGGTATCTTATGCCTTCGTCGCCGAGGTGTTTCAGCATCATCATGGAAATGCCATCGGGGCCTATATACTTGGTTGTTTTAGATCTCCGAATTGCCTCATGAACTTCTGTTGTGGAGATGGCGCATCGCTGTTTTTGTGTTTATGCGCTTCCCTGGTGGCGAATCTCTTTGTTCAACGGAGGATGCATTACAAATTGTCGGCAGAAAGCGCTCGCGCATCTTTTAGGCTTCGACTGAACCTTATCGCCGAAGACGCACTTCCTTTATTCTACCTGACGGAATGTGTTGATGGGAGGCTGAAATTAGGGCCATACGAAACGCCTTTACACCTTCTCGTACGTCAGACGGGGTGGGGAGAGCAGCGAAGGCGCCCTCTGTGGTGGTGAGAAAAC
Source organism: Sphenella marginata (assembly GCA_951509765.1). Taxonomy (NCBI): domain Eukaryota; kingdom Metazoa; phylum Arthropoda; class Insecta; order Diptera; family Tephritidae; genus Sphenella; species Sphenella marginata. The sequence continues at coordinate 41,342,374 of OX608083.1, forward strand.
CCTCCCAGTCGGCCTTATTGAAGTTGGTGTAAGTGCGAATTTCAGCGGTGACAAAGTCGGTGGGGCGATCGATAGAGAGCACTATGGGTAGGTGGTCTGAAGAAAGCGCCAGCATCGGTCTCCAATCAAGGCAGTTCATAAGGCCTGCGCTGACTATGGTGATGTCTGGCGAGCTAACGCAGTGGGGGTAAACTCTAGTGGGGGCATCCCCATTTACCGTGCAGAACGTCGAATCGTCTATTTGGTCAGCCAGCTCCTGCCCCCTACCTTCGGCCTGCAAGCTGGAGTGCCGCAGGTCGTGGTGTGCTTTGAAGTCACCAAGGATGACGCGATTCTCGCCCCTGAGTATCGCACGAACGTGGTAATCCCTGGGACAGCAGGTGACGGAGGTATGTATGTTAGCACAATATTTGTACCATCACATGATGTTGACAACACATTGACACATGGAAATATTTTTCCCACCACTCTGTCGGCAACATGATCCCGATTGCATATTTACAAATGAACACGTGCAGACGGCAAATACGCTGACGTGCGGTACGTGTAACCATCAAGCAACACAAATCGTGGGAAGCGTGCCATCAGCAGTTTTGGCAGCTTAGCAGATTAGGAGATTTAGGTTTAGAGCTAAGTAAAATAATTTTGTTAAGTTAGTTCTAAGTTGAAGGGATACAAATAAAGAGCATAGCTCCAAAAAATATATATGTTTTTAATCGTTTGACCTCAATGTAATTTTACTGGCGCCCGAGCAGGGACCAGCGCGCGAATGTAGTAAAGTGCCCGAAAATCAACAAGTACGGCCACGCGTTATACCGTTAACATAATTAAAGTGCCCGAAAAACAAAAAAATACGGCCACGTTTTATAGTGTAAAAATAACAAAGCTGCTTCGCAAAGACATCATGGAAGGACAACAGTGACGCCAAGGGACCGAAGTACGAAAGAAACCGGAGAAACCCAAACGTTCGAAATCCCCTCCGAGGAAGATGCCACGCTGGTTTTTAATGTAAGGATTAGTAAGTAAGGAAATTTTGAGAAAGTAAAGGATATTGTGAATTACTGTGAAGCAGGCGCGTAGCCAGAAAAAAATTTGGGTGAGGGGGGGTGGTTTGGCCAAAGTGTCAGTAAATAAGGGTTACCTGTAAATGCACACTTATTTATATTTTTACATATAACATATTTATACTTTTATCTATTTGAAATTTTTTTACACGGCTAAAAATTTGAGCCTAACTTTTAAACCATTCATTGGTTTACACAATTTTTAAAACGTTTGGTAATAAATTCAAAACCTTTCAATTAACTACAAAAATTCTATACTTTTTGTGGCTTAGATTTAAAACTTTACTAGGATAAACAAAAATACAACAACGCACTGATTTGGGGCACGTCGGTTCGAGTCCTAACATTTTTTAAAAGAAATAAAAAAATTGTTAATATTTTCGGTTTAAAATTTAAATAATTTTTATTGTGCGCATTTCTATGACAAACGGTGTAAATTTAATTCTAAACCAAATTTGGTTTGGTCATACACCTAGACCAGTATGCCTGCGTTCAAAAGGTTTTTTTGGAATTTCCAGAAAATTAACTTCTTTAGACTAATTTCATTATTTTTCAATTCAAGAAAAGTAGAAAAATTTTCATCAAAACTTTTAACTTTGTAGTAAAAATTTTTATATTTTTTTCACACAAACAACACTTTGAACGCAGACATACTTTTCTAGGTGTATATGTAGCCCCAAAAAGTTTTAAATCTAGGCTTAAACTTTTAGCCGTGTACAAAAAAATATTTATTTTTCTTGTTTCTTTTGAAATTTTGTTTAGGATTTCTTCAGGAGGTACTTCCTCTCCTGCCCCATTGTACTTCTTAGATAAGTTTTTAACCTTCGAAGGAAGACAAAGACCGTTCGCCAGGGCCAACGGAAACTGGAAGCGTTGCAGCAATTTTTATATATCGATGTACCATAGGGAAAAAGACACGTAACAATAATTTAATGCAACAATGAACGTGCTTGGTCGCTCCTCCTTTGGGAATGGAAAATATTTTTCTTTTTTAGAGCTTTACGCTGTTCAAAAGAAATCCAAAAACTCTATATATAACTTGCTTAAGAAAAATTTCTTGTGTCAGAATCTATTCTACTTTTCTACTGCTAATTTCTGGAAAAATTTTCCAAAAAAGCTTTGGCAAGAAATAAATAGTTGTCGCTTTCTTTCTTGAAGAAAAACTGAAGTTTCGGAAAAATAAAAACAAAAAATTTAATAAAATAACCTTGAAATTCATATAAAAAGCGACAAGTTGCAGTTATTCAACATGCAAAATGGAACGTCAAAACTTCTTGGCTTTCATGACAATTTCATGGTCAAGAAATAATCTTATAAATAAAAATGAATGTGTGTCTGTGTGTCCTTTATAGGCGTCCAAAGTACTCACCCGATTTTTATAAAATTTTCACAGTATATTCTTGGGATCATGGGTTAAAGCATAGGCTATATTAATTTTTGGAAAAGTGGGCGGTGCCACGCCCCTAGTCTATATAAAACTACAATTCTTCATAATTCTGAACATATTTGGTCTAAATTAATGATTTCTGGATATGTGTGTCCTTTAGTCAAGATTTATGTAATTTTTGAAAAGTGGGCGGTGCCACGCCCACGTTTTTTGTGTTTTGTTTGTACTTCAATAATGTCCAAAGTTTATGGTCGATCTCTTTTAAACATTCCAGATTGGTTAAGAAAATTGTTGTGTACGATTCAGGCTATATCAATTTTTGGAAAAGTAGGCAGTGCCCCGCCCCCAGGCTATATAAAATTTAAGCTCTTTATAACTCTGAACATATTGGGTCTAAATTAAAGATTTTTGGACATGTGTGTAATTTAGTCAAGATTTATATAATTTTTGAAAAGTGGGCCGTGCAACGCCCACATTTTTTGTGTTTTGTTTGTACTTCAATAATGTCCAAAGTTTATGGTCGATCTTTTCTAAACTTTCCAGATTGCTTCAGAAGATTGTTGTGTACGATTTAAGCTATATTAATTTTTGGAAAAGTGGGCGGTGCCACGCCCCCAGGCTTTGAATATGTTTGGTCTAAACTAATGACTTTTGGATATGTGTGTCCCTTGGTCAAGAATTATATAATTTGGGAAAAGTGGGCGGTGCGACGCCCACATTTTTTGTATTCAGTACTTTGTTTTTACTTCAATAATGTCCAAAGTTTATGGTTGATCTGTTTTAAACTTTTCCAATACGTTAAAATCTTCGTTGGGTACGACATACATAGGCTACATTTGTAAACTTTTTGGAAATGGCATTTCCAAGACCACAAGCTAAGTAATATTTCAATTCGTTATATCTATCCCTGAATGTATTTGCTTTAGTGAGATTTTAACGTTCTTAAATCTTAATCAAAGCATATAATTTTTTTTTTTTGTTATTGCCGTTTATACATATCCAGAGTATTATAGGATTTTCATAAAATCATAATAGTGGCGTTAAGTGGTAGATATAGGATATAATTAAATAAATACTAACTACACATCTGCTCAGCAGCGCATAATGGTTTTTGTCATACTCATTGAGTTCAAAGGATCCGTTTTTTGAGTAGGACATCCAAACAATTTATTTGTTTATACCAAAGAAGTTAAATCCAGAAATATTGTATACCCTAAAGCACTGCAATAAATGAAATGTTAAAAATTAATAGAAAAATATTTGAAAATGTATTTCTAGGGAAGTCACTGGTCAGGCAGAACAACGTCTGCCGGGTCTGCTAGTTGAAAATATTTCTTGAGCATTTTCTTTTCATCAGCATACCGGGCTTTTACTTTTAAACTTTTTCAATTCTTTTTTGCCAAATTAGCGCCACTCATTAGCGCTCAAAAAGTAGTAATTTTTTATAACATTTTCCAATGATGCCAGTATGGTGAAAATTAAATACATATGTGCATTTTGAGTAAATTTTTAGGAATTTTGCAATTTCCACATACCAAGTGGTATGCAAAAAGGTGTTACCGAATTACTTTTCGAATTTTTCTTGATATGAAATAATTCATAATATAAAGTTAAAATTTCCTTGCTATCTTAAAATAAGGTAAAAATCCTTAATGATGTGCATTTCGTAATGAAATACAAAATGGAAATTGAAATAAGATGATTTCAAATAAAAATTGTTATAAATTAAAATAAATATTTGAAAATAATATAAAGAGAAAAGGCGGTTTGTTTGTATCTTGTAAGCGTTTTTTAATCCCTGTAAACCACTCAAATGCGTAAAAAAAATATCATCTTCGAAATGTTCACTTATGATTCAATGATTTTCCCAAATTGTTTTGGTGCGTTTTTTGCTTTCTGGCTCCTCATTTTTTATGTATCTAATGTCACATGAGCAAGAGAGAGTTTCGGATCAAGTCATCTTTGTTGAGATGCTAAGTTGATCTTATGCAGAGCAAGTCTGATAGTTTTGCGCAAATTTCTTAAAGGGCCAAATGAGTGAACCGTTGCAGGAATTTAGTTGTGATCTCTCAGACTTGCTCTGATAATTTAGACCAAGAGCTGGCTACGGAAAAAAAAAATGATAAGGTGCAGTAAAAGTGATGATGTAAATACGTTCCTTACTAGTTGAGAATCGGTGTAGCGTTGCCGGCAGAAGTCCTTCCCGGGGAGGGATGCGTTGGCGTGCGTGCAAAGGTGTAAATTTTTATTGAAAAAAAAAATCATAAGGTGCAGTTCTGAAACTTGGTGAGGTTACAGTTTTTACCTCTAGAAATAAGGTAAAAGTATTGGCAGAACTCTAGGTCGGGGATAAAGGGTTGGCAGAAGTCGACAAAATTGTAAAATTTTCATTGAAAAAAAATCATAAGGTGCAGTTCTGAAATTTGGAGAGGCTGCAGTTTTTACCACTAGAAATAAGGTAAAAGTATTGGCAGAACTCTAGGTCGGGGATAAAGGGTTGGCAGAAGTCGACAAAGTTGTAAAATTTTTCTTTATAATTTAATGATAAAGTGCAGTTCTGAAATTTAGGGGGGTGGGGGGGGGGGGGGGGTGGTTGGGTAGGGTGGGTGGTGGTTTAGCTATTAACTCTAGAAATAAGGTAAAATAATTGCCAGAACTCTAGGTCGGGGATAAAGTGTTGCCAGAAGTCGGCAAAGTTGATGATAAGGTGCAGCTCTGGCGATTTTGTTTGAAAGTTACTGAATGCTTAAAAAACTTAATGCCGATTGCCAGAAGAGTAATTGAAGGCTAAGTATAGAAAAAACTATTATATATGTAGGTATAGTCGAGTAAAAATACACTTCCAAATTTTAAATAATAAGGTGCAGATTTGGCTATTCGTTCTTTTTATTACTTATACATTAGAAAAGCTGTGTATTAATAGACGGAAATCAACTTGATGGGACCAAAGTGCGTCTCTTGATACCCCTCCCGACATTTTTGGGCACGCATTAGCACTCGGCAACTGTTGTAACAATTACCGAAAATTGGACTAGCATTCAAAACACCAATCTAACAATTTTACTAGCACCATTAAAACTAAGGGACGGCCAATGTCTCCATCCAACAAAAAGTTCCACCTGTGGTCAGACTTAACTCTGACATGTCTAATGTTTGCTCGGCGTATGGTGTGGCCCCACGACGCGACACCAACTATCTGTGTACCTGGTCGACGAAGCAGGCTCTTCTAGCACCAACTCCATTGAAAATGCCAGCTACCTACTGAAGATGTGGTAACATCATTAGTAATATATGTAATTAAGTTAATAAATAATACAATGTTACTTTTATTACAATAGCACTAATTTGTGTAATTTGCTTTGTTATGTTTCAATTTCACACATTTCAAGGCAAACAGCTGACTTCGAAAAACTTATAGCTCTTCCTCTTCTTCTTTTGATTCAAGCGTAACTCAGGATGAATAATTTTCGATCCGAGCGGAGCGTAGAGCTGGAACGTAATTGTAATGCAGAATAGGGGTGAAAGATGATGTAATAGATAGTGAAGAATCATTTCTATTGTAAGTGGTAAATTAAACTATCACTAAATAACAAAATATAAATAGCTTTCCCCAGGTTCATGAAAGGTATGAAAATAAAAAAAAGTATTACAAGAAAAGGCAGTAGGGTGTTAACTGCTTGTCTGCTGTATATTTTGCGTGTTTGCTATCCGATTTGCGTTATTTTTGGCAGGAGTATACTACATTCTATTGGGAAGCACCTCACGAACTTTCATGAAAATACCTTCTTGAAATTTCAAGCAATCCCTTTTGAAAATAGCTGACCTTTTTTGCTGAAAAGTGGGCGGCGCCACGCCTACTTCACCAAAATCCACAACATTTTTTTACAGCTAAGTTTTGCTTAAAAAGCTTATTATGTGTGTAAAATCTTATTTATATAACTTGTACAATTATGGAAATATCGCGATTTTAATTTTACAAAGAAATTTTTCAGAACTGTGTTCAAAATGTGGGCGTGTCCGTTAACCAATTTTGTTTATTTTTACAGCAAAGGGTTAGCTTTATATGTTGAACACTTTCTCCAAATATCGTTTCAATAAATCAATTTTTACCAGTGTTTAAGTGACTCTCGTCGCTTAAATGGAACGCACTCATGCGATCGTAATGCATCTCTGCACTGCGTTCGCAAAAGTCCGTCATGTCTCCCGACATGACTGTCAAAGGAAGCATCCCTGCTTTCCTTCGAACTTCCAGTGTTGCGAACCCTATAAAAGCGCTGAACGCATATGAATTCACTCTCTTTCATTTTTCATCGCCACCTGGATTATCATCAATCAACCGAGGTAAAGTGTATCGACGCGGGATCTACCACACCGCAATCAACGCATAACGTACCTCTCAAAATATTTTCTATTAACTTGTTGAATTAATTAACGTAACGTAAACTTTGAATTTAATTACATTTAATTAATCATATGTCATAAGCAAGTAATTTGTACATTGAAGTACCAAAGAATTGAATTAAATCATTGTTAGTAGTCTTAAGTTGCCAATAGAATCTCGCCTTTCATTTGTTAGTGCATTCTCTCATTTGTATTTACCACCAAATACAAACCCAGTGAAACTCCCTTCACTTCCCTTCATTTTTCCCTCAATATTGAACAACCAGAGTTATGGCATGAAAAGTTTTGTGGAATAATCCACCATAAAGGGGCGGGGCCACGCCCATTTTTGAAAAATTTTATGCATTCGACTTTCTTTGCCCGCGAACACTTTAGAGGTGAAATAGAAATGATTTACACGTAGTGTAAGTAAAGTTATTGCATATTCAATATATCCATGATCCTTTGCAAATTATTTCGTATAAAATTGGGCGTGGACCTTAACCGATTTCGCAAATTTTTTTTTGGAATATCTGTGCTGAATTTCATTTTGCTATCTTGAGCGGTTTTTGACTCATGATTAATAATATTTCCAAATTTGACTTAATCAAAAGTGGGCGGTGCCACACCCCTTTTTTAAAATTTATTTAGAAAATTATTTGTTGCCTTAACGGTAACGTACACACCAAATTTTATCCTTATAGGTGTATTATGAACTAAATAATCACTCTTGTTGTATTTTCAAAAATATTATATATGTATATAGAAAGTGGGCGTGGATTTTAACCGATTCTGCCTATTTTCAATAGCGCTCCGAGATAAGTTAAAAGGAACCTGCATACCAATTTTCATTGAGATAACTCAAGATTCACTCAAGTTATCGTGTTCACAGACGGACGGACGGACAGACGGTCAGACGGACGGACATGGCTCAATCAATTTCTCTTTTCCTCCTGAACATTTTGATATACATAAGTCAATATCTATCTCGATTCGTTTATGCCGTTACATACTACCGTTAGGCGAATGAAGTTAATATACCTTGTTTGCGAAGCACTACTAGGTATAAAAAGTACACATAAGTAGCCAAACCTGCCTAAAATTAATTTACAAGCAAACATTTTTTTTCTGAATTACCAATTTCTGACAATATATTCTTCTTTTTATGCAATTAACCATCAAGTTGATTTCCGTCTATTAATGCACAGCTTTTCTAATGTATAAGTAATAAAAAGAACGAATAGCCAAATCTGCACCTTATTATTTAAAATTTGGAAGTGTATTTTTACTCGACTATACCTACATATATAATAGTTTTTTCTATACTTAGCCTTCAATTACTCTTCTGGCAATCGGCATTAAGTTTTTTTAAGCATTCAGTAACTTTCAAACAAAATCGCCAGAGCTGCACGACAGCCGGTTCTACGTACCGGAATGACTCGGGGTTTCCCCGACCAAGGGCTGTTATTTCACTACCCCCCTGCCTAAACCGTCAGTTATCCTCCCCCCAATAATGTCATCCTCCGAGCAGCTCCTTGCAGCGGGACTGCTCAAGACTCTCCTGCTCCGGGCTGGTATTGAATCCAACCCCGGACCTAGAGAATGGATCTGCTGTGTATGCTGGAAGAAAATTTATGTGAAACGTTCACATTCGGTACAGTGCTCTAACTGTAGCAGATGGTTGCATCTAACTAGTTGCTCCGGACTAAATCCCTCTACTCATAGACCCGCTAGTTTTTATAAAACTTTTGTGGCCCCTTGCTGTTCACGTCCTATGACGTCCAGTGGCCGTCGTCGATCAAGTATCGCTCCGCCACATATGTCTGACTTTGTCACATCAGTCTCCACGACTAGCACTAACAATGCACATCAGCAAGCAGACCTTTCGAGCGGCCGCTCACGCCCACAGGCGTCAACATCTCACACAGCAGCTCACAGCTACTCCCTACGTAGCACTTCCCAAGTGGATTTGAGCAATGCTGAGCGTCCGCTCTCTCCCACCCCCTCGGTCAGCCCCTCTTCTTCCAGCATTAGCACGAGTATAAGCCACAACCATCAGCTCCTGGTCCCATATACTACGTGCACTGTTTGTCGGTTAAGATTATATACGCCGCTGGCATCAGTCAAGTGCAATAACTGCTTTGGCCTGTGTCACCTGCTCATATGCTCTGGACTCGCGAACAGGAACCTATGGACTGATACGTACGTTGCGCCATGCTGTCGAGCTACGCAACCTTCAACGTCGTCCGACTCGCCTCTACCTTCTGGTAACGCGATTCCTTCGACTTCAAGATTGCGCCGTAGTGCGCGACCCAGCCTATTACCACCTAGGCATACGCACCAGTCCTTGACCCCCAGCATCAACTCTGCTCCCCCTACACACTTCGGTATCCTGCAATTTAATTGCAACGGCCTAACTGGCAAAATTGTTGAAGTGACAAATTTAATGAAGCGACTGAACATCAAGATCGCGGCGATCCAAGAGACAAAGTTAGGTGGAAGGTCGTCTCTTTTGACCTGCAACGGGTACAATGTACACCGTTGTGACCGTGCGAGAGGGCTTGGGGGTGGTCTGGCATTCATCACGCATCAATCTGTGCAGTATCGTCTATTTGAGCCTGACATCGACCCGAGGGACACCACCTTAGAACGTCAAGGTATGGTTGTCCGGTCAGGCGATGTCGACCTTGAAATCATAAACATTTACGTACCTCCTGTCACCTGTTGTCCCAGGGACTACCACCCTGACATTCGTGCGTTACTCAGGGGCGAGAACCGCGTCATCCTTGGTGACTTCAACGCACACCACGACCTGTGGCACTCCAGCCTGCAGGCCGATGGTAGGGGACAGGAGCTGGCTGACCAAATAGATGATTCGACGTTTTGCACAGTAAATGGGGATGCCCCCACTAGAGTGGCGGTAAACTGCTCTAGCTCGCCAGACATCACCATAGTCAGCGCTGGACTAATAAACTGCGTTGACTGGCGACCGATGCTGACGCTTGCTTCAGACCACCTACCCATAGTGCTCTCAATCGATCGCCCCACCGACTTTGTCACCGCTGAGAAACGCACATACACTAACTTCAATAAAGCCGACTGGGAGGGTTTTCTCAACACCACAGAGAGCGCCTTCGCTGCTCTTCCTACCCCATCTGACGTACGAGAAGGGGAAAAGGCGTTTCGTATGGCCCTAATTTCAGCCTCCCACCAACACATTCCGTCAGGTAGAATAAAGGAAGTGCGTCCATTCTTCCCCGCAGAGGCAGCGGCCCTGGCAAATGAACGTGACCATATTAGACGCCTTGACCCTACGGATCCTCAAATACGGGATCTTAACGCGGAAATCAGACGCTTAGTAGATCAACACAAACGCGCTAAGTGGGAGGAGCACCTAAGGTCTTGCAACCTCTCGGCTGGAGTTGGCAAATTATGGTCGACGGTGAAATCTTTGTCCAACCCGACTAAACCTAACGACAAAATATCCATCGCCTTCGGTGATAAGGTTCAGTCGAAGCCAAAAAGATGCGCGAGCGCCTTCTGCCGACAATTTGTAATGCATCCTACGTTGAACAAAGATATTCGCCGAGCCACCAGGGAAGCGCACAAACACAAAAACAGCGATGCGCCCGTTGCCATCTCCACAACAGAAGTTCATGAGGCTATTCGGAGATCCAAGAACACCAAATATATCGGCCCCGATGGCATTTCCATGCTGATGCTGAAACACCTTGGCGACGAAGGCATAAGATACCTCACACAAATTTTCAACCTTTCCCTTTCCACCTTTGTTATTCCTGAAAGATGGAAACAAGCAAAGGTGGTCCCACTACTAAAGCCTGGCAAGCCAGCTGCCGTAGGGGAGTCATATCGCCCGATATCTCTCCTCTCGCCAGTAGTGAAAGTGTTGGAAGCCACCTTGTTGCCGTACTTCACCGCAAACCTGCGGCTCGCCGAACATCAGCATGGATTTCGCAAAAATCACAGCACCACCACCGCGCTGAACGCCATAACCACTCAGATAGGGGACGGGCTAAACCAAAAGCGTCCAAACCACAGGACAGTGCTAGTTGCGCTTGACTTGGCCAAAGCTTTTGATACGGTCAACCATGCGCAACTAATGAAAGACCTTGAAGATTCGTCCCTTCCTCCCTGTCTTAAACGTTGGACTGCAAACTACATGAGTGGTCGTCAATCGTCGGTTGAGTTCAGAGGCGCAAGATCAAAACCCAGAATAGTTAAACAGGGGGTGCCACAGGGTGGTGTCCTATCCCCGTTCCTGTTCAACTATTATATATCGAAACTTCCCCCCCCACCAGAGGGTGTCTCGATCGTCTCTTACGCCGACGACTGTACGATTCTGGCAACAGGCCCCTCCGTAGAAGAACTCTGCTCTCGTATTAACTCATACCTCCCAGCCGTGTCCGAATTCTTCGCCGGGAGAAACCTGGCATTGTCACCGAATAAGTCCTCGGCCACCCTATTTACGACGTGGACAACGCAAGTGAACATAGAATTAGACGTCTACGTTGATAGTGTCAAGCTACCAACTGTCTCACACCCCAAAATCTTAGGGGTGACGTTTGATAACATGTTCAAATACGGCGCTCACGTAACCGCAATTGCCAATAAAGTCCAAAGCCGTAACAAAATCCTCAAGTCCCTAGCTGGCAGCACTTGGGGTAAAGACAAAGAAACGTTACTAGCTACATATAAAGCAATTGGCCAGCCGGTACTGAGCTACGCGACGCCTATATGGTCGCCGGGGCTAGCTGACACACACTGGACGAGGCTACAGGTCTGCCAAAACACCGCCCTTCGTACCGCCACTGGGTGTCTTCTTATGTCTCCTGAGCATCACTTACATAATGAAGCGAAAATGCTCGCCGTTAAAGAGCATAGCGAGATGTTGACCAGGCAATTCCTGTTCAACTGTTGCAAACCGCAGCATCCGAACGGACGCCTGATCAACGAGGATCCGCCCCCCAGGAGCATAAGGAGCCATCTACGCAAACACTACGATGAGATCCGGCACCTGATTTCCACGCCGTTTGATCCTAAGGTGCACCGGCAGGCCCTCACCCTCATCCACACAAATTCGGTAAATTCCTATGTTGGCTCTCTCCCGGTGAACGCCGTTCTTCAGGCAGCAACACCACCCGTTGCCGAAGAGGAGCGCGAGCTGCCTAGGGAGACTAGGGTGATGCTGGCCCAACTCCGGTCTGGATACTGTAATAGGTTAAACTCTTACCTATCCAGACTGAACCCCGACTTGCCCAATGTCTGTCCGGCATGCGGCTTGTCCCCCCATACCACTAACCATCTTTTTGTCTGCTCATCTGAGCCTACTCTTCTAACACCCATATCCCTCTGGTCCTCCCCTGTTGAAGCCGCTAGGTTTTTAGGACTTCCGTTAGAAGAGCTCGATGACAATATTGGGTAAGGTTGATACTGACTACCTAGGCAGGGCAAAGTAGTGCTAAAACAACAACAACAACAAGCTGCACCTTATCATCAACTTTGCCGACTTCTGGCAACACTTTATCCCCGACCTAGAGTTCTGGCAATTATTTTACCTTATTTCTAGAGTTAATAGCTAAACCACCACCCACCCTACCCAACCCTACCCAACCACCACCACCCCCTAAATTTCAGAACTGCACTTTATCATTAAATTATAGAGAAAAATTTTACAACTTTGTCGACTTCTGCCATCCCTTTATCCCCGACCTAGAGTTCTGCCAATACTTTTACCTTATTTCTAGAGGTAAAAACTGCAGCCTCTCCAAATTTCAGAACTGCACCTTATGATTTTTTTTCAATGAAAATTTTACAACTTTGTCGACTTCTGCCAACCCTTTATCCCCGACCTAGAGTTCTGCCAATACTTTTACCTTATTTCTAGAGGTAAAAACTGTAACCTCACCAAGTTTCAGAACTGCACCTTATGATTTTTTTTTCAATAAAAATTTACACCTTTGCACGCACGCCAACGCATCCCTCCCCGGGAAGGACTTCTGCCGGCAACGCTACACCGATTCTCAACTAGTAAGGAACGTATTTACATCATCACTTTTACTGCACCTTATCATTTTTTTTTTCCGTAGCCAGCTCTCCGTCTAATTGATTAGCGACTACTAATAACTTATCTCAGTGTGAAATATTATTTAATTTTATTCTTCCGTATTTTCATTATTGCTATTAATGCTAGTTTCTCAACAGGGGTTTTAAAGGTGAATAGAGTAATTATTCTAGTACAAACGTATAATTTTTAATTTTAGGAAATTTCGCGCCTGCTGTGAAGTGTTTTTAAAAGCAGCTATATCATGGAAATTACAAAACGAATGAAAAGAGTTATTACAGAAAGAAAAATTGTGGAAGTTTAAGGAAAAGTTAGAAAGAAAAAAATTGTAAAAAGAAAGAAAAATTCAATTAGAGGAAAATTGTGAAAAATCGAGAAAAGAAAAAATTTTGAATAATTAAAATAAAGAGCATGAAAGATTAAGAGAGGAAATTGTGAAAAGAAAATTGAGAAAGGAAAAATCTAGGTTGAAAAGAAGATTGTTAAAAATAAATCAAAAAGAAAAGAAGGAAAATTTAAAGGAAGATTGTGAAATATTTGTTGAAACAAAAGGAAAATCGTGAAAGGTTAAAATCGTGAAAAGTCAGAAGAAATACTGAGAAGCTACCCGTAAAAATAAAAAAGGAGAGGTTTTCGTGATCTAAGTAACAGAACAAGAGTAAGTAATTTCCGATTTATACATTAACAGAGAAGAGATGGCAACCACTTCTGCAGAAGAATTGGTTCAGCGAATAAACCAGATGCGACTCGATTACGCAGGTGAACCCGATCCCCCAGAAAATTCAAATCCTCTTGCCCCACAACTTTAGAGTCCGTGGTCCGAGAGGTGCTTACGCGAATGAACGCACCAAACGCCAGGGATGTAAGGGAAATGGAGTATAACATTTCGTTAAATAGAGCCAACATGAATGAGCTCGACAGAATACCAGATATGGTAAAATGCCAACGGCAGGACGATATTTCTACCTTCTACCAGAAGGTCTACCAGCACCTGTCGCTTATTTAGACAAGATCGCATGTCTCGACCTTGGCGAGGAAGCCATTAGAACGATGACAGATTCGTATCGTGAAAAATCTCTCGATACCTTCGTACGCGGGCTTAATGGCGACTTACCTCGTCTCCTCAGCATTCGCGAGCCCACCACATTGCCACAGGCCCTCAACCTGTGCCAAAAACTAGACAATATGTCTTTTCGCATGAATCATGCGCACACTGTGAATAGATCACTAAATCAACCACCTATACGACCTCCCCGATATAACACGAACAGTAATAAACCCTTTTACAATGAAATAACCAACATGAATAATAACAGACCCTTTTACCCCGAACTAACCTATTCGGTACCCCCACCGAGGTATGGCTATAATAATGCAAGAAACGGAAACTATAATAATTATAATAACTATCCACCACCCAATACAAACCAACGAGGGCAATCAAATCGAGGTAATTTTGGAAATCGCCCAAAATATAATGCGGGACTCAACAACCGGCCCAACCTACCACCAAAGCCACCAGTCCCAATGGAGGTAGACCCCTCCCTGCACTCTAGGCAGGTTAACTATCAGAATAGACCTAACACCAATTATAGGGCCCAACCCCAGCCCCAGAAACGAACACTCTCCTCACAACATACCCGCCCTCCTAACAAAATGCAGCGTAACTTTCACGCAAACGCAGGGCCTTTAGGCACGAATGACTACCAGGGAGATCCGGACCCGAACCAGATCTACGATACCTATCCCCAAGACGACTATTACGGAACAGCCCAACACGTAGATGGGACTACAGGGGGACAAACCAACTGCACTTCCGAAGAACAAAACCAAACTTACCTGATTAATTTTTTAGATTAACGCCGTTCTCGCTCCCTTATTACGAATTCAAGACAAAATGCGGGGACACAGTGGATTTCCTGATAGACACAGGATCCAGCAAAAATTACGTAGAATCGACTAGGATAAGAAACCCATTACCAAACGAACCATTCAAGGTGGAATCAGTAGCAGGCTCTATCGAGGTAATCAGATTTGGTTTTTCTACTACATTCTGCACAGGCGTGGCTACCGGCACATTTTATACATATCGGTTTTCAGCGCCAGTAAGATTTTGTTCGGCCATATTGCTGGCAGTTAGCACATAAGATTATTTCACGCTTTGGGAGAGGGGGCGCGAATGCAATTTTTGAATGTAAAAGACTTTTAATTTCGTAAATCTCTTTATTGATAGTATCGGGTATGAGCTCAAGTATGAACATAGATAGGGGCTTTTTGGTGATTCTGTTAGTAACAGAGTGGCCAGAATTTTTGAGTGCGTCTACGATTTCTTTGGTACATATGTGTGAAGAACTCTATGTTCTTTAGTTCTAATTGGGTCACGCTTTGTAGACATCGAAGGATGATGCCTGGACTTTGACTTGTTCGTTACCTATTAGCTTTAGGTGAAACAAGTTTGAGGCAATTTCTTGTAATAAACTAATCAGTGGCGATATATTACTGACTTTGTCGACGAAAATTGGGGGGTTTCAGTTCTTTCGATCTCGGCTTGGTTCTTCGACCTCGAAGACGGCAAATTGTTTTTCAGTATTTGTGGCACTAGCTTGGCTCCTTCCAAGCCAATATTGTTCGAGTTTGGCCTGTTTTTTGAATCTGTACTCTTACCTGTGCTTTCGCGTTGGCGTTATTCGTTGGCTGCAGGAGTCTGGCTAGTGACTTGTTGAGTGGGTTTACCTTGTTGCTTGCTATAGAGCCTTTTCAATTCTTGTTGCAGGAACTCTATGTGCTTCTCAACACCTCCATCACTTCCAGCAGGGATTCGAAATTGGGATGTGAGAGTTTTTGGTAGCTCTGAGTTTTGTTTCTGCTGAATTCGTGCCACACGCGATTGGGGGAGATTGCAGGGGCCCTCCTTATTATTATTATTATGACTATCATTATTATTATTATTATTATTATTATTATTATTATTATTATTATTATTATTATTATTATTATTATTATTATTATTATTATTATTATTATTATATTTATTATTATTATTATTATTATTATTATTATTATGCCACTATTATTATTTTTTATTTATTGTTATATATTTATTTATTTTTTTGTATAATATTTGAGTTTATTGACGTTCGTTTATTTAATAATTTTATTTATGTTTTTATTTTACCCAACTTGGCAACTCTTATTAAAGGGAAAGTCAGTGATGATGGAAAATATTGCATAATTTTAGACGTGAGTAAGAAAAGAAGATGCACTTGCCAGAATTGGCGCCAATTGTATATATTTGTTGATGTTTGCTAACTATTGTTTTTTTTTTTGCTTCACTTGCTTTTGTGTTCCAGGAATCTCACATTTACTTTATGTTTACTTCTTCACACTATTGTTTGAAGTGAACAAGTGCGAATGAATGTTTTTATTTTACCTTTGTTTTGTTTTGGTTTTTTATTTTAAAATAAAAGGAGACACTGTGAAGAAGATGTAAGCACCGCAGAGAGTAGCGGGTCGCCGGTGTCGACAACATCTAAAATTTACAATGTTTTGCAAACGCAATCAAACTTCTTTGTTTTTTAATTCTAAAATGAAAATAAGATTCAAAGGCATTCATGGATACTATTTTTTTGGTCGGTTATATATGATGCATCCAAAAACCTGAAAAACACAAGAGTTTTTTTATAAAATCTATATATTAATAGGCTAACACTCTCCCCATAGTAATTTTCGCAGCCCAACTTCATATAGTATTTATAGATAGATCCCTATAAAAGTTATATTGCCATCTTGGTATGGACTATTTCTGCTGTCTCGCGAAAAATTTTTTTTAAAATTATGCTTTGTTTATTTGTTATTAAACAAAAAAAAGCCTGCAAACTTTCCAAAACTCTCCAGCTATTTTGTAATCTCCAACAGCACAATATATATTAAAGCTTTTACCAAAAGCCAAAGCTACAGTATCTGACTGTTTCATTGTACGCTAGATGGACCAGTGCGCGCCTTGCGCAAGAATTTCACCATTACCCTCAGCGACATCTACGACCCAGTAGATAAAAAGCGTGTTCCAGTTTGCTGATTTGGTTCGGATCACGGTCATAATTTAACAGGAACGATGCGGGTCAGCTGCATGAGAGTTGTTTGTGTAAAAAAGTGTGTATACATATGCATGTTTGTGCTACTAATCAAATAAGGGTTGGCTGTCAAAAAAATTTACTACTACGGATCTGAAATTGACCCAGAAAAATAACAAGATCACAGCGTTGTTGTTGCATTTACATGCAAAATTTTATACAGGTCTGGGTTTGTGTTTAACTGGAGCACGCCAAAAGTCTCTGATTCACAACCGAAATGATATACACGATACAGCAGTGGCGCAGGTGGTAAGGGTGCCGGCTCTGATGCGTGCGTTTACAGGATCAAGCACTTGTTCGGGGCGGGCTAAGTTTTTTTTTTTTTAATTAAATTTGCCTTGAAACATATAACATTTATACCCATTTTGGTATAAAAATTGTACAATTAGTGTCTTCATAGGACATGCTCGAACAAATGTGACCAATTTATTCCATTTAAAGGAGACTAAACATGATCCAACTATGGAAGGTCGTGGCATGAGACAGTTGATTAAAAGTTTTTTTCTTTAATTTTGACATTATGCCCATTTTTCAGTGTAATTTTGACAGTACGCACACAAAGTACAACAACAAAATACATTACACAAATTACGTACGCACGGGTGTATGTCACCATGCGATCACCTGTTTATTGCATCATGAGACTAAAAAAGTAGTAGTCTACTACAATAAAATATTGGAAAAGCATATTTTCTAAGCAGAAAATGTATTTTTCATACTAAGAATGAAGTTAGTTATATAGAATAAAATATTTTGATAGCAACACCAGAAGAGGAATTTTCAAAAATAGAAGAGAAAAAAGAAAAATATCAAAATCCATGCAAAGAAATGTAAAGCAGGAGTTATTAGCTTTCAAATGCTGTTGAAAATAATCTGTAGCCTTACTACAAGCCGAAACCTAATCACTTCAGTTGGTGCATGTTTTCATTACCTTATAAAAAATTTCAGCAGTATATATATTAATACCCTAACTCTGTTGTACTACCACCCTAATGTGTGAAAACTTTGAGTGGCATCACCACCTGCAAAATTTCGCACTTTTTAAAAACTACGAAAACCACACAAACCCCTCTGCTATCATTCATATGCAGTAATCCAGGAGCTGCGACTTGCTTTTATTTGTGTGGCAAAAAAATTGTGCTAAGTCCTGTACAACATCATTTGAAGCCTAAGAAATCCATCTTAACTACTCATGGCTTTAAGCTGCCATTATGCATACTTAGCATAGACTTGACTTGACTTGAGAACTGTCACTTAGCACTTAGAAAAATGCCAAGAGAGCACACTACCCAGTTTCAAATAAGAATAAAAGTTTCCCATACCGAATTGCTTTTTAAAAGTAATCGTGTGATTTTTTACATATAACTCAGTAAAAAGTACCAAAACGCATTTTCTTGGCATTAGGTTTCGATTTTCTGAGCTTATCTACAATCAGTATATAGTCAATGCCAAAAAAAAAAACTATAAAGCAACAACACAATTTTTTTTTTAGGTTAGCCTAATTTGAATTCAATTTATTTGACAGTAAGTTTTACGGCTGCCATATGAATAATATACATCCAAAAATTCTTATCCCTATAGAATAGTTGGAGGATTTTATTCAAAATGTTAAAAAAAAGGTATTCTAAAGAATTCTAAGTCAAGTCAAGTAGGGTAATCGGATACATGCAAACTTCATTAAACAGAACGCTAAGTAGCAGTTCCAAGTCAAGTCAAGTCTATGCTAAGTATGCATAATGGCTGCTTTAGCTTATACGCTCACGCATATGGGCAATCCCGTAAGCTCAAAGATTTTAAAACTCATTCATTTTACATACATACATACTTATGAGGGGAAGCCATGCGATTATAAACGTTACCGAAAAATTGAGAAATCGTCATTCCCTTTGCCGAAAATTTCTGCGCATTTGGTTTCTTCTACTCGGTGCGTGAAACACTTGCTCAAATTTTCAAATTTTTTGCCCTCATTCCTTTTACTAACTATAGATAAATAGATTTGAGACTCGTCGTTTCGAGAGAGCGCTGTCAAAATGCACATTTTTTATAACATTTCTCATTGGTGCCACTCCGTGAAAGAGGAGTAAAACTGAGTATGGGTATTTTCATCATATATGTAATATGGGAATTTTAAAGGTTTTGCTTTTAATTGGACTTTTGAAGGGGTAAATAAATTTTTCAAAAATGTGACAAATTAACGTATCTGCAGGCATAAATAAACAAAAATATATGTACAAATGAAGTTTAAATGCATCATATAACACTGCCATGAGTTGATAATGAAATATTGCATTTATTGGTAAATATGGATTGATAGGATCAAAAGCACTATAAAAACCGTTGTTGGGTGCATGGGGGCTGGTCCTCTACTTAAAATTTCTGAAGTTCTTCTAACAAAATCAATAACATAAGGCCAAGTAAAAAATGTACTTAAGGTTTTTTGTTGATAAATTTTGACTGGCTTATAGTATTGACCTTCCGCCTGGATATTATTATCAGGGACACCGAACCGCATGTTTTGATGTAGCACTCAACATTTTTCATAACTTCTACCCGTTGACCCCAAAGCTAAACAGTTACCGACTATTTCGGTACATTTTTTCGTTGCCTTACGTGTCGATTCTGAGCGTAACCGGAAACTTTGTACCCAGAAGATTATCTAACCAAAAATCGTAACCGGTGCATGTACCCGCGATTCTAGCGCGCATGGTAACGATGTCAAAAACAAACAATGCGCAAAAGAGAATAAAAGGCAAACGCGCACGAAACATCACGTAAAAAAGTGCTTATATTGTTTATTAATTCTTCTGAACTAGTATGTGTATAAAATTTGTGCTATTTTCTGTCCAAAAAAATATTTACAAAACACGTGCAATTTGTCGCGGTTACTTGGCGTTACCACCTCTTTCGGTGGTTACGAAATTGAACTGCAACTTGAGCCGGCAGAATACCAAACGGGTGTAAAAGTTTCCAAGATATTTGTTTGCCGGGTAAATCGAATGTTGTTACCACTATAGAATCGACCCGTTAGTCTGGCCTTCGGCGAAATGCCATTTATTTTGACTCTCCTGCTCTCCTGCATTGTACAGAACAAATTTTCTAAAATTTTTGCACGCCATAACTGCAAAAACACCTAGAAATAGTAGGGTAATGTAAATTGGCATACATACATTATGTTGGTGTACAACTGATAATATGAAGTATGTAAAAGTAAAAGTTAAAGAAACAGTTGAAAGAAGTAAATTAAAAAATTTTAAAAATTATAATTTTGCCACTTAGAAAGTTATTCCCGAGGATGCTTCAATTGCCTACCTCATGGGTGGTGTGGAAATGGCAAGACCTTTACTTTAGTACCAACTCACCAATTTGCTTCTTCTACGAAAAGGCGTTCACGGACATTTATCAATTGAGCTCTTATTTTCAATAAAATTTAAAACAATTTAATAGCGAGATGATAAAATAAGCATATTTGCGACCTTTAGGGCCGTTTTCACGACTAAGCGTAAAATTTTTCAACTTTTTTTTTATATTAACCAAATTTTTGGAAAAGCGACTGATATAAACCAGTTAGACGAAGAAAAGTTGTTTAAGTCCACGAAGAAGTCTATGACGTCCTGAGACAAAACAAAACCAAGTAAGTAGCTCTCCCGCGACTTATGCAAAACGGAGTAAGTCTTATACCTAGGACAAACATATGGTACATAGAATAGTATAATACGGAAACCATGTGTGTGTCGCCAGTTTTCCTAATTTAGTTCGAAAGCATATGGAGTTCCGTACCATGAAAGCAGGCAAGAAACCATTGAAATTGAGTGGAGTTGCTAATTGTACTACGTTGCAGTGCAATGAACACAGCCAATTCTTCTGTCACAATCAGGTGTTTTATGTCATTTTGACAAAAAATATTAATTAAAAAAATCAGCAAATTTATATCAGCAATGGAAAAAAAAAAACCAAAAAGTACGGCTCAATTTAGCCATGAGCTGCGTGGAGCACATAAAAATAGCCATATATGTATATGCAAAGATGTACACGCAGCTAGGAAAGGAGCACGCAGTTTCGAGTTTTCATTGAGTTCATTTTTCTTTTATTTTTTTATTTTGTTTAATCAGCTGATAAGTGCCAACGTCATAGAAAACCAAATGTGTGTCACTATGCTATTACATGGTTTCCTGAGCTTTCATTGTAGTACACATTGTGGTACAGAAACCATATGTCTGTCTTAGGTATTAAGCAGCCATTATGCATACTTATCATAGACTTGACTTGGGAACTGCCATTTAGCACTTAGAAAAATAACAAGAGAGCACACTAGCCAGTTTCAAATAAAAGTAAAAGTTTCCCATATCGAATTGTTTTTTAAAAGTCATCGTGTGATGTTTTACATGTAACTCAGTAAAAAGTACCAAATCGCATTTTCTTGGCATTAGGTTTCGATTTTCTGAGCTTATCTACAATCAGGGGGGCTACTCTCTATTACGATTCTATAATTAAAATTATAGCATTCGTATATTTTTCACTCCACAAATCGATTTTCGCATTCATATTTTTCCCTTTTTTGCTTTTTCGTATTTGTGTCACTCTGTAACTCGAAATGAAATGTCAAAAGCTTACGAAAGTCGAAAATTTCTTTCTACATATACACAGCGCGCGCAAATCCTCCAAAAATGTAAGTAAAATGAATAAACTTTTATTTTTGCAAGAAAAAGTACACTAAACACTATAATTCTTAAAAAAACAGGGAATCCAACAAAAAAACAGCACATACCAAACTGGTTCAATTTGAAATAATGGTGGATTTCATGGAGGAGCATCCACAGTTGGCCAAAGGATATTTAAAAACTGCAACCGCCAAATCGAGTGCCAACAATTTATGGAAGAGATTGATAGTGGACCTCAACAGTTGTGGAGAACCTACCCGCGATGTGACTGGGTGGAAAAAAGTAAGCAATTCATAGTTTTATAACTTTGGAAGATACAACTTACATATATTCGTAGGTGTGGTCTGATTACAAAAATCATCTCAAAGCCAAAATGCGCAAAAACAAAAACGAAATTTCACAAACGGGTGGCGGACCTTCTCGATATCAACAATTAACGCAACTGGAGGAAAGGGTAGCCGAATTGATGTCTTTGGACGAAGCTGTAAATGGCGATAATTCCTCCAAAAGATTTGGATCTGTACATGGTGTACCAAATAACGATATGTCAGTAGATGAAAATACAGGAAGTATTGACCAAAGTATTTTGGAAGCCAGCCGTCAGTCTGCTTCACCACAGCATCCGTTTGTATCTCCAAGCCATCAGTGTGCAACACCACGAGGCAAGTCTGTATCACCACGCCGTCAGTCCGCAACACCACGCCGTCAGTCCGCTACACCACGCCGTCAGTCCGCTACACCACGCCGTCAGTCCGCTACACCACGCCGTAGAACTGCTACAACTCAATTTGGATACGAACAGCTCTTGAAGAAGCAAGTGGATAACCAAATATTGTACTATGAAAAATCTCTTAACGAGCAAAAGGAAATTCGGCAAACACTTAAGGATATAAATAGAAATTTGAGAAAAACAAGAGAAATTGAAGAAAGAAAAAATGAGATTTTACTTCAAAAGTTTGAATATAAGAAACGAATGCACGTTGAAAACCTTAGAGTTAAAGAGGAAAAGTTAAACATTAAAAAGCAAATGCTCCAAGTTAAGCGCTTTTGAATATTAATATATATTTAACTATGATAACTAATAAGAAAGGGAGGAATATTGTTTTAGGTTTTATTTTATGCTGTGAATTTTTATTGAAATGAAATGCTAGTCAAGCGATGTTTATATTTGTGTTCATAAATAAACTAAATTTTATGTTAAACTATTTTTTATTTCGTCTCTCATATTTCTTGCAAATGATGCTTGGGTTGTGGTAATGTCGTCAGATATGGATGCAATCATCGGCAACGAACTTTCACTATCGTTTTCTATGATTATCGGTTCTTCAACATTATACAAGTTGCAAATATTGTGGAGGGCACAACAAACATTCGTTATTGTTGAAACTTTTTTCGGTGAGTAATGCAACTCCCTTGCAGCCAAAAGACAACGGAATCTCCCTTTTAACACACCGAACAGTCGCTCAATCATTGACCTCGCTTGGGAATGTATCTCATTATATTTAGCTTCGGCAGTACCCTCATTTGCGCATCTATATGGTGTTAACAACCATGCCTCTAATGGATATCCCGAATCTCCTTTAAGATAAAAATTAAATAATAAAATTAGTAGGTATCGTTTGTATTGTATGGAAAGAGCTTTCTTCGCATTTACAAGAGATTTAACTTACCGAGGAGGCGGGTTGTTTTATCGCCGCATTCAAAGCGATGCTTCAGTTCACGTCGCTCATAAGACACATTCCACATATGTGAGTCGTGCGATGCACCTCCAAAACGAGTATCAATCGCTCTTACATTCATTTTATGATCACAAATCTACAAGGGATGTATACATATATATGTGTAAGTATATTATTATAAAAGCTTTCTGAAGTTACTTACAACCATGGCGTTTATGCTGTGCTTAAGCTTCCTATTAAAATATAAATGTTCGTTTACAACAGGCCGTACCATCTGGATATGCGTTCCATCTATTGCGCCAATTATGCCAGGAATTCCAAATGTTTGGTAAAAGTAGCGTTTCGCCTCTCTTTCCTCCTGAACCGTCATTTTAAATGTTATGTGTTTCGGGCACAATACTTTCTCAATAGATTGGCATACTTCGTTTAGGCAACTAGACATAGATTGTTGAGCTAGGCCCACGTGCTGATCACTGCCAATTTGGTGTTGGTAGCCTCCTTGGCCCAAAAATTTTAGAGCAGCTGCAAGTTTACACATTTGCGAAATTCCCGTGCTCCGCCTATTTTCCTTTAACTCTGGAGATATCTCGTTCAGCACATATAAAAACGACTCCTTGCTGAGTCGGAAATTTTGAACAAAGCTACAGATTTAAACATTAGTTAAGACATTACAGTCTAACCATTTTTTAATTACCTTTTGTCGCTAAGTCCCAATATATTGCTTTGGTCTCGAAGAATTTTTCGTTCAATTCTTTCATCCCGACCACTTTCCAACAGCCACAATGCCACCGAGTCCATTAAATGTATTTATTTACTTACTTTAAATTATATCTTTCAAATTTGAAGGACAAATGATTATTTATTTATTTGGCTGTGTTCATGGCTATTTTTTGACAGTGGCAGTGACAGTTCTGGCAGTGTTGCTTATTATTGCGAAAAAAATTCGAATTTCAATTCTAATGTGTTACAGAGTACAACTTAAATTTAGAATCGCATTTCGTCTGCTAATAGCAATGAATTCATAATCGAAATAGAGAGTAGACCCCCAGTATATAGTCAATGCCAAAAAAAAACTATAAAGCATTTTGGGAGGAAAAAAAATTTTTTTTAGGTTAGCTTAATTTGAATTCAATTTATTTGACAGTAAGTTTTGCGGATGCCATATGAATAATATACATCCAAAAATTCTTATCTCTATAGAATAGTTGGAGGATTTTATTCAAAATTTTAAAAAAGGTATGGCATCACACAGTTCTCTCACGGCGCTCATTAAACTTAGAATTTACATAGAAAATCAAAACACAACAGAACGCTAAGTGGCAGTTCCAAGTCAAGTCAAGTCTATGCTAAGTATGCATAATGGCTGCTTTAGTTATTTTTCCACCTACTTACTTGGTATTGCATTTGTAACGGGAGATATGTATGTTAAAGAAAAGATTGTGGCCAGGAAAATAAGTATTTTATTTCAAAGTTTTATTTTTAGAGGAGCTGAAGCAAATTTAAATTGATCGAATTTCGACCACGGGCGATACTAGTGTAAATTATTACTTTTACAAAGCACCCATTGTTGAAAAAGAAGGCAGAGTCAAAAAAGGAAGGTGTGTCATTCAGTCGGTATTGCTCAATTGAATTGAAGGACCCTATAATTAATTTCAGTAACAAACATTCCGGTTTCTAGTACTGAAAAAATATGAGCAGAGAGTTAAGTTAAACTAATTGAAGGTATATACTAGGATATATTACTACGAGTTACATTATTTTGAAGCCAAATTTTTTCACCGAATTGAGGCTTTGCCAATAGTCGCAACCGAATTACTCATAAAATTTTTGTATGCAAAATTATAGTCCCTGAAGTTTAATCCTGCACCGCATTGGAAAATTCAAAGGGGCATTTCAAACCCAATTACATTTAATTTTTTTTGACATTTAATCCGAAACTTCGAGAAAAATGTCATTTATTCGGGCCAAATGCGAATACGACAGAATTGTGGTCACGAAACACAGGGCACAGAATAGCAACTTGAAACGCTACCTCTGTAACCATTTCTGTATAGTAACAAAACTGGGAAATATTTCTTGTGATTGCAACTCAATACAACCCTTAGGTATAGAAACAGTACTAGTAGCGTATCTTGCGGAGTGTACAATGTGCAGTTTGAGTCCCGTACGTGTGACCAAAGGCGATTCGAATCTTGTTTAAAAAACCAAATGTTCCACCACTGAAATGTGTATTGAAAGTTATTATAGGTGGTGTAAATGTGGTACAAACCGGTGCCCTAACTGTATAAACTAAAATTTTTATCGTTGTTCATCGAGCTTTTTGGCCGATCATTTTTAAGGCAAAAACAAATTTTTTGCGTCAAGTCTATGTTCATTTATTAGGACTCCTAACGATCTTTTCGTCGTTCCGATATAAATTTTGTTGCAGTTTTCTTCTGCGCCCCCATTTCATTTGATTTCGTTCTTTTTGAATTTTGTCTTTTGTTTGTGTAAATACTGTGTTTAAAGTTTGTTTGGTTTGTATGCGAATTTTATGTTGTTGTTTCGTGTCATGCTACCTAGTGTTTTTTTGCCTGTTAGCCTTGGTATAATTATATATGTAACTCCTGCGTATATTTGTTTTTGGGTTTCTTTTCTTTGATTGGGTAGCAGTTATTATATCTAGTAGTGCTTCGCACACAAGGTATATTAACTTCATTCGCCTAACGGTAGTATGTAACGGCATAAACGAATCGAGATAGATATTGACTCATGTATATCAAAATGTTCAGGAGGAAAAGAGAAATTGATTAAGCCATGTCCGTCCATCCGTCCGTCTGTGAACACGATAAGTAGAAATTGAGTAAAATTTGAGATATCTCAATGAAATTTGGTATGCAGGTTCCTTTTGACTTATCTCGGAGCGCTATTGAAAATAGGCAAAATCGGTTAAAAGCCACGCCCACTTCTTATATATATAATATTTTCGAATATACAAAAAGAGTGATTATTTAGTACATAATACACCTTTAAGGATAATATTTGGTGTGCACTTTAGCGTTGAGGCAACAAACACATTTCTGAAGAAATTTTTAAAAAGGGGCGTGGTACCGCTCACTTTTGATTAAGTCAAATTTGGAAATACCGCTCAAGATAGCAAAATAAAATTCAGCACACATATTTATATTAATACAGGCAATATTCCGAAAAAAAATTAGCGAAATCGGGTAAGGTCCACGCCCAATTTCATACGAAAGATTTGAAAAGGATTGTAGATATATTAAATTTGCAATAACTTTGCTTAAACTAGCTGTATATCATTTCAATTTCACCTCTAAAGTGTTCATGGGCAAAGAAAGTCGAATACACAAAATGTTTTGAAAATGGGCGTGGCCCCGCCCCATTATTGTGAATTATTCCAAAAAACTTTCCATGCCATAACTCCGGTAAAAATTGATTTATTAAAACGATATTTAGAGAAAGTGTTCAACATATAAAGCTAACTCTTTTCTGTAAAAATAAACAAAATTGGTTAACTCTCTCCGGCGCACTACAAGAAATCCCTAAAAATTAATTAAAAATTTGATTTTATTTCATTCATTTGAGTTATTTATTCAAGATATATAAAAAGAAAAATTGTATCCTTGCAGGATTCTGTTCAAGGATGTGGTACAATTTGTTTACCACCGCGTATGGTGTGCACGGTTTATTTATGAAATTTTGTTTTGCTGAGACAAAGCGGCACATTGCAAGTAGAGCACATCCATTGAGTCCTTCTTTGGTGTCCTGTTTTGCTGCAATGTGCACATCTACGTACAGTGGTTCTGACTGGCTTGTGGGATGATGAGGATCGTATGCTTGGATCTACAAACGGATTATTTTTTTTATGCGAACTTTTAGAATTCTGCTTATTCCACTTGGGTGGGATAAACAGTTCTTCGCCATTTATTAGAGCAGCTAAAGGTACCTCGTCTTCGCTATCATAAACTTCTTGAGAACTATGCGTTTTGTCACACCTAAGCTCATTGCCTTCAACAATGCCGTCTTCCTTATTTTCTTCCGCAACGATGTTATCAAATATTTCCTGAATGGTTTTCTCATCAAATACATCAACATCGTCTACGATTGACTCAGCGTCTGATGGAATTTCTGCGAAATCAGTTTTATCATCGATGGTTTCCAATATAAAGGAGATATCCTTGTCCTTAAGTTTATTAGGCATTTCTGTGGATGTATATGTACATATGTATGTAGTATGCGCAGTGGTATAATTTATATACCATGAACTTCAAATACTTTCCAAATCAACAACTGTCTTTGTTTTTATTTCATAGGGTTAGAAATAAGTTCACCTAAACCTTATTTATTGCAAAATACAGCAGACTGATTAAAATCGCGATATTTCCATAATTTTATAAGTTATATAAATAAGATTTTACACACATAATAAGCTTTTTAAGCAAAACTTAACTGTAAAAAAATGTTGTAGATTTTGGTGAAGTAAGCGTGGCGCCGCCCACTTTTCAGCAAAAAAGGTCAGCTACTTTCAAAATCGATTGCTTGAAATTTGAAAAAGGTATTTCAATGAAAGTTAGTGAGATGCTTCCCAATACTAGTATACTCCTGCCAAAAATTACGCTAATCGGATAGCAACCACGCAAAATATACGGACATGTAGTTAACACCCTACTTCCTATTTTTTATAAATTTTTTTTATTTTCATACCTTTCATAAGCCCCATGCAAAACTGTTTATATTTTGTTATTTAGTGATAATTTAATTTACCACTTACAACAGAAGTGTTTTTAATCAAAAACAATCAGTTGCTTATAACACCTTTTCAGGTATTAAAATAAAGCTGAGTAAATTGGGATACCAAAACAGATCACTACTAGGTATTTAATGTTGCGTTACACCCGAACTTAGACTTCCTTACTAGTTTTTGGTAGTTGTTGTTATCCATTCGTCTATAAATGTATTAGGGCAGACATTTTTGCACAAAATATTTTTATATAATATATGTTCGTTTTCATGAACTCCTGTTCCCTCAGGTTGAATATTTTCTTTATAAAAGCGATTGTCGTGTTCTTTTTTTGCATGACGCTACGACTTTCCCTTTATAAATTAGATGTCTTGGAAGGGTAACCTCTGGTTTTTCTCCTTTTCTATTGTAGATTTGATTTTGGTATATGGCATGGTTTAATGTGTCCAGTATTCCTTCCACGTAGTGGGCCTTAACAATAGCTAATATATCGCCTACATATTTATTTATGTATTTGATATATATTTCATTCATGAATTTTATCTGAAACTATGTCAGCTACCCCATGGACATTCCGAAGATTTGTTGGTAAACCGTTTTATCTTCTGTCCCTTCGTCTGTTTCTTTATACGAAACAAAAATTGTTGGTTTTATTCCTCCTTCAGTAAAACCCTATACATGTACTACTACATATATATAGTATACTGACACTATTATAATTTTGATTTAGTTCCTGAGGTTTCGTCACAAGTTTATTTTCTGTAAAGTTTGGTTGCATTATAGTTTAGTTATCGAGGTTTCGTTACAAGTTTTGTTTCTATACCTGGTTTTTCTGTCATAATTTGTTATTGTGATCAAATGTGTAGGCCGTTTCGGCAATACATGTTTGTTTTGTTACTTACAGGTGAAACAATATCGAAACGAAACGCGTTACAAGTCTATGATATAAATTATTAGTAGCTTCAAGTAGCATTACACTTATCACAACTGGTTGGCACTAACGAATGTTCTATTCACCAAGTCTATTTTTACATTGTTCCAGTATTGAAGGTTACATAGGCGACAAAGATGAGAAAAAGTCGCTTCAAGATTTTTGGCTCACTTTTGTTCTTTTTAATTCCGTTCTTTGTTTCGTAATTGATTTCAGGAAAAAATGGCTAATTTAGATACGCATAAAAACAGAAGAACGCCAGCAGATTAGTGAAAATATACAAAGCCGCAGCAGGTGAAGTACTGTGTATAAATAACTAAGTGAATTTTTGAGAAAATATCTTTAAAAATAAAAATAGTGAAATAATATTTTGCCTGCACATAACTGTGAAAACAGAATGGAGTTTACCACAAATCATTAGTGTGCGCATCTATAGACGATTTTGGCATGAAATGCATGGAAACTTGTCCATACTTGAAATACATGTGTGATGGGTGTATGATAGTGTTGGAAAGTAACATCGGTTTAAAATCGATATATCGATGTTTTTCAATTTTTTCAAACATCGATGTTTTTAAATCGATCTTCGATGTTTTACTTCTTTACCACCACTGATAAACAAACACGAAAGGTAAGTGAAAACGAGAACAATTTTATTTAGCAAAACTGGTTAAATACGAATAAATATTGTTTCCTTAGGTAATTGGTGTTGGCACGGTTATAAATGGAGAAGATATTGGTGGATTCTAATGGCGAAGGTAATTCTATTTTTATTTGGAGTCTGCTTTACCAGGCTTTGTATGTATAAAAGCGCTTTCAATGAGTATTTTTCATTGAGTGTATGTATGTATGTATGCTGTTCGTTCTAGATTGCCATAATGCTATTTCTGTTGACACTGAAAGTGATTCCGAGCAAGAAGCTCCTCGACATCGAACAAAATATGGAAAATCAACAGTATGGAACTTTTTTAAAAAGTCTATGGACGGAAAGTCAGCCAAATGCATTAAATGTGGGAAATCGTACAAAACAAGTGGCAATACCACCAACCTATCAGGTCGCATACATCCTCTTTTGACAGTAACCTTCGGTTGCTTGCGACCTTTTTCAGTTGTTGAAGTAAAAGGCTTTCGGCACTTTGTTAAAATGCTTGATTCTTGTTACGAGTTACCGTCCCGCACAACATTGCGAAACGTATGCATAGTCAGTCTCTTTAATGACATGAAAACCAAGCTAAAAATTGTCCTCGAAGATTCCAAGTGTTGCGCTGTAACCACTGATTGTTGGACGTCGCGTGCCAATGAAAGTTACATTACAGTCACTTGTAACTTCTTAACTGAAAGTTTTGAATTACGCTCAGCAGTATTGTCAACTAAGAAACTCCTTGATGAAACCAACCATTCGCCGCGAACATATCGAGTTCATTACGTGATATTCTGAAAGAGTGGCAAGTTTTTGACAAAGTGACGGCAATCGTTACAGATAATGCCCGGAATATGGTAAAAGCATGTGAACTCCTTGGAAAGACACATGTGCCATGTTTCGCTCACTCAATAAATCTAACTGTACAAGGCTGTCTTGGTTAAGTGTAAACGCATTGTATCATTTTTTAAAAGCAGCTCAATAGCATACGCTAAATTTAAAGAAGCTCAAGATGTAGATAAGCCGTACAGTTTGAAACAGGAGTGTCCTACCAGATGGAATAGTGCCTTTTACATGATAGACCGAATTTTATTAACTAAAGCTGCAATCGCAAAGGTACTTCTAAACACACTGAAAGCATTGTGTCCGCTATCAGCGGATGAAATGTTTTTCTTAGAGGATTTAAAGCAAATTTTATCACCGTTTGAGGAAGCAACTCTACACACTTCTTCAAACAAATTAGTAACACTGTCACTGGTTATACCGGTGTTGTGTGACCTTTTACACAATTTAGAAAACCTTACAGAAAAACTAAAAACTGATGTAGGTCGAGAAGCATGTTACTTTTTATTGGAGGCAACAAAACGGAGGCTGCTTCCGTATGAAACGTACACAATAACACAAGTATCTACTTTACTGGATCCTCGCTTCAAAAGAGCAAGCTTCTTGACGAAATGCATATTAAGGAGAGAAGTCAATTGAAAACGAGCTCTCATTACTTACCAGTGACTTACCTAGAACTGATCCTGCAACTTCCCAAAATCTGCCAACACCAAAATCTTTAGCACAACAATCCCTTTTTGATTTTTTGGAAATTAATAAGTCGCAAAGAGTTCTAAACAACCCATTGGACTCCATATTGACACTTCGTCAGCATTTTAACAGGGAAAACGTGGAACCCACCATAAATCCGTTAGAGTACTGGAAGGTAGAATTTAACATAAACATGTATATTTCAATCGGTTCCGATAGACTATTAGAAATATTTGTTCTTTACAGATCTCAGATGATAGTAATTTAAAACTTTATGTTAAAAAGTTTCTTTGCGTCCCTGCAACATCCACTGAAAGCGAACGCATGATTGAAATATTTTTATTGAAATTATTAGCATAAATAAAAGATTGTTTACAAACCCAAATAGCGAATGCTCCTTTATCGTATATGGTTGTGACATATTCACTTCCACAGTCCCAAAAATAAAACCAGAAATAATTTAAAAAGTTCGATACATCGATGTTTTTGGGGGAAAACATCGAAACATCGATGCTCGTAAACATCGATGTTTTTCCACCACTAGTGTATGATATATTTTCAATGTAGATGAAGAGCTCAAGGAAATTATGGCATTATCAGAGACAAATAAAGTGAATATAAGAGAACAAAGGGAGGAAAGAGGAAAATTGTTAAGTCAACATAAAAGGAGATAGGTGCATCCGTAACGCATAATGAAAGGGAGATGAAGAGAATAGTACAAAATATTAATAAGGTAAACACTGAAAAGTTAGAATTATTAAAAAAAAATTTAAATATATGCGAAAAAATAAGGATGAACTAAATAGAGTTAATATACAGGGTGTTTTTTTTACAGGTTTGTTTTTCGAATAGAGATAAAACTGGCATTTTGTGGTCAAATCTGGCAACTCTAATGTCATTTATGTTCAGTTTGGTTTCCCATTTCATTATGAACAGGTTGACAAAAGAACAACGCTTGCAAATCGTGCAAATTTATTTCGAAAATAATGGTTAAAATTTTTTTTTCAAATGGCAAAATTTTGTTCAGTGATGAGGCTCATTTTTGGTTGAATGGCTACGTCAACAAGCAAAATTGCCGCATTTGGAGTGAAGAGAATCCACATGAGACCCTTGAAACGCCATTACATCCACAAAAACTGACTGTTTGGTGTGCTCTATGGGCTGGTGGAGTCATTGGGCCATACTTCTTCCGCAATAATGCTGGCAGCTACCGTTAATGGAGACCGGTATAGAGCCATGATAACCGACTATTTTGTTCCCGAATTGGATGGCATGAATGTGGATGAGTTGTGGTTCCAACAAGACGGCGCTACATGCCACACAGCGCACGTCACCATCGATTTATTGAACGAAACATTCGATGAGCGCATAATTTCGCGGAATGGACCAGTCAATTGGCCACCAAGGTCGTGTGATTTGACACCATTGGATTATTTTCTTTGGGGATATGTGAAGTCGCTCGTCTACACCAACAAACCAGAAACGTTAGGGGAATTGGAAGCCAACATTCGTGGCGTTATTGCCGACATACGGCCCCATATGCTCGAAAAAGTGGTTGAAAATTGGACCTATAAAATTGGCTTTATTCGAGCCAGCCGCGGCCCGAAATCATATTTAAACATTAATGGCATAAAATTATCCTTCCAATAAAGCCAAATTGATGGACCTTAAAACGATTTTCTTGTGTTTTATTTCAATTCGAAGTTCTATACCCCTAAAAAAAAGCACCCTATACCTGTTAAGTCGTTTATAAAGCTAAGGCTTCTACATAGGCCAATGTGGCAAAGGGTGTTTCTTCGTTAGTAAAAAAGCCAAAAGTAAAGCAAGCAATAAAAAAACAACAACAGACTTAAATAAAGTAGATCCAACTAGGATTATACAGTCGAGGAAAGAAAAAAGAGCTCCTAATGTTAAGGCAATCATCGAATTAGAACATAAATATTATGAAGATTCTTGCAAGGTAAGAAGGTTCATGTAGGTTGGGATCGTTGTGAAAACAGTGAAAAGATGGGTTTAACCAAGTAAGTAACTGTACTATTAAACAGAGATGTGGCAAGTGTCGGGTGGAGCATAAGTTCAGTGACTGTAAAGTTAATATAACTGTAAAGAAATGTACTAATTTATATTGGAACGAATTTCCTTCATCCCTTGTTTTGTAGCAAACCGGTTTCGTCGATGCGACATCTTCAATGCTTTATTTCTTTCGGTTTTTGTCTATCCGTTGTCATGTATTTATAGTCTGGACGCTGTATCAGGTAGTGTTAGTGTACATGGGTCGTGTCCCACGACCGTACCCGAATGGGTACCTGCAATGGGGGTTGTTTCTGACGATCATTCGTTAGATGTACATGTTAGTTACATAATAGTTAAACATAAACGGGGATAGGACACCACCCTGTGGCACCCCTTGTTTAACTATTCTGGGTTTTGATCTGGCGCCTCTGAACTCAACCGACGATTGACGACCACTCAGGTAGTTGGCAGTCCAACGTTTAAGACAGGTAGGAAGGGACGAGTCTTCAAGGTCTTTCATTAGTTGCGCATGGTTAACCGTGTCAAAAGCTTTGGCCAGGTCAAGCGCAACTAGCACTGTCCTGTGGTTTGGACGCTTTTGGTTTAATCCGTCCCCTATCTGAGTGGTTATGGCGTTCAGTGCGGTGGTGGTGCTGTGATTTTGCGAAATCCATGCTCACTACTGGCGAGAGGAGAGATGTCGGGCGAAATGACTCCCCTACGGCAGCTTTCTTGCCAGGCTTTAGTAGTGGGGCCACCTTTGCTTGTCTCCATCTTTCAGGAATAACAAAGGTGGACAGGGAAAGGTTGAAAATGTGTGTAAGGTATCTTATGCCTTCGTCGCAGAGGTGTTTCAGCATCAGCATGGAAATGCCATCGGGGCCAATATATTTAGTGTTCTTAGATCTCCGAATTGCCTCATGAACTTCTGTTGTGGAGATGGCAATGGGCGCATCGCTGTTTTTGTTCGACGGAGGATGCCTTACAAATTGTCGGCAGAAGGCGCTCGCGCATCTTTTTGGCTTCAACTGAACCTTATCACCGAAGGCGATGGATATTTTGTCGTTAGGTTTAGTCGGGTTGGACAAAGATTTCACCGTAGACCATAATTTGCCAACTCCAGCCGAGAGGTTACTAGACCTTAGGTGCTCCTCCCACTTATTGCGTTTGCGTTGATCTACTAAGCGTCTGATTTCCGCGATAAGATCCCTAATTTGAGGATCCGTAGGGTCAAGGCGTCTAATATGGTCACGTTCAATTGCCAGGGCCGGTGCCTCTGCGGGGAAGAATGGACGCACTTCCTTTATTCTACCTGACGGAATGTGTTGATGGGAAGCTGAAATTAGGGCCATACGAAACGCCTTTTCCCCTTCTCGTACGTCAGACGGGGTGGGAAGAGCAGCGAAGGCGCTCTCTGTGGTGTTGAGAAAACCCTCCCAGTCCGCTTTACTGAAGTTAGTGAATGAGCGATTCTCAGCTATGGGTAGGTGGTCTGAAGCAAGCGTCAGCATCGGACGCCATTCAACGCAGTTTATTAGGCCAGCGCTGACTATGGTGATGTCTGGCGAGCTAGAGCAGTTTACCGCCACTCTAGTGAGGGCATCCCCATTTACCGTGCAGAACGTGGAATCATCTATTTGGTCAGCCAGCTCCTGTCCCCTACCATCGGCCTGCAAGCTGGAGTGCCACAGGTAGTGGTGTGCGTTGAAGTCACTAAGGATGACGCGGTTCTCGCCCCTGAGTAACGCACGAATGCCAGGGTGGTAATGCCTGGGACAGCAGGTGACAGGAGGTATGTAAATGTTTATGATTTCAAGGTCGACATCGCCTGACCGGACAACCATACCTTGACGTTCTAAGGTGGTGTCCCTCGGGTCGATGTCAGGCTCAAATAGACGATACTGCACAGATTAATACGTGATGAATGCCAGACTACCCCCAAGCCCTCTCGCACGGTCACAACGGTGTACATTGTACCCGTTGCAGGTCTGAAGAGACGACCTTCCACCTAGCTTTGTCTCCTGAATCGCCGCGATCTTGATGTTCAGTCGCTTCATTAAATTTGTCACTTCAACAATTTTACCAGCTAGGCCGTTGCAATTTAATTGCAGGATACCGAAATGCGAAGGGGGAGTAGAGTTGATGCTGGGGGTTAAGGACTGGTGCGTATGCCTAGGTGGTAATAGGCTGGGCCGCGCACTACGGCGCAATCTTGAAGTCCAAGGAATCGCGTTACCAGAAGGTAGAGGCGAGTCGGACGACGTTGAAGGTTGCGTAGCTCGACAGCATGGCGCATGGCAGGTTCCTGTTCGCGAGTCAGGAGCATATAAGCAGGTGACACAGGCCAAGGCAGTTATTGCACTTGACTGATGCCAACGGCGTATATAATCTTAACCGAACCAGGAGATGATGGTTGTGGCTTATACTCGCGCTTATGCTGGAAAAAGAGGGGCTGACCGAGGGGGTGGGGGAGAGCGGACGCTCAGTATTGCTCAAATCCACTTGGGAAGTGCTACGTAGGGAGTAGCTGTGAGCTGCTGTGTGAGATGTTGACGCCTGGGTGCGTGAGCGGCCGCTCGGAAGGTCTACTCGCTGATGTGCATTGTTAGTGCTAGTCGTGGAGACTGATGTGACAGAGTCAGACATATGTGTCGGAGCGATACTTGATCGACGACGGCCACTGGACGTCGTAGGACGTGAACAGCAAGGGTCCACAAAAGTTCTATAAAAACTAGCGGGTCTATGAGTAGAGGGATTTACTCCGGAGCAACTAGTTAGATGCAACCATCTGTTACAATTGGAGCATTGTACTGAATGTGAACGTTTCACATAAATTTTCTTCCAGCATACAGCAGATCCATTCCACCATACCAGCCCAGAGCAGGAGAGTGTTGAGCAGTCCCGCTGCAAGGAGCTGCTCGGAGGATGACATTATTGGGGGGGGGGATAACTGACGGTTTAGGCAGGGGGGTAGTGAAATAACAGCCCTTGGTCGGGGAAACCCCGAGTCATTCCGGTACGTAGAACCGGCTGTCGTGGAAATGTCATTATATGCGTCATAGTATTATACTTATTGTATTTGTTATGGGATCATGGAAGGATTGAAAACACGTCCTTTCCAAAATCCTAACAAATGACTCCCTGACCCGTTCGTTTGTTATGCCAGTTAAAGTGCTGAGCGGAATCCCTTGCATTCCGACAGCCAAAATGGAATTAAGTATATAATTGTAATACTTTCATAAAGTGTAATTAGTTTTTAAGTTTTAGGCCTAAACAGCCGTAATAATAAATAAATAAATACATTTTGTGTTCGAATTCGTCCATGCAGACAACTCTGCCACAAGAGTGTGGTCACAAGTCTCTAATGGGACCTCGTAAGGCATTTACTTTGTGAAGGGTGTAGATATGTCTGCCAAGGGTCATGGCATGATTTTTTTTGCATGTGGTCTGGGGATTTAGTCCGCGCTAAAAGTAATTAACCTAAACCTAAATCCACCTTAGGTTGTCAAGCACGACTTTAAAATTATTTGTGCGTGTCTGTTACAGTTTATATATCTAGTAAAGTGTACTGTGGGCTGGTCAGGTAATGTTGGCTTATGCCGCAACTTTCCTATTAATAGATGAATATAACTACAACAACAGTTTCTTAAGCTCCGCAAACACACTCAATTACACTCTTTGTCGGAAAAGCTGCTTTGTATTATTTTTGTCATATGGTGTTTGAAACATTCCTGATATTTCAAAACCTATGAATTTGACCTAAGTATACTCAGCTCGTCCTGAAGGATGTAAAAATTCATTTTAAATTTTATTTTTCCATGGTCTCAATTCTTTTCCGCTTAACATTCAGAAATAAAACCTGATTCCAATAGAAGCGATAAGAAAACTCATGAGATAGGTAAAGTTGCGCTTGTAAAACTTACCTGATTCAGATGTTTGCAAATTTATTTCGGTAGATGGGCCAATTGTGTTATTTTTCAAAATACCCCGTATGGAAAACAGATATTTCCCACAGGAATCTAAATTTATAAATGAAGCTTCATTTGTATTCGCTGCTTCATAATACGATATATTTAATCTTACTAATCTCTGTAACGGACCCGTGAAGTTAATTTCGTAAGCTTGCAGATACGAATATTCTTTTTTTTCGACATTCCAAGTCACTTTTAGTTCAGTTGACCCAACTTTTGTCGATAGTATGTTCACCTTTCCATAGGCTGAAATAAAAATTAAGTTTATTTAGAGAAATATAGTAACTAAAATAATGAGGTTCGTGGTTTTTTGAGCAGTTTTATGCCTAGAAGCTTCTTCAGATAAAACACATTATGCATTGACCACTGAGCAGACTGTACAAAAGTATCGTAGCCCTACAAATAAAATTTAATCAATGTCTAACGTTAAGTGATTTGAATCAAAATTGCTGAAGTGCAAAATACACACATTTCGAAAAAAATGTATGGGTCCTAACCGTGTATTTTTTGTGTAAATAAAAACTTTTCGGGGTATTCCATGTCAAAGGCATTTTTTGAAAACAAAAATTTTTGGAAATTGAGCGAGTTTCCAATATATAAACTGGCGGCCACCATGAAGTGGTGGTACTGATGCCGGCCTTCCACACCGAAGGTCCAAGGTTCGAACCCTAGGACAGATTACATCAAAAGTCATTTGAAAAAGTTTTTTCAAAACGGGTTTGATTCTCGGCAGTGGTTTAGCAAACTCGCCGAATGTATTTCTGCCATGGAAGCAAAAATTCATCTAGATGCCGCTCGTAGTCGGAAAAGGTTAAACCAATTTGTAGGAAAAAATTCAAAGCAACACACCACAAATTGGAAAAGAAGCTCGGCGAAAAAATCTCTTAGGGGGTTGATGATAAAACTATATTGTATATTGCGCCATATATATCTTATAACTTTAAACGACTTATTCTTGTATATTTGTATATCCACTACTATCTCCCGAACGACTTCACCGATTTCATTGAAATTTGGCACACAGGTACTATGCTTTGTTTTAAGATTTTCTACTTTGGTGCTGCCACTTGGGGTGGTCCTTAGGGTTGCCACCTATATCAATTTTTTTTAAATATTAAGCAATATATGGCAATATGGGTTTCAAATGAAAGGTATTTTAGGCCGTATACCAACCAAAATATTTTCGAATAGGATTGCCACCTAGGGCTGCCACCGGAACGCATTTTATTTATTCCTTCAGATATCGACCACTATCTCGGGAAAGGCTAAACCGATTTCGATAAAATTTGGTAGATGTATACTATGCATCCTTCTTAGATTTTCTACTTGGATGTTGCCACTAAAGGAAGCTTAGAGGGTTGCCACCCTTCCGAATTTTTTTAAAATATTAAGTAATATACGGCACTGTGGGTATCAAATTAAAGGTATTTTAGGCCGTATACCAACCAAAATATTTTCGAGTAGGATTGCCATATAGGGTTGCCACCTGAACGCATTTTATTTATTCCTTCAGATATAGACCACTATCCCGGGAACGGCTAAACCGATTTCGATGAAATTTGGTAGATGGATAGTATGCTTCCTTCTTAGATTTTCTACTTGAATGTTGCCACTAATGGAAACTTAGAGGGTTGCCACCTTTCCGA
Organism: Sphenella marginata; assembly: GCA_951509765.1. Classification (NCBI taxonomy): domain Eukaryota; kingdom Metazoa; phylum Arthropoda; class Insecta; order Diptera; family Tephritidae; genus Sphenella; species Sphenella marginata. The sequence continues at coordinate 41,381,229 of OX608083.1, forward strand.
TTTTTGTTAAATATATGGCAATATGGGTATCAAATGAAAGGTATTTTAGGGCGTATACCAACCAGAATATTTAATACACAACAGGTGTCGGGAATGAATGTTAAGTGACTTTTTGTGGTTAGTGTTCGATATTTTGGAAATCTATTTTGGAAATTTATGCTCTTGGTAAGTAAGATTATGCGGCAAATTCGAAAAATACCGAGCAAGTCTCGGTCACCCAGGTACTATATATATTAAAGCGCCTCACGCTCCATACAAAAAAAAATGGACACCCTTTTTCCATCGGAATAATAAACAATTTTCAAACTTTTTTATGCTTACCTTTTGCTTTTTATTAAAAAATATTTTTTCATCCTCCTTTTATACATAAAAAAGGATATTTTTAGCGGTTTTTAATGCGTTTTAGCTCCAGTAAATCTTAATATTTTTTCGAAATATTTTGGGGGAGTCCTTAGAAAAGAGTGAATTTTGAGTACAACTTTTCTTGGCCAGGCACCTTAATATATATAAGTTAACACACTGCGGCACCCAACATGTTGCATTCCCATACTATAGCAATACACGTGCCGCCATGTCAGCATAGTTGCAGTTAGCTACAACCTAACACCCTAACTAAAGGCCAGTCGCTTCCCACCGTATTTACCTGTGGGCTTATGCAATAGGAGTCTAGCCAGACATAGCGTCAGCAAAATATGTTTCACACGATTGTGAAATACCTGCACATGCCATCGATGCATGGTAACCGTGGGAAGCGGGATTCTAAGCCGACGCACCAAAACTGTGCGCATGAAGACAGCAGCGCGACACTTTATAAAAGGGAGTTTAAATATCTATAGGTATTGTTTGAAATAAAATATTAAATTCACGCATAGTTCTTGCAAGAGGAGCATTGCTGGCGAATTTAGTTTTGACCTTTTTGCAGTAAAAATGGTAAGTGACTCGGGGGTTACGCCTAGGAACATTAAAAGTAATCCTCTCCATGAGAGAAGGACAAGCAAGGATACCTTGAATAATATTGAATATAAAAGTCATCCACAACATACACCTACGACTATCCAAAAATTGAAGGTCAATAAGCGTGAGGCGCGAAGCATACGAAGGGACAGGGTCGTCGAATGTTAAGGATCTTAGAGCGAATTTAAGAAATACCTTTTGAGTACGCTCTAATCTTTTAATAGAAACTTGGCTATAAGGCCTCCATACGAAAACTGCGTACTCAAGACGCGAACGTACACATGTTATATATAACAGTTGCAGAGTGTAAGGGTAAGAGAACTTAGTGGAACTCCGACGGAGAAACCAAGTGCTGAGTAGGACTTTGCAATGATGAAGTCAACATGATTATTAAGGCCCAACTTCCGATCAAAGCTAACCCCAAGATCTTTTACTTCAGTAAAATTGCGTAGGAAGCTATTCGAAATGCTATAGTTCGTAATACGAACATTCAAGATTTTGGCAAACGTCATCTTAAAACATTTTTTAATATTTAGAGAGAGTCTATGACGTAGACACCACGCAGTTGGAAACCGTGCATCTATTTAAAATTTAGAAATCCTCCGATTTTTACACATATTTGGAAAGATTATTATTTCTGCTATCCACATATGTATAAAATATGGCAAGAGCGCGATTTTTTGCAAGTTGTGGCCATTTCATGTGAATAACTCGTATGCTTATACTTTTTTGGAAAAGATATTACTGCTGCTATCGAAAAATGTATAAAATATGACAACAGAGCAAAAGTCGTATAGAACACAATTATCAAGGTGTTATGGGAACCACATTTTGGCCCATAACTCATTTATCGAGAAATATATAGAAATATGAAATGAAAAGCTGCGGCCATGCCCTTTTATTTGACACCGAATTTAATTGAACATATATATCAAGGTTTTATGGGAACCACATTTTAGGACAGAACTCATTTGTCGATATGTATATCGAAATATCCGAAAAAACCCAAAAACAACAGTAATTTTTCACTGCAGCTAAAAATTATTAATAGGTCTACAGCTCGTACCGAACCAGGATACTTCAAATATAAAGGCCGGAAACACAACTTGTTGTTTGTGTAAAATCTCAATAACGAAATATAAAACAGTTAAAATGAAAGCTGCGGCCATGGCCTTTTGTTTGACACCTATATTGAAGACATATGTCAAGTTTTGTGGGAACCACATTTTGGCCCATAACTCATTTATCTATATACATATATATCGAAATATAAAACAGTTAAAATGAAAACGGCGGGGATGCCCTCTCGTTTGACACCTAATTGAACACGTACATATGTCTAAGTTTTGTGGGAACCACATTTTTGGCCCATAACTCATTTATCTATAAATAGTAGAATTTGCCGCATAATCTTACTTACCAAGAGCATAAATTTCCAAAACAGATTTCCAAAATATCGAACACTAACCACAAAAAGTCACTTAACATACATTGGCGATACCTGTTGTGTGTTAAATATTCTGGTTGGGGTACGCCCTAAAATACCTTTCATTTGATACCATTATTGCCATATATTAAAAAAAAAATCGGAAAGGTGGCAACCCACTAAGTGTCCATTAGTGGCAACATTCAAGTAGAAAATCTAAGAAGGAAGCATACTACCCATCTACCAAATTTCATCGATATCGGTTTAGCCGTTCCCGGGATAGTGGTCGATATCTGAAGGAATAAATAAAATGCGTTCTGGTGGCAACCCTAGATGGCAATCCTACTCGAAAATATTTTGGTTACGGCCTAAAATACCTTTCATTTGATACCCATATTGCCATATATTGCTAAATATTTAAGAAAAAATCGGAAAGGTGGCAATCCTCTAAGTTTCCGTTAGTGGCAACATTCAAGTAGAAAATCTAAGAAGGAAGCATACTATCCATCTACCAAATTTCATCGAAATCGGTTTAGCCGTTCCCGGGATAGTGGTCGATATCTGAAGGAATAAATAAAATGCGTTCAGGTGGCAACCCTAGGTGGCAATCCTACTCGAAAATATTTTGGTTGGTATACGACCTAAAATACCTTTCATTGGTACCCATATTGCCATATATTGCTTTATATATAAAAAAAATCGGAAAGGTGACAACCCTCTAAGCTTCCTTTAGTGGCAACATCCAAGTAGAAAATCTAAGAAGGAAGCATACTATGGATCCTCCAAATTTCATCGAAATCGGTTTAGCCTTTCCCGAGATAGTGGTCGATATCTGAAGGAATAAATAAAATGCGTTCTGGTGGCAACCCTAGGTGGCAATCCTACTCGAAAATATTTTGGTTACGGCCTAAAATACCTTTCATTTGACACCCATATTGCCATATATTGCTTAATATTTAAAAAAAATTGAAATAGGTGGCAACCCTAAGGGCCACCCCAAGTGGCAAAAACAAAGCATAGTAGTGGATATACAAACCAAGTGGGAAAGTGGGGAATGCATTACCCTTTTCATGCATGAAAAGATATACGAAAATTGTTGTAAGAAAAGATCAATCCAAAAGCAATCGGAGGAGTAATGCGTCGCTCTATTTTTATTTGTAGTACTACATTTTTGATTTTTTTACTGTGCTTTGTGGATTTTTATAGAAGCAGCCAATGTGAAAAATTTCAAACTCATTCTGAAAAATGAAAAAAATAAAACACATTAAAAAAAATTCTGGAGGGCGCTTTCGTTTTTTACCGTTTTCTTTGTGATATGGCGAGCTCAGAGCTCAAAAGATTGATAAGGTACTTATCCCGTCCTCAAAGGCAGAGTCCCCTGATGCGGTAAGGTTTTTACAACTCATGAAGTGACCCCGATATCTGTTGTGAAATTGCCGTCTTGGAATTACACTAGTCGGTACGGTGTCATATAACACCTAGACTAGAAGTCGCCACCTCTTACCTGGCGTTCTCATTATGCTTATGCCAACCCTTGTGGTAGTCCTAATAATGGTCATAGCTTGTATTTTGTTTTATAAACCGTAACATGCAAAGTAATGGTAGATATAATATCAAAACCACCGCTCCCAGTGGGAAAAGGTAATGTATAGGAATGCATAAAGGAATGTACATATCGATGCCTTACTTTCTCAATCTCGTATCTTAAAAAAATGCGATTTTGAGATTTTCATATCAAACGATTCCTATTTTTCTGTTCTATAACTGCAACGAATTCCTATCTAAATAGATTGTGTCTATCGTAAAAAAAAATTGGAATACATATCCTGGTATCTCAATCAATTCTTTTTTCATAACTGCGTCAAACACGTACGAGTATCTTAATATACATGCATATTTAAAGGCGTTTTAATCGTTTTGTTATTCCCCCAAAGTGCCTTATTATTTTCTTTTGCAATAGCCGTTATTTTTCCGCGACGCTAGAACGAACAAAAATTTACCGTTTGCTTGTTAATTTCATTCCTTGCATTGCACTGGATTTCGTTATTATTTCGTGAATATTTCTGAGTTTGTTTTTATTATTAAAAAAATTCCCCAAAAGGAATGTGTGAAGAAGTGTTACTTTTAAATGAATTTAAATTTTACTCAAGCTGCGCTTAATATGAATGAAAATACAATCGCCGTACTTGATGCTGAAACAGGTCATTTCGTTATCAGGAATAAATGCCACGAACCTGAAACACAACAGAATGGAAACGTAATTTTGGATAAAAAAAACAGGACATTTTCTCTCAGTGGACTCTGATAACTCTGACTTTTTCTCAGAATCCGACTTTTCCGCAAGTGAGAGCGAATATCATCCCAGCACTGATTCAGATCTATCTAAGAGCATAAATCCTCTGAAGTCATAACAGTACAAAGACCAGGGAAAGGCCAGGGAGATAAGCAAAACTGGTCTAGAAACAGTCAAAAGATAAAGCGGATGCGTGGTCGGGAGTATGCATCGATTAAGAGAAGCAAAAAAGAAACTGGGATAATGGAAATAAGAAAAGAAAGAACATTAAAAGCTCGGTGCCGTTCGGAAATATGTGCGAAAAAATTTGGTAAGCAGTGCAACGAAATTACAGAACAAAAAGAAGGATATTTTTAAAGCATTTTGGTTACTGTCATGGGAAGAAAAAAAAGCGTTTGTCGTTGCTATGGTGTCTCAAAAGCCAGTCGCTACAAGAACAACTGGTACTATTTCTCGGCGAGTAAACACGCTAGTCTACACTTTAAAAATTTCAGGAGAGGTCAAGTTGGTTTGCATTGGCTTGGTAAAGAAAAGTGAAACAGTAAATCGAAAAAGCGAAAGTAACATTGCCAAAGTAAATCACGTGAACTATTTTCTTCAGAATTTGCCTAAAATGCATTCACACTATTGCCGACAAAGTACAACCCCTTTGCGAAGATAACAAAACAGAACAGCTGTGAAAATTTTTAGCTCCGCGTTTTTATATTGTTTATTGTGAAAATACAAACGTACAAACGCGAAAAGTACGCTAAAATTATCGAAACAGCACCCTAGACACCTGAAGAATACAAATACAAGTGGGCGACATAGAGGAGCATCAGCAGAATCCCGGCAAGAATTGCTGCTAAGAGCCGGCGTCGACGTCACAGCAGCAGCGCAGCTAGAGTAAAGTATACAAGTGATTTCTTGTTGACTGCACACACAAAAGAAAACATCGCAAAACTTGTGTGAATGCTTTGTTGTTGCGCTACAGCATCTATACACCTGATCTTCTTCTTGGTTTTGTTTGTTTTTCGCGTTGCTTCTGCTCGTGCAGGGCGGTTAATATTTGCGCCGTTTTCCTTCGCCACTGCTTTGTATTGGTGAGCGACAGAAGAATAAAGTGAGAAATAAACAAGATTAGGAATAAAATAAAGAGATCAGCTGTAGCGGTAGCGCTGCCACTCCATTTTAGTTAAGGTTTATATATTTTAAGTAGAAATTATGAATAGAGTCGACTTTAAATCTTAGTCGGGTTACTTTTATATTATTACCTTATTGTTGAACGTGTATGTTTGTATTATTTATACAAGCTATATACATTAAAAATGCCGACTGAATGTAAATAATTTACGGCTAAATCAACCACCAAAACCCCCCCCCCCCCCCATGGCCAAATCTAAGTTGCAATGATTTTGCAAAAGTTTTCAAAATACAGTTTATAAATCTTGTATTGAATCTTGACTAATAATTTTTGGCAAAATTAGTTAAAATAATTTTACGGAAGAAGAAATTGGTGAAAGTTTCAAAGAATAAGGTCCGGCACTTTGAATTGCACTTGGAGCTTAACGAAATTACAAAGTTGTGTAGCGTATGGGCATATTTTTTTTTAATTTTACTGATGAAAACAGTGAGCAGTTTCAATTAACAGAGCGAATGAACTGCAAGGCTCAATTATGTGAAAGACTTCGAGTGTTTTCTGACCCTTTTTGTTGTAGGCGTAAAGAGAATAGTGAGAAAATGAACGTTGGAGAGCAGATGAGCGACAACGTTAAATTATTTGAATGTTTCCAAACATTTTCTGAGGTTTTTTTTTTTATTTTACCTAACAGAATATAAATATCGCAATTTTCATGGACGTTTATCAATAGTCTGGCTTTGGTTTGTTAATCGTCGAGATCTAAAACTGCTCAGCTACAGAGAAAACCTCACCAGCTAAGTAAGGTAGATAAAAAATAGATGACACAATTAATAAATAATTAGTTGACAGCGAATAGTTATTGTAAAGAATAAAGATAAGAATCAAAGGATATGAAAGCAAATTGTTGCTATGTATTTAGGATACAAAGAATTGACTTTTTTATGCTGCATAGTGAGTCTGAAATATCAAACGTACCAGAATGAGAATTATAATCTTGACACAAACAACGAGAAGGCTGATTTAATTCAAAATTAGTTCGGCACTCTTTCAAGATAAGTGGTTTAAAATGTCTTGATGGACGAGAAGGTACATTGAAGTTCACTTCGCTCAAAAGAAACGGGTTTACGATTGAACCATTTAGTAATTTAATCATGAAGACAATTCCAAGAATTTCCCTCTGACTAGAAAGGCTGTGAAGATTAATTAGTTTTAAGCGACTCGTATACGATGGCAAATTATACAAGGGATCCCAGTGCAGATCTCTTAAGGCAAATATTAAAAATTGTTTTTGAACTGATTCTAAGCGATCCACTTGGACCTGGTAACGTGGGTTCCAAATTATAGAACCGCATTCAAGTATCACTCTAACTAATGTAGTAAAGTAGTTACACAAATTCTTTAGACCATCGTTTAACAAATGCTAGAACGCCTCTAGCTTTATTGACTGTTACGCTAATGTGGCAGTTAAAACTGAGTTTTTAGTCCATAGTAACCCCAAGGTCAACAACATCAAACATTTGCTCAAGATTATAACTTTGTGTTGTATAGGAAGCCGGCTGTGAAATTCCTCTCGAAAAACGCATGTATTTACATTTCTTTAGATTAAGCGGCATATAATTTAAATCGCACCAAGTAACTAGTGTATTTAGATCTGACTAAAGCTTCTTCGAATGACATAAAAAGCTTTACATCGTCGGCATACATTAAGGGCCACTTTCATAAAAGCCGGTTAAGCCTAATCGGCGATTAATTTGACAGCTAACCATACAAAATACGTCAATTAAACTCTGGTTAGCCGTTACCGGCTTTTATGAAAGCGGCCCTAAAATTTTCGAAAATTATATTACTGTAGAAATATCATTTATAAACACCAAGAACAGAATCGGGCCAAGATGCCTTCCTTGAGGAACTCCTGAGGAGACATAAATAACATCGGATTCACAATTTTTAAACACTACTTTTGTGCTCTGTCGCTAAGGCAAGAAGAGATCTAGCGATTGAGACCCGGCTGGAAACCCAACTGATCCAGTTTATGAATAAGTAAAGAGTGACACACTTTATCGAAAGCTTTGCTGAAATCAAAGTAAATTCAAGTAAGTTTGTAACGGTGGACTTTCCCTTACATAACCCGTGTTGACAGTCGGAAATCAAGGTAGAGATAGGATTCGTAAGCTGATTCGTAACAATAGCGTCACACACTTTTGGGATGGCAGAAAGCTCTGCTATGCCGCGATAGTTCTCTATAGAAGCCTTTCTTTCGCTTTTATGAAGCTTTAGAAGAAACGACTCTTTCCATGCTTTTGGAAAAACGCCAAACTTTAGTGACAGATTGAACAAATTGGTAAGGGGTTGGTAAATATTGTTAGCACACTTCTTCAAGAAGCATGTGGGAATCCTATCAGGACTGCATTTAAAAGATTCCTTCAAGATTTTCAGATAAATAAGAACATCATTGGCGCATATAGTTGGACAATTAATTAAATTGTTCCCATGTAGCTCATAGGGATAATTTAGAAAGTCAGAATTGGTGACGGCAGAATAGTTAGAAGTGAAAAATTGCGTAAAGAAATTATGACCCAAAAGAACTAAAAAAGACCCCAAATAAGCTTCAGAAAAACACCAATAAAATGCTCTGAAAAGGTTCAAAAACCCTCAGAATGGAGGATTAAAAGGCTCCGAAAAAGGTTCAGAAAAGCACCAATAAAAGGCTCCGCAGTTCATTTAAAAATAGTCAAAAAACGCTTCATATTCATCGAAATCGGACTTATTTCGGACTCTTTTTTATGACTCCGTTGGAGTTCCCGCGTAGAGCGATTTTTCGCTCCATTTGGGCTCCGAAAGCAGCTCACTTTGGAGAGTAAAGCTCTGAGAAATGAGCGTTTTATGGCTCCGAAAGGAGTATTTTTTTGAACTTTTAGTTAGCTGGGATATGCCATCATATCACCAATTCTCTATCAAATACAGAAAAATCTGTACAACCAAAAAAATTTTCTTGGGTATAGTTTTAGGTATCAGAGTATGCAGTTTCAGAAAAGTTAAAGAACATTTAAATTTATGATGTATGGGTCTAGGTATCTGTTTCAGCAAATATGTTTATCTTAGTGAAAAATGTATGTGAATGCAAATCTAAATTAAAACCCCCCCCCAAGGCCAATTCCTGCGCACGGTCCTGGGCTAAATTGGTCCAAGTAGACGAAATGATAGCATGCTCTGGTGGATGTGGCTATAGCTTTTGCTTAACATGTAGCAATATTAAAAGAAACGAGGTTAAAATGATCAGCGAAAATTTGAATTTGAAATGGTTTTGTAATCAATGCACTTTGTCGGACACTAATACAAAGTTCATTGAGATTAAACACTTAATCAATAAAACCGAAGAAGCGAAATTAAAATTGCCTGATGTCAAAGAAATTGTTGAACAAATATTCAACAATAAATTAAGTCAGTTAAAAGCTAGCATTTCAACGGAGTTTAACAAGCTTGTGGAGCACAATATTGCAGTAAAAGTAACCGAAATGAAAAATGATATTTTGAAAGATATATCTAGTGAATTTAAAAAGAGTAATGAAATGGTCAGTAATTTGAATGTAGCGCCAAACGTGAGTAATGAAACGGCGACAATATATGCGCAAGCCGCTAAGACAAATAATTACAAGCTTGTTATTAAACCAAAAAACAAAACTAAGAAAGCAAAAGAAACTAAGGATGCATTAAAAAAAGTAGTTGAGCTAACTGATTGCCTTGTCAGAAAAGTCAAAGAAATAAATAAAGGAGCTATAATTATTGAGTGCATAAACAAGGATGCTCGTGAGCAAGTGCAAAAGAAAGTATTAGAGTCCATAGGAGAAGATTATGAGGCAGAAAAAACTAAGAATAAAAGTGATATAAAAAGGATAGTTAAAATAGTAGGCATAACTGATAAAATCAGTAATGAGCGTCTGATAGAGTGTATAACGAAGCAAAACGATACATGTGCTGGTAAAGACTTCAAAGTTTTAAAGCTGTATGAAAATACCAATCGCAGGGAAGTAAGTTATATTGCCTTAGTTGAGACAGATGCATTGACATTCGAAAATATTATGCAACATAAAAAGTTATATATAGAATGGGATACGTGTGTCGCTTACGAGCATGTGAGCGTATTAAGATGTTTTAAATGCAAGGGATATAAACATAGAGCCAGTGAGTGTCCAAATAGAGTAGCATGCAGCAGATGTGCTGAAGCCCACGAAACCAAGGATTGTAAATCAAATGTAATAAAATGTGTAAACTGTGAAGAAAAAAGTAAAAATAAAAGTCATAAATGTCGATATAAACCATTATGCTTTTAGTACAGATTGCCCAGCGTATAAGAAACATACGCAGTCAAAAAATAACACAAGGGTCTAGCAACGAATGGATAATGAATTAAACTGTATATACTTAAATATTAATAGTATTGTTGCAAATAAATTCGAACTGGAGCGTCTAATAGAAGTACAAAAACCAGACTTGGTCTTCTGTTCGGAGACGTGTGCGACTAGCGAAATTACCAGTCAAGAATTACAGATGCAAACGTACAAAGTTATAGTATGTAACTCGCACAGTAGGCACACAGGAGGAGTTTTGATATATGCAAAAGAGTCAATACAATACAGAACAATCTACAATAAAGCGTTAGGTATAAATACCTGGTGTATAATCATTAAAATCAAAAACTTTGTTCCTAAATATAAAATTGCTCTAGTCTATCATTCGCCGAGCTCGAGTGATGCTGACTTTATAATGTACTTACACGACATTTTAAATGTTAATTGCGTAACACAGGATAACACAATATTTATAGGTGATTTCAATATCAATCTTTACAATAGCACCACTTACAGTAGACAGCTAGTTGATTTATTCCGGTCCTTTGCTATGGAACAAAAAATTAATTTTTATACACGGAGGGGAGAAGATAGTGAAACAATGATTGACCTATTGTTTACTAACAGCAAATCGATTTCATGTGTAAGATTGGAAGAATACCAAATTTCTGATCACGAAACGATTCAGTTTAAAATAAAATTAGATACAACTCTCCAAATGAGAGCTAGAAGAACCATAACTTCTTGGGAAAACTACTCAAGTGATAATCTTGTTAATGAACTACGGCAATATAACTATACCGACTTTGAGAACCTAAGTATAGAAAATAAGGCCACGTTGCAATATAATACACTGTCGAATGCAATGAACACGCTAACACACTCCAAAGAAATTATTGTAAAGCTTATGAACAAGTGGTATGACTCCGAACTAGCAAACTTAAACAAACATAAATTCGAGTTATACAAAACGGCTCAGGCAACTGGGGAATGGACGGAATATAATAGTACCAAGCGGAAATACAAGCGGCTTATCAAGGTAAAAAGAGCTAAGTATATGGAACTTAAAATTACTCATAATCTTGGTGATAGCAAGGCTATGTGGAAACACCTAAAAAGCTGCATATCGATGGGAAAGGAAAATAATGTTATAAGCAAAATAACAATAAACGACCAAATGTATACAGAGGAAAACGAAATAGCACAGGCTTTAAATAATTACTTTATTGACAGCATTTTAGATATCAACCAAAATATTCCAGTTGCTCCCGTCAGCCCCACCAACACATTGGCGGGAGAAAATTGCACTCGGGTATTCAAATTTAACCCATAGCTCATTTATCGGTATATATAGCGAAATATCGAACAGTTGAAATGAAACTGCAGCCATAGCCTTGCGTTTGACACCGAATTGAACACATATATCAAGGCTTAATGGGAACCACATTTTAACCCATAGCTCATTTATCGATATATATTGCGAAATATCGAACAGTTGAAATGAAAGCTGCAGCCATAGCCTTGCGTTTGACACCAAATTGAACACATATATCAAGGCTTAGTGGGAACCACATTTTGGACCATAGCTCATTTATCGATATATATAGCGAAATATCGAACAGTTGAAATGAAAGCTGCAGCCATAGCCTTGCGTTTGACACCAAATTGAACACATATATCAAGGCTTAATGGGAACCAAATTTTAACCCATAGCTCATTTATCGATATATATAGCGAAATATCGAACAGTTGAAATGAAACTGCAGCCATAGCCTTGCGTTTGACACCAAATTGAACACATATACCAATTCTTAATGGGAACCACATTTCAACACATAGCTCATTTATCGATATATATAGCGAAATATCGAACAGTTGAAATGAAAGCTGCAGCCATAGCCTTGCGTTTGACACCAAATTGAACACATATATCAAGGCTTAATGGGAACCAAATTTTAACCCATAGCTCATTTATCGATATATATAGCGAAATATCGAACAGTTGAAATGAAACTGCAGCCATAGCCTTGCGTTTGACACCAAATTGAACACATATACCAATTCTTAATGGGAACCACATTTTAACACATAGCTCATTTATCGATATATATAGCGAAATATCGAACAGTTGAAATGAAAGTTGCAGCCATAGCCTTGCGTTTGACACCAAATTGAACACATATATCAAGGCTTAATGGGAACCACATTTTAACCCATAGCTCATTTATGGATATATCGAACAGTGGAAATGAAAGCTGCAGCCATAGCCTTGCGTTTGACACCAAATTGAACACATATATCAAGGCTTAATGGGAACCACATTTTAACACATAGCTCATTTATCGATATATATAGCGAAATATCGAACAGTTGAAATGAAAGTTGCAGCCATAGCCTTGCGTTTGACACCAAATTGAACACATATATCACGGTTTTATGGGAACCACATTTTGGCCCATAACTCATTTATCGATAAATATTTCGTAATATCAAGCAGCTAAAATAAAAATAAAAACTGCAGCCATAGCCTTGCGTTTGACAACCAAATTGAATACATATATCAAAGTTTAATGGGAACCACATTTTAACCCATAGCTCATTTATCGATATATATAGCGAAATATCGAACAGTTGAAATGAAAGCTGCAGCCATAGCCTTGCGTTTGACACCAAATTGAACACATATATCAAAGTTTAATGGGAACCACATTTTAACCCATAGCTCATTTATCGATATATATAGCGAAATATCGAACAGTTGAAATGAAAGCTGCAGTCATAGCCTTGCGTTTGACACCAAATTGAACACATATATCACGGTTTTATGGGAACCACATTTTGGCCCATAACTCATTTATCGATAAATATTTCGTAATATCAAGCAGCTAAAATAAAAATAAAAACTGCAGCCATAGCCTTGCGTTTGACACCCAAATGGAACACATATATCAAAGTTTAATGGGAACCACATTTTAACACATAGCTCATTTATCGATATGTATAGCGAAATATCGAACAGTTGAAATGAAAGTTGCAGCCATAGCCTTGCGTTTGATACCAAATTGAACACATATATCACGGTTTTATGGGAACCACATTTTGGCCCATAACTCATTTATCGATAAATATGGCGTAATATCAAGCAGCTAAAATAAAAAAAAAACTGCGGCCATGCCCTTTCGTTTGACATCAAATTGAACACATATATCACGGTTTTATGGGAACCACATTTTAACACATAGCTCATTTATGGATATATATAGCGAAATATCGAACAGTTGAAATGAAAGCTGCGGCCATAGCCTTGCGTTTGACACCAAATTGAACACATATATCAAGGCTTAATGGGAACCACATTTTAACCCGTAGCTCATTTATGGATCTATATAGCGAAATATCGAACAGTTGAAATGAAAGCTGCAGCCATAGCCTTGCGTTTGACACCAAATTGAACACATATATCAAGGCTTAATGGGAACCACATTTTGGCCCATAGCTCACTTATCGATATATATAGCGAAATATCCAACAGTTGAAATGAAAGCTGCAACCACAGCCTTTCGTTTGACACCAAATTGAACACATATATCACGGTTTTATGGGAACCACATTTTGGCCCATAACTCATTTATCGATAAATATGGCGTAATATCAAGCAGCTAAAATAAAAAAAAAACTGCGGCCATGCCCTTTCGTTTGACATCAAATTGAACACATATATCACGGTTTTATGGGAACCACATTTTAACACATAGCTCATTTATGGATATATATAGCGAAATATCGAACAGTTGAAATGAAAGCTGCAGCCATAGCCTTGCGTTTGACACCAAATTGAACACATATATCAAGGCTTAATGGGAACCACATTTTAACCCGTAGCTCATTTATGGATCTATATAGCGAAATATCGAACAGTTGAAATGAAAGCTGCAGCCATAGCCTTGCGTTTGACACCAAATTGAACACATATATCAAGGCTTAATGGGAACCACATTTTGGCCCATAGCTCACTTATCGATATATATAGCGAAATATCGAACAGTTGAAATGAAAGCTGCAGCCATAGCCTTGCGTTTGACACCAAATTGAACACATATATCAAGGCTTAATGGGAACCACATTTTGGCCCATAGCTCACTTATCGATATATATAGCGAAATATCCAACAGTTGAAATGAAAGCTGCAACCACAGCCTTTCGTTTGACACCAAATTGAACACATATATCACGGTTTTATGGGAACCACATTTTAACACATAGCTCATTTATGGATATATATATAGCGAAATATCGAACAGTTGAAATGAAAGCTGTAGCCATAGCCTTGCGTTTGACACCAAATTGAACACATATATCAAGGCTTAATGGGAACCACATTTTAACCCGTAGCTCATTTATGGATCTATATAGCGAAATATCGAACAGTTGAAATGAAAGCTGCAGCCATAGCCTTGCGTTTGACACCAAATTGAACACATATATCAAGGCTTAATGGGAACCACATTTTAACCCGTAGCTCATTTATGGATATATATAGCGAAATATCGAACAGTTGAAATGAAAGCTGCAGCCATAGCCTTGCGTTTGACACCCAAATTGAACACATATATCAAAGTTTAATGGGAACCACATTTTAACCCATAGCTCATTTATCGATATATATAGCGAAATATCGAACAGTTGAAATGAAAGCTGCAGCCATAGCCTTGCGTTTGGCACCAAATTGAACACATATATCAAAGTTTAATGGGAACCACATTTTAACCCATAGCTCATTTATGGATATACATATATAGCGAAATATCGAACAGTTGAAATGAAAGCTGCAGCCATAGCCTTGCGTTTGACACCAAATTGAACACATATATCAAGGCTTAATGGGAACCAAATTTTAACCCATAGCTCATTTATCGGTATATATAGCGAAATATCGAACAGTTGAAATGAACCTGCAGCCATAGCCTTGCGTTTGACACCAAATTGAACACATATATCAAGGCTTAATGGGAGCCACATTTTAACCCATAGCTCATTTATGGATATACATATATAGCGAAATATCGAACAGTTGAAATGAAAGCTGCAGCCATAGCCTTGCGTTTGACACCAAATTGAACACATATATCAAGGCTTAATGGGAACCACATTTTAACCCATAGCTCATTTATCGGTATATATAGCGAAATATCGAACAGTTGAAATGAAAGCTGCAGCCATAGCCTTGCGTTTGACACCAAATTGAACACATATATCAAGGCTTAATGGGAACCAAATTTTAACCCATAGCTCATTTATCGGTATATATAGCGAAATATCGAACAGTTGAAATGAACCTGCAGCCATAGCCTTGCGTTTGACACCAAATTGAACACATATATCAAAGTTTAATGGGAACCACATTTTAACCCATAGCTCATTTATGGATATACATATATAGCGAAATATCGAACAGTTGAAATGAAAGCTGCAGCCATAGCCTTGCGTTTGACACCAAATTGAACACATATATCACGGTTTTATGGGAACCACATTTTGGCCCATAACTCATTTATCGATAAATATTTCGTAATATCAAGCAGCTAAAATAAAAATAAAAACTGCAGCCATAGCCTTGCGTTTGACACCAAATTGAACACATATATCACGGTTTTATGGGAACCACATTTTGGCCCATAACTCATTTATCGATAAATATGGCGTAATATCAAGCAGCTAAAATAAAAATAAAAACTGCGGCCATGCCCTTTCGTTTGACATCAAATTGAACACATATATCACGGTTTTATGGGAACCATATTTTGGCCCATAACTCATTTATCGATAAATATTTCGTAATATCAAGCAGCTAAAATAAAAATAAAAACTGCAGCCATAGCCTTGCGTTTGACAACCAAATTGAACACATATATCAAAGTTTAATGGGAACCACATTTTAACCCATAGCTCATTTATCGATATATATAGCGAAATATCGAACAGTTGAAATGAAAGCTGCAGCCATAGCCTTGCGTTTGACACCAAATTGAACACATATATCAAAGTTTAATGGGAACCACATTTTAACCCATAGCTCATTTATGGATATACATATATAGCGAAATATCGAACAGTTGAAATGAAAGCTGCAGCCATAGCCTTGCGTTTGACACCAAATTGAACACATATATCACGGTTTTATGGGAACCACATTTTGGCCCATAACTCATTTATCGATAAATATTTCGTAATATCAAGCAGCTAAAATAAAAATAAAAACTGCAGCCATAGCCTTGCGTTTGACAACCAAATTGAACACATATATCAAAGTTTAATGGGAACCACATTTTAACCCATAGCTCATTTATCGATATATATAGCGAAATATCGAACAGTTGAAATGAAAGCTGCAGCCATAGCCTTGCGTTTGACACCAAATTGAACACATATATCAAAGTTTAATGGGAACCACATTTTAACCCATAGCTCATTTATGGATATACATATATAGCGAAATATCGAACAGTTGAAATGAAAGTTGCAGCCATAGCCTTGCGTTTGACACCAAATTGAACACATATATCACGGTTTTACGGGAACCACATTTTGACCCATAACTCATTTATCGATAAATATTTCGTAATATCAAGCAGCTAAAATAAAAATAAAAACTGCAGCCATAGCCTTGCGTTTGACAACCAAATTGAACACATATATCAAAGTTTAATGGGAACCACATTTTAACCCATAGCTCATTTATCGATATATATAGCGAAATATCGAACAGTTGAAATGAAGCCGCTTGATCCAAGACAGACGCCCGCTTACAGCCGCACCACTAGGTGATCAGACGCTGCTTGTAAACCCCTGATAAGCCCTTAAACCGATTATGTCGGAGTGGCCTTGCCAGGTTGTCGCCTTCTCACGTTTAGCTCACCACCAAACGGGTGTTCGGTGGCTACCCAGAGGATACTTGGACGCAAGCGCCCGGAAGTAGTGAGCTGCTTGGACCGCATGCAAAAGAATCGCTCTGGCCATTCCCAAGTGAATGGCGATCAGAAACTTTCCCCACTTACGTGGACTTCTACACGCGGACCCATCCTCCGGACCCATCCTCCGCCATAGCCTTGCGTTTGACACCAAATTGAACACATATATCAAAGTTTAATGGGAACCACATTTTAACCCATAGCTCATTTATGGATATACATATATAGCGAAATATCGAACAGTTGAAATGAAAGCTGCAGCCATAGCCTTGCGTTTGACACCAAATTGAACACATATGTATATCAAGGCTTAATGGGAACCACATTTTAACCCATAGCTCATTTATCGGTATATATAGCGAAATATCGAACAGTTGAAATGAAACTGCAGCCATAGCCTTGCGTTTGACACCAAATTGAACACATATATCAAGGCTTAATGGGAGCCACATTTTAACCCATAGCTCATTTATCGATATATATAGCGAAATATCGAACAGTTGAAATGAAAGCTGCAGCCATAGCCTTGCGTTTGACACCAAATTGAACACATATATCAAGCCTTAATGGGAACCACATTTTAACCCATAGCTCATTTATGGATATATATAGCGAAATATCGAACAGTTGAAATGAAATCTGCAGCCATAGACTTGCGTTTGACACCAAATTGAACACATATATCAACCCCCTGCGGGTTGGGGCTTAGAATATGCCCGCGGTAGGCATACCGGTCGTAAGAGGCGACCAATATGCACAAAGGTAATGATGTGCAACTCGATGGTTGATCTACGGATATGATGCCTCCCACCTCTCATTACCCATCTTCTCTTTCCTTTCGGAAGGAGGGATGACATGACCTAGAAGGTTGCACTGGTCATACCAAATCGCTCCCACGACAGTCGGGCAGTACCGCAAGGGAGTACCGGAGCGTACCGGATTCATATCCGGCCAAGGACTGTTATTTCGACAACACTCCCCAAAACCTTCGGGGAGTGATTTTGTTGTTAAAACAACAACAACAACAAGGCTTAATGGGAGCCACATTTTAACCCATAGCTCATTTATCGATATATATAGCGAAATATCGAACAGTTGAAATGAAAGCTGCAGCCATAGCCTTGCGTTTGACACCAAATTGAACACATATATCAAGGCTTAATGGGAACCACATTTTAACCCATAGCTCATTTATGGATATACATAGCGAAATATCGAACAGTTGAAATGAAAGCTGCAGCCATAGCCTTGCGTTTGACACCAAATTGAACACATATATCAAGGCTTAATGGGAACCACATTTTAACCCATAGCTCATTTATCGATTATATAGCGAAATATCGAACAGTTGAAATGAAAGTTGCAGCCATAGCCTCGCGTTTGACACCAAATTGAACACATATATCAAGGCTTAGTGGAAACCACATTTTAACCCATAGCTCATTTATGGATATATATAGCGAAATATCGAACAGTTGAAATGAAAGCTGCAGCCATAGCCTTGCGTTTGACACCAAATTGAACACATATATCAAGGCTTAATAGGAGCCACATTTTAACCCATAGCTCATTTATCGATATATATAGCGAAATATCGAACAGTTGAAATGAAAGCTGCAGCCATAGCCTTGCGTTTGACACCAAATTGAACACATATATCAAGGCTTAATGGGAACCACATTTTAACCCATAGCTCATTTATGGATATACAGGGTGGCGCAAAAGTAATCTTCCGATGTTTTTTGGCTGTAATTCAAAAACAAAATGAAAAACTTTGATTCTTCTTGTGGATTATTTTTATTTGGTCTTTTAATTTTTTTTACATCAAGTCGAGAATATGATGTCATGTAAATGGCCCCGCCACAGTTGATTGTCATTTGAGCCCCTTTTATGGCATTTTCCATCACCTTGGGCAAAACTTCCGGCGATAGGTCCTCAAATTCTTGACGGATATTGTCTTTAAGAGTTGCAAGAGTCTGAGGCTTGTTGACATAAACCCGCGACTTCAAAAAACCCCACAAAAAGAAGTCTGGAGCTGTCAAATCAGGCGATCTTGTTGGCCAGTGCAAATCGCCAAAACGGGAGATTAGGCACCCGGGAAATGCATCCTTCAGCATATCGGTTGGGGCACGTGCATTGTGTGCTGTTGAACCGTCTTGTTGGAACCACATGTTTTCCAATCCCAATTCGTCAAGTTGCGGCAAAAATAACTCGTTGATCAGTAGGCAAATCGCCAAAACGGGAGATTAGGCACCCGGGAAATGCATCCTTCAGCATATCGGTTGGGGCACGTGCATTGTGTGCTGTTGCACCGTCTTGTTGGAACCACATGTTTTCCAATCCCAATTCATCAAGTTGCTGCAAAAAGAACTCGTTGACCAGTAGGCGTTGGACGGCCAGGAAATCTGCGACGAAATTCACGTTGTGCCAAAGTCACCGACCGATTATTGGTCAAATAAATAGTCAGCAATATTCCACGTTCTGGAGCAGTGTAGCGGAACATTGTTTATTAACGTGCATTTTGCATGTGTTTACTACACAAATGTCAAAACAGAATTGATTTTAGGGCCCAATCGCAAAATTTATAGCATTTTCTGATAGGAAGATTACTTTTGCGCCACATTGTATATAGCGAAATATCGAACAGTTGAAATGAAAGTTGCAGCCATAGCCTTGCGTTTGACACCAAATTGAACACATATATCAAGGCTTAATGGGAACCACATTTTAACCCATAGCTCATTTATGGATATATATAGCGAAATATCGAACAGTTGAAATGAAAGCTGCAGCCATAGCTTTGCGTTTGACACCAAATTGAGCACATATATCAAGGCTTAATGGGAGCCACATTTTAACCCATAGCTCATTTATCGATATATATAGCGAAATATCGAACAGTTGAAATGAAAGCTGCAGCCATAGCCTTGCGTTTGACACCAAATTGAACACATATATCAAGGCTTAATGGGAACCACATTTTAACCCATAGCTCATTTATCGATATATATAGCGAAATATCGAACAGTTGAAATAAAAGTTGCAGCCATAGCCTTGCGTTTGACACCAAATTGAACACATATATCACGGTTTTATGGGAACCACATTTTGGCCCATAACTCATTTATCGATAAATATGGCGTAATATCAAGCAGCTAAAATAAAAATAAAAACTGCGGCCATGCCCTTTCGTTTGACACCCAAATTGAACACATATATCAAAGTTTAATGGGAACCACATTTTAACCCATAGCTCATTTATCGATATATATAGCGAAATATCGAACAGTTGAAATGAAAGCTGCAGCCATAGCCTTGCGTTTGACACCAAATTGAACACATATATCACGGCTTTATGGGAACCACATTTTGGCCCATAACTCATTTATCGATAAATATTTCGTAATATCAAGCAGCTAAAATAAAAATAAAAACTGCAGCCATAGCCTTGCGTTTGACACCAAATTGAACACATATATCAATTCTTAATGGGAACCACATTTTAACCCGTAGCTCATTTATGGATATATATAGCGAAATATCCAACAGTTGAAATGAAAGCTGCAGCCATAGCCTTGCGTTTGACACCAAATTGAACACATATATCAAGGCTAAATGGGAACCACATTTTGACCCATAGCTCATTTATCGATATATATAGCGAAATATCCAACAGTTGAAATGAAAGCTGCAGCCATAGCCTTGCGTTTGACACCAAATTGAAGACATATATCACGGTTTTATGGGAACCACATTTTGGCCCATAACTCATTTATCGATAAATATGGCGTAATATCAAGAAGCTAAAATACAAATAAAAACTGCTGTCATGCCCTTTCGTTTGGCACCCAAATTGAACACATATATCAAAGTTTAATGGGAACCACATTTTAACCCATAGCTCATTTATCGATATATATAGCGAAATATCGAACAGTTGAAATGAAAGCTGCAGCCATAGCCTTGCGTTTGACACCAAATTGAACACATATATCAAGGCTTAATGGGAACCACATTTTAACCCATAGCTCATTTATCGATATATATAGCGAAATATCGAACAGTTGAAATGAAAGCTGCAGCCATAGCCTTGCGTTTGACACCAAATTGAACACATATATCAAGGCTTAATGGGAACCACATTTTAACCCATAGCTCATTTATCGATATATATAGCGAAATATCGAACAGTTGAAATAAAAGTTACAGCCATAGCCTTGCGTTTGACACCAAATTGAACACATATATCACGGTTTTATGGGAACCACATTTTGGCCCATAACTCATTTATCGATAAATATTTCGTAATATCAAGCAGCTAAAATAAAAATAAAAACTGCAGCCATAGCCTTGCGTTTGACACCAAATTGAACACATATATCAATTCTTAATGGGAACCACATTTTAACCCAGAGCTCATTTATGGATATATATAGCGAAATATCCAACAGTTGAAATGAAAGCTGCAGCCATAGCCTTGCGTTTGACACCAAATTGAACACATATATCAAGGCTAAATGGGAACCACATTTTGACCCATAGCTCATTTATCGATATATATAGCGAAATATCCAACAGTTGAAATGAAAGCTGCAGCCATAGCCTTGCGTTTGACACCAAATTGAAGACATATATCACGGTTTTATGGGAACCACATTTTGGCCCATAACTCATTTATCGATAAATATGGCGTAATATCAAGCAGCTAAAATACAAATAAAAACTGCGGTCATGCCCTTTCGTTTGGCACCCAAATTGAACACATATATCAAAGTTTAATGGGAACCACATTTTAACCCATAGCTCATTTATCGATATATATAGCGAAATATCGAACAGTTGAAATGAAAGCTGCAGCCATAGCCTTGCGTTTGACACCAAATTGAACACATATATCAAGGCTTAATGGGAACCACATTTTAACCCATAGCTCATTTATCGATATATATAGCGAAATATCGAACGGTTGAAATGAAAGCTTCAGCCATAGCCTTGCGTTTGACACCAAATTGAACACATATATCAAGGCTTAGTGGGAACTACATTTTGGACCATAGCTCATTTATCGATATATATAGCGAAATATCGAACAGTTGAAATGAAAGCTGCAGCCATAGCCTTGCGTTTGACACCAAATTGAACACATATATCAAGGCTTAATGGGAACCACATTTTAACCCATAGCTCATTTATCGATATCTATAGCGAAATATCGAACAGTTGAGATGAAAGCTGCAGCCATAGCCTTGCGTTTGACACCAAATTGAACACATATATCAAGGCTTAATGGGAGCCACATTTTAACCCATAGCTCATTTATGGATATATATAGCGAAATATCGAACAGTTGAAATGAAAGCTGCAGCCATAGACTTGCGTTTGACACCAAATTGAACACATATATCAAGGCTTAGTGGGAACCACATTTTGGACCATAGCTCATTTATCGATATACATAGCGAAATATCGAACAGTTGAAATGAAAGCTGCAGCCATAGCCTTGCGTTTGACACCAAATTGAACACATATATCAAGGCTTAGTGGGAACCACATTTTGGACCATAGCTCATTTATCGATATATATAGCGAAATATCGAACAGTTGAAATGAAAGCTGCAGCCATAGCCTTGCGTTTGACACCAAATTGAACACATATATCAAGGCTTAGTGGGAACCACATTTTAACCCATAGCTCATTTATGGATATATATAGCGGAATATCGAACAGTTGAAATGAAAGCTGCAGCCATAGCCTTGCGTTTGACACCAAATTGAACACATATATCAAGGCTTAATGGGAACCACATTTTAACCCATAGCTCATTTATCGATTATATAGCGAAATATCGAACAGTTGAAATGAAAGTTGCAGCCATAGCCTTGCGTTTGACACCAAATTGAACACATATATCAAGGCTTAATGGGACCCACATTTTAACCCATAGCTCATTTATGGATATATATAGCGAAATATCGAACAGTTGAAATGAAAGCTGCAGCCATAGCCTTGCGTTTGACACCAAATTGAACACATATATGAAGGCTTAATGGGAACCACATTTTAACCCATAGCTCATTTATCGATATATATAGCGAAATACCGAACAGCTGAAATGAAAGTTGCAGCCATACCCTTGCGTTTGACACCAAATTGAACACATATATCAAGGCTTAATGGGAACCACATTTTAACCCATAGCTCATTTATGGATATATATAGCGAAATATCGAACAGTTGAAATGAAAGCTGCAGCCATAGACTTGCGTTTGACACCAAATTGAACACATATATCAAGGCTTAGTGGGAACCACATTTTGGACCATAGCTCATTTATCGATATATATAGCGAAATATCGAACAGTTGAAATGAAAGCTGCAGCCATAGCCTTGCGTTTGACACCAAACTGAACACATATATCAAGGCTTAGTGGGAACCACATTTTGGACCATAGCTCATTTATCGATATATATAGCGAAATATCGAACAGTTGAAATGAAAGCTGCAGCCATAGCCTTGCGTTTGACACCAAATTGAACACATATATCAAGGCTTAGTGGGAACCACATTTTGGACCATAGCTCATTTATCGATATATATAGCGAAATATCGAACAGTTGAAATGAAAGCTGCAGCCATAGCCTTGGGTTTGACACCAAATTGAACACATATATCAAGGCTTAGTGGGAACCACATTTTGGACCATAGCTCATTTATCGATATATATAGCGAAATATCGAACAGTTGAAATTAAATCTGCAGCCATAGCCTTGCGTTTGACACCAAATTGAACACATATATCAAGGCTTAATGGGAACCACATTTTAACCCATAGCTCATTTATGGATATATATAGCGAAATATCGAACAGTTGAAATGAAAGCTGCAGCCATAGCCTTGCGTTTGACACCAAATTGAACACATATATCAAGGCTTAATGGGAACCACATTTTAACCCATAGCTCATTTATCGATTATATAGCGAAATATCGAACAGTTGAAATGAAAGTTGCAGCCATAGCCTTGCGTTTGACACCAAATTGAACACATATATCAAGGCTTAATGGGAACCACATTTTAATCCATAGCTCATTTATGGATATACAGGGTGGCGCAAAAGTAATCTTCCGATGGTTTTTGGCTGTAATTCAAAAACAAAATGAAAAACTTTGATTCTTCTTGTGGATTATTTTTATTTGGTCTTTTAATTTTTTTTACATCAAGTCGAGAATATGATGTCATGTAAATGGCCCCGCCACAGTTGATTGTCATTTGAGCCCTTTTTATGGCATTTTCCATCACCTTGCAAATCGCCAAAACGGGAGATTAGGCACCCGGGAAATGCATCCTTCAGCATATCGGTTGGGGCACGTGCATTGTGTGCTGTTGAACCGTCTTGTTGGAACCACATGTTTTCCAATCCCAATTCATCAAGTTGCTGCAAAAAGAACTCGTTGACCAGTAGGCGTTGGACGGCCAGGAAATGTGCGACGAAATTCACGTTGTGCCAAAGTCACCGACCGATTATTGGTCAAATAAATAGTCAGCAATATTCCACGTTCTGGAGCAGTGTAGCGGAACATTGTTTATTAACGTGTATTTTGCATGTGTTTACTACACAAATGTCAAAACAGAATTGATTTTAGGGCCCAATCGCAAAATTTATAGCATTTTCTGATAGGAAGATTACTTTTGCGCCACATTGTATATAGCGAAATATCGAACAGTTGAAATGAAAGTTGCAGCCATAGCCTTGCGTTTGACACCAAATTGAACACATATATCAAGGCTTAATGGGAACCACATTTTAACCCATAGCTCATTTATGGATATATATAGCGAAATATCGAACAGTTGAAATGAAAGCTGCAGCCATAGCTTTGCGTTTGACACCAAATTGAACACATATATCAAGGCTTAATGGGAGCCACATTTTAACCCATAGCTCATTTATCGATATATATAGCGAAATATCGAACAGTTGAAATGAAAGCTGCAGCCATAGCCTTGCGTTTGACACCAAATTGAACACATATATCAAGGCTTAATGGGAACCACATTTTAACCCATAGCTCATTTATCGATATATATAGCGAAATATCGAACAGTTGAAATAAAAGTTGCAGCCATAGCCTTGCGTTTGACACCAAATTGAACACATATATCACGGTTTTATGGGAACCACATTTTGGTTCATAACTCATTTATCGATAAATATGGCGTAATATCAAGCAGCTAAAATAAAAATAAAAACTGCGGCCATGCCCTTTCGTTTGACACCCAAATTGAACACATATATCAAAGTTTAATGGGAACCACATTTTAACCCATAGCTCATTTATCGATATATATAGCGAAATATCGAACAGTTGAAATGAAAGCTGCAGCCATAGCCTTGCGTTTGACACCAAATTGAACACATATATCACGGTTTTATGGGAACCACATTTTGGCCCATAACTCATTTATCGATAAATATTTCGTAATATCAAGCAGCTAAAATAGAAATAAAAACTGCAGCCATAGCCTTGCGTTTGACACCAAATTGAACACATATATCAATTCTTAATGGGAACCACATTTTAACCCGTAGCTCATTTATGGATATATATAGCGAAATATCCAACAGTTGAAATGAAAGCTGCAGCCATAGCCTTGCGTTTGACACCAAATTGAACACATATATCAAGGCTAAATGGGAACCACATTTTGACCCATAGCTCATTTATCGATATATATAGCGAAATATCCAACAGTTGAAATGAAAGCTGCAGCCATAGCCTTGCGTTTGACACCAAATTGAACACATATATCAAGGCTTAGTGGGAACCACATTTTGGACCATAGCTCATTTATCGATATACATAGCGAAATATCGAACAGTTGAAATGAAAGCTGCAGCCATAGCCTTGCGTTTGACACCAAATTGAACACATATATCAAGGCTTAGTGGGAACCACATTTTGGACCATAGCTCATTTATCGATATATATAGCGAAATATCGAACAGTTGAAATGAAAGCTGCAGCCATAGCCTTGCGTTTGACACCAAATTGAACACATATATCACGGCTTAGTGGGAACCACATTTTGGACCATAGCTCATTTATCGATATATATAGCGAAATATTGAACAGTTGAAATGAAAGCTGCAGCTATAGCCTTGGGTTTGACACCAAATTGAACACATATATCAAGGCTTAGTGGGAACCACATTTTGGACCATAGCTCATTTATCGATTTATATAGCGAAATATCGAACAGTTGAAATGAAATCTGCAGCCATAGCCTTGCGTTTGACACCAAATTGAACACATATATCAAGGCTTAATGGGAACCACATTTTAACCCATAGCTCATTTATGGATATATATAGCGAAATATCGAACAGTTGAAATGAAAGCTGCAGCCATAGCCTTGCGTTTGACACCAAATTGAACACATATATCAAGGCTTAATGGGAACCACATTTTAACCCATAGCTCATTTATCGATTATATAGCGAAATATCGAACAGTTGAAATGAAAGTTGCAGCCATAGCCTTGCGTTTGACACCAAATTGAACACATATATCAAGGCTTAATGGGACCCACATTTTAACCCATAGCTCATTTATGGATATATATAGCGAAATATCGAACAGTTGAAATGAAAGCTGCAGCCATAGCCTTGCGTTTGACACCAAATTGAACACATATATGAAGGCTTAATGGGAACCACATTTTAACCCATAGCTCATTTATCGATATATATAGCGAAATACCGAACAGCTGAAATGAAAGTTGCAGCCATAGCCTTGCGTTTGACACCAAATTGAACACATATATCAAGGCTTAATGGGAACCACATTTTAACCCATAGCTCATTTATGGATATATATAGCGAAATATCGAACAGTTGAAATGAAAGCTGCAGCCATAGACTTGCGTTTGACACCAAATTGAACACATATATCAAGGCTTAGTGGGAACCACATTTTGGACCATAGCTCATTTATCGATATATATAGCGAAATATCGAACAGTTGAAATGAAAGCTGCAGCCATAGCCTTGCGTTTGACACCAAATTGAACACATATATCAAGGCTTAGTGGGAACCACATTTTGGACCATAGCTCATTTATCGATATATATAGCGAAATATCGAACAGTTGAAATGAAAGCTGCAGCCATAGCCTTGCGTTTGACACCAAATTGAACACATATATCAAGGCTTAGTGGGAACCACATTTTGGACCATAGCTCATTTATCGATATATATAGCGAAATATCGAACAGTTGAAATGAAAGCTGCAGCCATAGCCTTGGGTTTGACACCAAATTGAACACATATATCAAGGCTTAGTGGGAACCACATTTTGGACCATAGCTCATTTATCGATATATATAGCGAAATATCGAACAGTTGAAATTAAATCTGCAGCCATAGCCTTGCGTTTGACACCAAATTGAACACATATATCAAGGCTTAATGGGAACCACATTTTAACCCATAGCTCATTTATGGATATATATAGCGAAATATCGAACAGTTGAAATGAAAGCTGCAGCCATAGCCTTGCGTTTGACACCAAATTGAACACATATATCAAGGCTTAATGGGAACCACATTTTAACCCATAGCTCATTTATCGATTATATAGCGAAATATCGAACAGTTGAAATGAAAGTTGCAGCTATAGCCTTGCGTTTGACACCAAATTGAACACATATATCAAGGCTTAATGGGAACCACATTTTAACCCATAGCTCATTTATGGATATACAGGGTGGCGCAAAAGTAATCTTCCGATGTTTTTTGGCTGTAATTCAAAAACAAAATGAAAAACTTTGATTCTTCTTGTGGATTATTTTTATTTGGTCTTTTAATTTTTTTTACATCAAGTCGAGAATATGATGTCATGTAAATGGCCCCGCCACAGTTGATTGTCATTTGAGCCCTTTTTATGGCATTTTCCATCACCTTGCAAATCGCCAAAACGGGAGATTAGGCACCCGGGAAATGCATCCTTCAGCATATCGGTTGGGGCACGTGCATTGTGTGCTGTTGAACCGTCTTGTTGGAACCACATGTTTTCCAATCCCAATTCATCAAGTTGCTGCAAAAAGAACTCGTTGACCAGTAGGCGTTGGACGGCCAGGAAATGTGCGACGAAATTCACGTTGTGCCAAAGTCACCGACCGATTATTGGTCAAATAAATAGTCAGCAATATTCCACGTTCTG
This sequence comes from Sphenella marginata, assembly GCA_951509765.1. Taxonomy (NCBI): domain Eukaryota; kingdom Metazoa; phylum Arthropoda; class Insecta; order Diptera; family Tephritidae; genus Sphenella; species Sphenella marginata. Next base: position 41,409,564 of record OX608083.1, read on the forward strand.
GAGCAGTGTAGCGGAACATTGTTTATTAACGTGTATTTTGCATGTGTTTACTACACAAATGTCAAAACAGAATTGATTTTAGGGCCCAATCGCAAAATTTATAGCATTTTCTGATAGGAAGATTACTTTTGCGCCACATTGTATATAGCGAAATATCGAACAGTTGAAATGAAAGTTGCAGCCATAGCCTTGCGTTTGACACCAAATTGAACACATATATCAAGGCTTAATGGGAACCACATTTTAACCCATAGCTCATTTATCGATTTATATAGCGAAATATCGAACAGTTGAAATGAAAGTTGCAGCCATAGCCTTGCGCTTGACACAAAATTGAACACATATATCAAGGCTTGATGGGAACCACATTTTAACCCATAGCTCATTTATGGATATATATAGCGAAATATCGAAAATTGAAATGAAAGCTGCAGCCATAGCCTTGCGTTTGACACCAAATTGAACACATATATCAAGGCTTAATGGGAACCACATTTTAACCCATAGCTCATTTATCGATATATATAGCGAAATACCGAACAGCTGAAATGAAAGTTGCAGCCATAGCCTTGTGTTTGAGACCAAATTGAACTAATATATCAAGGCTTAATGGGAACCACATTTTAACCCATAGCTCATTTATGGATATATATAGCGAAATATCGAACAGTTGAAATGAAAGCTGCAGCCATAGCCTTGCGTTTGACACCAAATTGAACACATATATCAAGGCTTAGTGGGAACCACATTTTGGACCATAGCTCATTTATCGATATATATAGCGAAATATCGAACAGTTGAAATGAAAGCTGCAGCCATAGCCTTGCGTTTGACACCAAATTGAACACATATATCACGGCTTAGTGGGAACCACATTTTGGACCATAGCTCATTTATCGATATATATAGCGAAATATCGAACAGTTGAAATGAAAGCTGCAGCCATAGCCTTGCGTTTGACACCAAATTGAACACATATATCAAGGCTTAGTGGGAACCACATTTTGGACCATAGCTCATTTATCGATATATATAGCGAAATATCGAACAGTTGAAATGAAAGCTGCAGCCATAGCCTTGCGTTTGACACCAAATTGAACACATATATCACGGCTTAGTGGGAACCACATTTTGGACCATAGCTCATTTATCGATATATATAGCGAAATATTGAACAGTTGAAATGAAAGCTGCAGCTATAGCCTTGGGTTTGACACCAAATTGAACACATATATCAAGGCTTAGTGGGAACCACATTTTGGACCATAGCTCATTTATCGATTTATATAGCGAAATATCGAACAGTTGAAATGAAATCTGCAGCCATAGCCTTGCGTTTGACACCAAATTGAACACATATATCAAGGCTTAATGGGAACCACATTTTAACCCATAGCTCATTTATGGATATATATAGCGAAATATCGAACAGTTGAAATGAAAGCTGCAGCCATAGCCTTGCGTTTGACACCAAATTGAACACATATATCAAGGCTTAATGGGAACCACATTTTAACCCATAGCTCATTTATCGATTATATAGCGAAATATCGAACAGTTGAAATGAAAGTTGCAGCCATAGCCTTGCGTTTGACACTAAATTGAACACATATATCAAGGCTTAATGGGACCCACATTTTAACCCATAGCTCATTTATGGATATATATAGCGAAATATCGAACAGTTGAAATGAAAGCTGCAGCCATAGCCTTGCGTTTGACACCAAATTGAACACATATATGAAGGCTTAATGGGAACCACATTTTAACCCATAGCTCATTTATCGATATATATAGCGAAATACCGAACAGCTGAAATGAAAGTTGCAGCCATAGCCTTGCGTTTGACACCAAATTGAACACATATATCAAGGCTTAATGGGAACCACATTTTAACCCATAGCTCATTTATGGATATATATAGCGAAATATCGAACAGTTGAAATGAAAGCTGCAGCCATAGACTTGCGTTTGACACCAAATTGAACACATATATCAAGGCTTAGTGGGAACCACATTTTGGACCATAGCTCATTTATCGATATATATAGCGAAATATCGAACAGTTGAAATGAAAGCTGCAGCCATAGCCTTGCGTTTGACACCAAATTGAACACATATATCAAGGCTTAGTGGGAACCACATTTTGGACCATAGCTCATTTATCGATATATATAGCGAAATATCGAACAGTTGAAATGAAAGCTGCAGCCATAGCCTTGCGTTTGACACCAAATTGAACACATATATCACGGCTTAGTGGGAACCACATTTTGGACCATAGCTCATTTATCGATATATATAGCGAAATATCGAACAGTTGAAATGAAAGCTGCAGCCATAGCCTTGCGTTTGACACCAAATTGAACACATATATCAAGGCTTAGTGGGAACCACATTTTGGACCATAGCTCATTTATCGATATATATAGCGAAATATCGAACAGTTGAAATGAAAGCTGCAGCCATAGCCTTGCGTTTGACACCAAATTGAACACATATATCACGGCTTAGTGGGAACCACATTTTGGACCATAGCTCATTTATCGATATATATAGCGAAATATTGAACAGTTGAAATGAAAGCTGCAGCTATAGCCTTGGGTTTGACACCAAATTGAACACATATATCAAGGCTTAGTGGGAACCACATTTTGGACCATAGCTCATTTATCGATTTATATAGCGAAATATCGAACAGTTGAAATGAAATCTGCAGCCATAGCCTTGCGTTTGACACCAAATTGAACACATATATCAAGGCTTAATGGGAACCACATTTTAACCCATAGCTCATTTATGGATATATATAGCGAAATATCGAACAGTTGAAATGAAAGCTGCAGCCATAGCCTTGCGTTTGACACCAAATTGAACACATATATCAAGGCTTAATGGGAACCACATTTTAACCCATAGCTCATTTATCGATTATATAGCGAAATATCGAACAGTTGAAATGAAAGTTGCAGCCATAGCCTTGCGTTTGACACCAAATTGAACACATATATCAAGGCTTAATGGGACCCACATTTTAACCCATAGCTCATTTATGGATATATATAGCGAAATATCGAACAGTTGAAATGAAAGCTGCAGCCATAGCCTTGCGTTTGACACCAAATTGAACACATATATGAAGGCTTAATGGGAACCACATTTTAACCCATAGCTCATTTATGGATATATATAGCGAAATATCGAACAGTTGAAATGAAAGCTGCAGCCATAGACTTGCGTTTGACACCAAATTGAACACATATATCAAGGCTTAGTGGGAACCACATTTTGGACCATAGCTCATTTATCGATATATATAGCGAAATATCGAACAGTTGAAATGAAAGCTGCAGCCATAGCCTTGCGTTTGACACCAAATTGAACACATATATCAAGGCTTAGTGGGAACCACATTTTGGACCATAGCTCATTTATCGATATATATAGCGAAATATCGAACAGTTGAAATGAAAGCTGCAGCCATAGCCTTGCGTTTGACACCAAATTGAACACATATATCAAGGCTTAGTGGGAACCACATTTTGGACCATAGCTCATTTATCGATATATATAGCGAAATATCGAACAGTTGAAATGAAAGCTGCAGCCATAGCCTTGGGTTTGACACCAAATTGAACACATATATCAAGGCTTAGTGGGAACCACATTTTGGACCATAGCTCATTTATCGATATATATAGCGAAATATCGAACAGTTGAAATTAAATCTGCAGCCATAGCCTTGCGTTTGACACCAAATTGAACACATATATCAAGGCTTAATGGGAACCACATTTTAACCCATAGCTCATTTATGGATATATATAGCGAAATATCGAACAGTTGAAATGAAAGCTGCAGCCATAGACTTGCGTTTGACACCAAATTGAACACATATATCAAGGCTTAGTGGGAACCACATTTTGGACCATAGCTCATTTATCGATATATATAGCGAAATATCGAACAGTTGAAATGAAAGCTGCAGCCATAGCCTTGCGTTTGACACCAAATTGAACACATATATCAAGGCTTAGTGGGAACCACATTTTGGACCATAGCTCATTTATCGATATATATAGCGAAATATCGAACAGTTGAAATGAAAGCTGCAGCCATAGCCTTGCGTTTGACACCAAATTGAACACATATATCACGGCTTAGTGGGAACCACATTTTGGACCATAGCTCATTTATCGATATATATAGCGAAATATCGAACAGTTGAAATGAAAGCTGCAGCCATAGCCTTGCGTTTGACACCAAATTGAACACATATATCAAGGCTTAGTGGGAACCACATTTTGGACCATAGCTCATTTATCGATATATATAGCGAAATATCGAACAGTTGAAATGAAAGCTGCAGCCATAGCCTTGCGTTTGACACCAAATTGAACACATATATCAAGGCTTAGTGGGAACCACATTTTGGACCATAGCTCATTTATCGATATATATAGCGAAATATCGAACAGTTGAAATGAAAGCTGCAGCCATAGCCTTGCGTTTGACACCAAATTGAACACATATATCACGGCTTAGTGGGAACCACATTTTGGACCATAGCTCATTTATCGATATATATAGCGAAATATCGAACAGTTGAAATGAAAGCTGCAGCCATAGCCTTGCGTTTGACACCAAATTGAACACATATATCAAGGCTTAGTGGGAACCACATTTTGGACCATAGCTCATTTATCGATATATATAGCGAAATATCGAACAGTTGAAATGAAAGCTGCAGCCATAGACTTGCGTTTGACACCAAATTGAACACATATATCAAGGCTTAGTGGGAACCACATTTTGGACCATAGCTCATTTATCGATATATATAGCGAAATATCGAACAGTTGAAATGAAAGCTGCAGCCATAGCCTTGCGTTTGACACCAAATTGAACACATATATCACGGCTTAGTGGGAACCACATTTTAACCCATAGCTCATTTATGGATATATATAGCGAAATATCGAACAGTTGAAATGAAAGCTGCAGCCATAGCCTTGCGTTTGACACCAAATTGAACACATATATCAAGGCTTAGTGGGAACCACATTTTGGACCATAGCTCATTTATCGATTTATATAGCGAAATATCGAACAGTTGAAATGAAAGCTGCAGCCATAGACTTGCGTTTGACACCAAATTGAACACATATATCAAGGCTTAGTGGGAACCACATTTTGGACCATAGCTCATTTATCGATATATATAGCGAAATATCGAACAGTTGAAATGAAAGCTGCAGCCATAGCCTTGCGTTTGACACCAAATTGAACACATATATCAAGGCTTAATGGGAACCACATTTTAACCCATAGCTCATTTATGGATATATATAGCGAAATATCGAACAGTTGAAATGAAAGCTGCAGCCATAGACTTGCGTTTGACACCAAATTGAACACATATATCAAGGCTTAGTGGGAACCACATTTTGGACCATAGCTCATTTATCGATATATATAGCGAAATATCGAACAGTTGAAATGAAAGCTGCAGCCATAGCCTTGCGTTTGACACCAAATTGAACACATATATCAAGGCTTAGTGGGAACCACATTTTGGACCATAGCTCATTTATCGATATATATAGCGAAATATCGAACAGTTGAAATGAAAGCTGCAGCCATAGCCTTGCGTTTGACACCAAATTGAACACATATATCACGGCTTAGTGGGAACCACATTTTGGACCATAGCTCATTTATCGATATATATAGCGAAATATCGAACAGTTGAAATGAAAGCTGCAGCCATAGCCTTGCGTTTGACACCAAATTGAACACATATATCAAGGCTTAGTGGGAACCACATTTTGGACCATAGCTCATTTATCGATATATATAGCGAAATATCGAACAGTTGAAATGAAAGCTGCAGCCATAGCCTTGCGTTTGACACCAAATTGAACACATATATCACGGCTTAGTGGGAACCACATTTTGGACCATAGCTCATTTATCGATATATATAGCGAAATATTGAACAGTTGAAATGAAAGCTGCAGCTATAGCCTTGGGTTTGACACCAAATTGAACACATATATCAAGGCTTAGTGGGAACCACATTTTGGACCATAGCTCATTTATCGATTTATATAGCGAAATATCGAACAGTTGAAATGAAATCTGCAGCCATAGCCTTGCGTTTGACACCAAATTGAACACATATATCAAGGCTTAATGGGAACCACATTTTAACCCATAGCTCATTTATGGATATATATAGCGAAATATCGAACAGTTGAAATGAAAGCTGCAGCCATAGCCTTGCGTTTGACACCAAATTGAACACATATATCAAGGCTTAATGGGAACCACATTTTAACCCATAGCTCATTTATCGATTATATAGCGAAATATCGAACAGTTGAAATGAAAGTTGCAGCCATAGCCTTGCGTTTGACACCAAATTGAACACATATATCAAGGCTTAATGGGACCCACATTTTAACCCATAGCTCATTTATGGATATATATAGCGAAATATCGAACAGTTGAAATGAAAGCTGCAGCCATAGCCTTGCGTTTGACACCAAATTGAACACATATATGAAGGCTTAATGGGAACCACATTTTAACCCATAGCTCATTTATGGATATATATAGCGAAATATCGAACAGTTGAAATGAAAGCTGCAGCCATAGACTTGCGTTTGACACCAAATTGAACACATATATCAAGGCTTAGTGGGAACCACATTTTGGACCATAGCTCATTTATCGATATATATAGCGAAATATCGAACAGTTGAAATGAAAGCTGCAGCCATAGCCTTGCGTTTGACACCAAATTGAACACATATATCAAGGCTTAGTGGGAACCACATTTTGGACCATAGCTCATTTATCGATATATATAGCGAAATATCGAACAGTTGAAATGAAAGCTGCAGCCATAGCCTTGCGTTTGACACCAAATTGAACACATATATCAAGGCTTAGTGGGAACCACATTTTGGACCATAGCTCATTTATCGATATATATAGCGAAATATCGAACAGTTGAAATGAAAGCTGCAGCCATAGCCTTGGGTTTGACACCAAATTGAACACATATATCAAGGCTTAGTGGGAACCACATTTTGGACCATAGCTCATTTATCGATATATATAGCGAAATATCGAACAGTTGAAATTAAATCTGCAGCCATAGCCTTGCGTTTGACACCAAATTGAACACATATATCAAGGCTTAATGGGAACCACATTTTAACCCATAGCTCATTTATGGATATATATAGCGAAATATCGAACAGTTGAAATGAAAGCTGCAGCCATAGCCTTGCGTTTGACACCAAATTGAACACATATATCAAGGCTTAATGGGAACCACATTTTAACCCATAGCTCATTTATCGATTATATAGCGAAATATCGAACAGTTGAAATGAAAGTTGCAGCCATAGCCTTGCGTTTGACACCAAATTGAACACATATATCAAGGCTTAATGGGAACCACATTTTAACCCATAGCTCATTTATGGATATACAGGGTGGCGCAAAAGTAATCTTCCGATGTTTTTTGGCTGTAATTCAAAAACAAAATGAAAAACTTTGATTCTTCTTGTGGATTATTTTTATTTGGTCTTTTAATTTTTTTTACATCAAGTCGAGAATATGATGTCATGTAAATGGCCCCGCCACAGTTGATTGTCATTTGAGCCCTTTTTATGGCATTTTCCATCACCTTGCAAATCGCCAAAACGGGAGATTAGGCACCCGGGAAATGCATCCTTCAGCATATCGGTTGGGGCACGTGCATTGTGTGCTGTTGAACCGTCTTGTTGGAACCACATGTTTTCCAATCCCAATTCATCAAGTTGCTGCAAAAAGAACTCGTTGACCAGTAGGCGTTGGACGGCCAGGAAATGTGCGACGAAATTCACGTTGTGCCAAAGTCACCGACCGATTATTGGTCAAATAAATAGTCAGCAATATTCCACGTTCTGGAGCAGTGTAGCGGAACATTGTTTATTAACGTGTATTTTGCATGTGTTTACTACACAAATGTCAAAACAGAATTGATTTTAGGGCCCAATCGCAAAATTTATAGCATTTTCTGATAGGAAGATTACTTTTGCGCCACATTGTATATAGCGAAATATCGAACAGTTGAAATGAAAGTTGCAGCCATAGCCTTGCGTTTGACACCAAATTGAACACATATATCAAGGCTTAATGGGAACCACATTTTAACCCATAGCTCATCTATCGATTTATATAGCGAAATATCGAACAGTTGAAATGAAAGTTGCAGCCATAGCCTTGCGTTTGACACAAAATTGAACACATATATCAAGGCTTAATGGGAACCACATTTTAACCCATAGCTCATTTATGGATATATATAGCGAAATATCGAAAATTGAAATGAAAGCTGCAGCCATAGCCTTGCGTTTGACACCAAATTGAACACATATATCAAGGCTTAATGGGAACCACATTTTAACCCATAGCTCATTTATCGATATATATAGCGAAATACCGAACAGCTGAAATGAAAGTTGCAGCCATAGCCTTGTGTTTGAGACCAAATTGAACTAATATATCAAGGCTTAATGGGAACCACATTTTAACCCATAGCTCATTTATGGATATATATAGCGAAATATCGAACAGTTGAAATGAAAGCTGCAGCCATAGCCTTGCGTTTGACACCAAATTGAACACATATATCAAGGCTTAATGGGAACCACATTTTAACCCATAGCTCATTTATCGATATATATAGCGAAATACCGAACAGCTGAAATGAAAGTTGCAGCCATAGCCTTGCGTTTGACACCAAATTGAACACATATATCAAGGCTTAATGGGAACCACATTTTAACCCATAGCTCATTTATCGATATATATAGCGAAATATCGAACAGTTGAAATAAAAGTTGCAGCCATAGCCTTGCGTTTGACACCAAATTGAACACATATATCACGGTTTTATGGGAACCACATTTTGGCCCATAACTAATTTATCGATAAATATGGCGTAATATCAAGCAGCTAAAATAAAAATAAAAACTGCGGCCATGCCCTTTCGTTTGACACCCAAATTGAACACATATATCAAAGTTTAATGGGAACCACATTTTAACCCATAGCTCATTTATCGATATATATAGCGAAATACCGAACAGCTGAAATGAAAGCTGCAGCCATAGCCTTGCGTTTGACACCAAATTGAACACATATATCAAGGCTTAATGGGAACCACATTTTCACCCATAGCTCATTTATCGATATATATAGCGAAATATCCAACAGTTGAAATGAAAGCTGCAGCCATAGCCTTGCGTTTGACACCAAATTGAACACATATATCACGGTTTTATGGGAACCACATTTTGGCCCATAACTCATTTATCGATAAATATGGCGTAATATCAAGCAGCTAAAATAAAAATAAAAACTGCGGTCATGCCCTTTCGTTTGGCACCCAAATTGAACACATATATCAAAGTTTAATGGGAACCACATTTTAACCCATAGCTCATTTATCGATATATATAGCGAAATATCGAACAGTTGAAATGAAAGCTGCAGCCATAGCCTTGCGTTTGACACCAAATTGAACACATATATCAAGGCTTAATGGGAACCACATTTTAACCCATAGTTCATTTATCGATATATATAGCGAAATATCGAACGGTTGAAATGAAAGCTTCAGCCATAGCCTTGCGTTTGACACCAAATTGAACACATATATCAAGGCTTAGTGGGAACTACATTTTGGACCATAGCTCATTTATCGATATATATAGCGAAATATCGAACAGTTGAAATGAAAGCTGCAGCCATAGCCTTGCGTTTTACACCAAATTGAACACATATATCAAGGCTTAATGGGAACCACATTTTAACCCATAGCTCATTTATCGATATATATAGCGAAATACCGAACAGCTGAAATGAAAGTTGCAGCCATAGCCTTGCGTTTGACACCAAATTGAACACATATATCAAGGCTTAATGGGAACCACATTTTAACCCATAGCTCATTTATCGATATATATAGCGAAATATCGAACAGTTGAAATAAAAGTTGCAGCCATAGCCTTGCGTTTGACACCAAATTGAACACATATATCACGGTTTTATGGGAACCACATTTTGGCCCATAACTCATTTATCGATAAATATGGCGTAATATCAAGCAGCTAAAATAAAAATAAAAACTGCGGCCATGCCCTTTCGTTTGACACCCAAATTGAACACATATATCAAAGTTTAATGGGAACCACATTTTAACCCATAGCTCATTTATCGATATATATAGCGAAATACCGAACAGCTGAAATGAAAGTTGCAGCCATAGCCTTGCGTTTGACACCAAATTGAACACATATATCAAGGCTTAATGGGAACCACATTTTAACCCATAGCTCATTTATCGATATATATAGCGAAATACCGAACAGCTGAAATGAAAGTTGCAGCCATAGCCTTGCGTTTGACACCAAATTGAACACATATATCAAGGCTTAATGGGAACCACATTTTAACCCATAGCTCATTTATCGATATATATAGCGAAATATCGAACAGTTGAAATGAAAGCTGCAGCCATAGCCTTGCGTTTGACACCAAATTGAACACATATATCACGGTTTTATGGGAACCACATTTTGGCCCATAACTCATTTATCGATAAATATTTCGTAATATCAAGCAGCTAAAATAAAAATAAAAACTGCAGCCATAGCCTTGCGTTTGACACCAAATTGAACACATATATCAATTCTTAATGGGAACCACATTTTAACCCGTAGCTCATTTATGGATATATATAGCGAAATATCCAACAGTTGAAATGAAAGCTGCAGCCATAGCCTTGCGTTTGACACCAAATTGAACACATATATCAAGGCTTAATGGGAACCACATTTTGACCCATAGCTCATTTATCGATATATATAGCGAAATATCCAACAGTTGAAATGAAAGCTGCAGCCATAGCCTTGCGTTTGACACCAAATTGAACACATATATCACGGTTTTATGGGAACCACATTGCGGCCCATAACTCATTTATCGATAAATATGGCGTAATATCAAGCAGCTAAAATAAAAATAAAAACTGCGGTCATGCCCTTTCGTTTGGCACCCAAATTGAACACATATATCAAAGTTTAATGGGAACCACATTTTAACCCATAGCTCATTTATCGATATATATAGCGAAATATCGAACAGTTGAAATGAAAGCTGCAGCCATAGCCTTGCGTTTGACACCAAATTGAACACATATATCAAGGCTTAATGGGAACCACATTTTAACCCATAGCTCATTTATCGATATATATAGCGAAATATCGAACGGTTGATATGAAAGCTTCAGCCATAGCCTTGCGTTTGACACCAAATTGAACACATATATCAAGGCTTAGTGGGAACTACATTTTGGACCATAGCTCATTTATCGATATATATAGCGAAATATCGAACAGTTGAAATGAAAGCTGCAGCCATAGCCTTGCGTTTGACACCAAATTGAACACATATATCAAGGCTTAGTGGGAACCACATTTTGGACCATAGCTCATTTATCGATATATATAGCGAAATATCGAACAGTTGAAATGAAAGCTGCAGCCATAGCCTTTGGTTTGACACCAAATTGAACACATATATCAAGGCTTAGTGGGAACCACATTTTGGACCATATCTCATTTATCGATATATATAGCGAAATATCGAACAGTTGAAATGAAACTGCAGTCATAGCCTTGCCAAATTGAACACATATACCAAGGCTTAATGGGAACCACATTTTAACACATAGCTCATTTATCGATATATATAGCGAAATATCGAACAGTTGAAATGAAACTGCAGTCATAGCCTTGCCAAATTGAACACATATACCAAGGCTTAATGGGAACCACATTTTAACACATAGCTCATTTATCGATATATATAGCGAAATATCGAACAGGTGAAATGAAAGCTGCAGCCATAGCCTTGAGTTTGACACCAAATTGAACACATATATCAAGGCTTAATGGGAACCACATTTTAACCCATAGCTCATTTATGGATATATATAGCGAAATATCGAACAGTTGAAATGAAAGCGCAGCCATAGCCTTGCGTTTGACACCAAATTGAACACATATATCAAGGCTTAATGGGAACCACATTTTAACCCATAGCTCATTTATCGGTATATATAGCGAAATATCGAACTGTTGAAATGAAACTGCAGCCATAGCCTTGCGTTTGACACCAAATTGAACACATATATCAAGGCTTAATGGGAGCCACATTTTAACCCATAGCTCATTTATCGATATATATAGCGAAATATCGAACAGTTGAAATGAAATCTGCAGCCATAGCCTTGCGTTTGACACCAAATTGAACACATATATCAATTCTTAATGGGAACCACATTTTAACCCATAGCTCATTTATGGATATATATAGCGAAATATCGAACAGTTGAAATGAAATCTGCAGCCATAGCCTTGCGTTTGACACCAAATTGAACACATATATCAAGGCTTAATGGGAACCACATTTTAACCCATAGCTCATTTATGGATATATATAGCGAAATATCGAACAGTTGAAATGAAAGCTGCAGCCATAGCCTTGCCATAGCCTTGCGTTTGACACCAAATTGAACACATATATCAAGGCTTAATGGGAACCACATTTTAACCCATAGCTCATTTATGGATATATATAGCGAAATATCGAACAGTTGAAATGAAAGCTGCAGCCATAGCCTTGCGTTTGACACCAAATTGAACACATATATCAAGGCTTAATGGGAACCACATTTTAACCCATAGCTCATTTATTGATATATATAGCGAAATATCGAACAGCTGAAATGAAAGTTGCAGCCATAGCCTTGCGTTTGAGACCAAATTGAACACATATATCAAGGCTTAATGGGAACCACATTTTAACCCATAGCTCATTTATGGATATATATAGCGAAATATCGAACAGTTGAAATGAAAGCTGCAGCCATAGCCTTGCGTTTGAAACCAAATTGAACACATATATCAAGGCTTAATGGGAACCACATTTTAACCCATAGCTCATTTATCGATATATATAGCGAAATACCGAACAGCTGAAATGAAAGTTGCAGCCATAGCCTTGCGTTTGACACCAAATTGAACACATATATCAAGGCTTAATGGGAACCACATTTTAACCCATAGCTCATTTATCGATATATATAGCGAAATATCGAACAGTTGAAATAAAAGTTGCAGCCATAGCCTTGCGTTTGACACCAAATTGAACATATATATCACGGTTTTATGGGAACCACATTTTGGCCCATAACTCATTTATCGATAAATATGGCGTAATATCAAGCAGCTAAAATAAAAATAAAAACTGCGGCCATGCCCTTTCGTTTGACACCCAAATTGAACACATATATCAAAGTTTAATGGGAACCACATTTTAACCCATAGCTCATTTATCGATATATATAGCGAAATACCGAACAGCTGAAATGAAAGTTGCAGCCATAGCCTTGCGTTTGACACCAAATTGAACACATATATCAAGGCTTAATGGGAACCACATTTTAACCCATAGCTCATTTATCGATATATATAGCGAAATACCGAACAGCTGAAATGAAAGTTGCAGCCATAGACTTGCGTTTGACACCAAATTGAACACATATATCAAGGCTTAATGGGAACCACATTTTAACCCATAGCTCATTTATCGATATATATAGCGAAATATCGAACAGTTGAAATGAAAGCTGCAGCCATAGCCTTGCGTTTGACACCAAATTGAACACATATATCACGGTTTTATGGGAACCACATTTTGGCCCATAACTCATTTATCGATAAATATTTCGTAATATCAAGCAGCTAAAATAAAAATAAAAACTGCAGCCATAGCCTTGCGTTTGACACCAAATTGAACACATATATCAATTCTTAATGGGAACCACATTTTAACCCGTAGCTCATTTATGGATATATATAGCGAAATATCCAACAGTTGAAATGAAAGCTGCAGCCATAGCCTTGCGTTTGACACCAAATTGAACACATATATCAAGGCTTAATGGGAACCACATTTTGACCCATAGCTCATTTATCGATATATATAGCGAAATATCCAACAGTTGAAATGAAAGCTGCAGCCATAGCCTTGCGTTTGACACCAAATTGAACACATATATCACGGTTTTATGGGAACCACATTTTGGCCCATAACTCATTTATCGATAAATATGTCGTAATATCAAGCAGCTAAAATAAAAATAAAAACTGCGGTCATGCCCTTTCGTTTGGCACCCAAATTGAACACATATATCAAAGTTTAATGGGAACCACATTTTAACCCATAGCTCATTTATCGATATATATAGCGAAATATCGAACAGTTGAAATGAAAGCTGCAGCCATAGCCTTGCGTTTGACACCAAATTGAACACATATATCAAGGCTTAATGGGAACCACATTTTAACCCATAGCTCATTTATCGATATATATAGCGAAATATCGAACGGTTGAAATGAAAGCTTCAGCCATAGCCTTGCGTTTGACACCAAATTGAACACATATATCAAGGCTTAGTGGGAACTACATTTTGGACCATAGCTCATTTATCGATATATATAGCGAAATATCGAACAGTTGAAATGAAAGCTGCAGCCATAGCCTTGCGTTTGACACCAAATTGAACACATATATCAAGGCTTAGTGGGAACCACATTTTGGACCATAGCTCATTTATCGATATATATAGCGAAATATCGAACAGTTGAAATGAAAGCTGCAGCCATAGCCTTGCGCATGACACCAAATTGAACACATATATCAAGGCTTAGTGGGAACCACATTTTGGACCATAGCTCATTTATCGATATATATAGCGAAATATCGAACAGTTGAAATGAAAGCTGCAGCCATAGCCTTTGGTTTGACACCAAATTGAACACATATATCAAGGCTTAGTGGGAACCACATTTTGGACCATATCTCATTTATCGATATATATAGCGAAATATCGAACAGTTGAAATGAAACTGCAGTCATAGCCTTGCCAAATTGAACACATATACCAAGGCTTAATGGGAACCACATTTTAACACATAGCTCATTTATCGATATATATAGCGAAATATCGAACAGTTGAAATGAAACTGCAGTCATAGCCTTGCCAAATTGGACACATATACCAAGGCTTAATGGGAACCACATTTTAACACATAGCTCATTTATCGATATATATAGCGAAATATCGAACAGTTGAAATGAAAGCTGCAGCCATAGCCTTGAGTTTGACACCAAATTGAACACATATATCAAGGCTTAATGGGAACCACATTTTAACCCATAGCTCATTTATCGATATATATAGCGAAATATCGAACAGTTGAAATGAAAGCTGCAGCCATAGCCTTGGGTTTGACACCAAATTGAACACATATATCAAGGCTTAATGGGAACCACATTTTAACACATAGCTCATTTATGGATATATATAGCGAAATATCGAACAGTGGAAATGAAAGCTGCAGCCATAGCCTTGCGTTTGACACCAAATTGAACACATATATCAAGGCTTAATGGGAACCACATTTTAACCCATAGCTCATTTATCGATATATATAGCGAAATATCGAATAGTTGAAATGAAAGCTGCAGCCATAGCCTTGCGTTTGACACCAAATTGAACACATATATCAAGGCTTAATGGGAACCACATTTTAACCCATAGCTCATTTATGGATATATATAGCGAAATATCGAACAGTTGAAATGAAAGCTGCAGCCATAGCCTTGCGTTTGACACCAAATTGAACACATATATCAAGGCTTAATGGGAACCACATTTTAACCCATAGCTCATTTATCGGTATATATAGCGAAATATCGAACTG
The DNA here is from genome assembly GCA_951509765.1 of Sphenella marginata. Lineage (NCBI taxonomy): Eukaryota > Metazoa > Arthropoda > Insecta > Diptera > Tephritidae > Sphenella > Sphenella marginata. The sequence continues at coordinate 41,425,460 of OX608083.1, forward strand.
TTGAAATGAAACTGCAGCCATAGCCTTGCGTTTGACACCAAATTGAACACATATATCAAGGCTTAATGGGAGCCACATTTTAACCCATAGCTCATTTATCGATATATATAGCGAAATATCGAACAGTTGAAATGAAATCTGCAGCCATAGCCTTGCGTTTGACACCAAATTGAACACATATATCAATTCTTAATGGGAACCACATTTTAACCCATAGCTCATTTATGGATATATATAGCGAAATATCGAACAGTTGAAATGAAATCTGCAGCCATAGCCTTGCGTTT
>OX608083.1:41425946-41492997 GCA_951509765.1 Sphenella marginata
CCATAGCCTTGCGTTTGACACCAAATTGAACACATATATCAAGGCTTAATGGGAACCACATTTTAACCCATAGCTCATTTATGGATATATATAGCGAAATATCGAACAGTTGAAATGAAAGCTGCAGCCATAGCCTTGCGTTTGACACCAAATTGAACAATATATCAAGGCTTAATGGGAACCACATTTTAACCCGTAGCTCATTTATGGATATATATAGCGAAATATCCAACAGTTGAAATGAAAGCTGCAGCCATAGCCTTGCGTTTGACACCAAATTGAACACATATATCACGGTTTTATGGGAACCATAACTCATTTATCGATAAATATGGCGTAATATCAAGCAGCTAAAATACAAATAAAAACTGCGGTCATGTCCTTTCGTTTGGCACCCAAATTGAACACATATATCAAAGTTTAATGGGAACCACATTTTAACCCATAGCTCATTTATCGATATATATAGCGAAATATCGAACAGTTGAAATGAAAGCTGCAGCCATAGCCTTGCGTTTGACACCAAATTTAACATATATATCAAGGCTTAATGGGAACCACATTTTAACCCATAGCTCATTTATCGATATATATAGCGAAATATCGAACGGTTGAAATGAAAGCTGCAGCAATAGCCTTGCGTTTGACACCAAATTGAACACATATATCAAGGCTTAGTGGGAACTACATTTTGGACCATAGCTCATTTATCGATATATATAGCGAAATATCGAACAGTTGAAATGAAAGCTGCAGCCATAGCCTTGCGTTTGACACCAAATTGAACACATATATCAAGGCTTAATGGGAACCACATTTTAACCCATAGCTCATTTATCGATATCTATAGCGAAATATCGAACAGTTGAAATGAAACTGCAGCCATAGCCTTGCGTTTGGCACCAAATTGAACACATATATCAAGGCTTAATGAGAACCACATTTTAACCTATAGCTCATGTATCGATATATATAGCGAAATATCGAACAGTTGAAATGAAAGCTGCAGCCATAGCCTTGCGTTTGACACCAAATTGAACACATATATCAAGGCTTAATAGGAACCACATTTTAACCCATAGCTCATTTATCGATATATATAGCGAAATATCGAACAGTTGAAATGAAAGCTGCAGCCATAGCCTTGAGTTTGACACCAAATTGAACACATATATCAAGGCTTAATGAGAACCACATTTTAACCCATAGCTCATTTATCGATATATATAGCGAAATATCGAACAGTTGAAATGAAAGCTGCAGCCATAGCCTTGCGTTTGACACCAAATTGAACACATATATCAAGGCTTAATAGGAACCACATTTTAACACATAGCTCATTTATCGATATATATAGCGAAATATCGAACAGTTGAAATGAAACTGCAGTCATAGCCTTGCCAAATTGGACACATATACCAAGGCTTAATGGGAACCACATTTTAACACATAGCTCATTTATCGATATATATAGCGAAATATCGAACAGTTGAAATGAAAGCTGCAGCCATAGCCTTGAGTTTGACACCAAATTGAACACATATATCAAGGCTTAATGAGAACCACATTTTAAGCGATAGCTCATGTATCGATATATATAGCGAAATATCGAACAGTTGAAATGAAAGCTGCAGCCATAGCCTTGCGTTTGACACCAAATTGAACACATATATCAAGGCTTAATGGGAACCACATTTTGGACCATAGCTCATTTATCGATATATATAGCGAAATATCGAACAGTTGAAATGAAAGCTGCAGCCATAGCCTTGCGTTTGACACCAAATTGAACACATATATCAAGGCTTAATGAGAACCACATTTTAAGCTATAGCTCGTGTATCGATATATATAGCGAAATATCGAACAGTTGAAATGAAAGCTGCAGCCATAGCCTTGCGTTTGACACCAAATTGAACACATATATCAAGGCTTAATGAGAACCACATTTTAAGCTATAGCTCATGTATCGATATATATAGCGAAATATCGAACAGTTGAAATGAAAGCTGCAGCCATAGCCTTGCGTTTGACACCAAATTGAACACATATATCAAGGCTTAATGGGAACCACATTTTGGCCCATAGCTCATTTATCGATATATATAGCGAAATATCGAACAGTTGAAATGAAAGCTGCAGCCAAAGCCTTGCGTTTGACACCAAATTGAACACATATATCAAGGCTTAATGAGAACCACATTTTAAGCTATAGCTCATTTATCGATATATATAGCGAAATATCGAACAGTTGAAATGAAAGCTGCAGCCATAGCCTTGCGTTTGACACCAAATTGAACACATATATCAAGGCTTAGTGGGAACCACATTTTGGACCATAGCTCATTTATCGATATATATAGCGGAATATCGAACAGTTGAAATGAAAGCTGCAGCCATAGCCTTGCGTTTGACACCAAATTGAACACATATATCAAGGCTTAATGGGAACCACATTCTAACCCATAGCTCATTTATCGATAAATATAGCGAAATATCGAACAGTTGAAATGAAACTGCAGCCATAGCCTTGCGTTTGACACCAAATTGAACACATATACCAAGGCTTAATGGGAACCACATTTTAACCCATAGCTCATTTATCGATATATATAGCGAAATATCGAACAGTTGAAATAAAAGTTGCAGCCATAGCCTTGCGTTTGACACCAAATTGAACACATATATCACGGTTTTATGGGAACCATATTCTAAGCCATAGCTCATTTATCGATAAATATAGCGAAATATCGAACAGTTGAAATGAAACTGCAGCCATAGCCTTGCGTTTGACACCAAATTGAACACATATACCAAGGCTTAATGGGAACCACATTTTAACCCATAGCTCATTTATCGATATATATAGCGAAATATCGAACAGTTGAAATGAAACTGCAGCCATAGCCTTGCGTTTGGCACCAAATTGAACACATATATCAAGGCTTAATGAGAACCACATTTTAACCTATAGCTCATGTATCGATATATATAGCGAAATATCGAACAGTTGAAATGAAAGCTGCAGCCATAGCCTTGCGTTTGACACCAAATTGAACACATATATCAAGGCTTAATGGGAACCACATTTTGGACCATAGCTCATTTATCGATATATATAGCGAAATATCGAACAGTTGAAATGAAAGCTGCAGCCATAGCCTTGCGTTTGACACCAAATTGAACACATATATCAAAGTTTAATGGGAACCACATTTTAACCCATAGCTCATTTATCGATATATATAGCGAAATATCCAACAGTTGAAATGAAAGCTGCAGCCATAGCCTTGCGTTTGACACCAAATTGAACACATATATCACGGTTTTATGGGAACCACATTTTGGCCCATAACTCATTTATCGATAAATATTTCGTAATATCAAGCAGCTAAAATAAAAATCAAAACTGCAGCCATAGCCTTGCGTTTGACACCAAATTGAACACATATATCAATTCTTAATGGGAACCACATTTTAACCCGTAGCTCATTTATGGATATATATAGCGAAATATCCAACAGTTGAAATGAAAGCTGCAGCCATAGCCTTGCGTTTGACACCAAATTGAACACAAATATCAAGGCTTAATGACAACCACATTTTGACCCATAGCTCATTTATCGATATATATAGCGAAATATCCAACAGTTGAAATGAAAGCTGCAGCCATAGCCTTGCGTTTGACACCAAATTGAACACATATATCACGGTTTTATGTGAACCACATTTTGGCCCATAACTCATTTATCGATAAATATGGCGTAATATCAAGCAGCTAAAATACAAATAAAAACTGCGGTCATGCCCTTTCGTTTGGCACCCAAATTGAACACATATATCAAAGTTTAATGGGAACCACATTTTAACCCATAGCTCATTTATCGATATATATAGCGAAATATCGAACAGTTGAAATGAAAGCTGCAGCCATAGCCTTGCGTTTGACACCAAATTGAACACATATATCAAGGCTTAATGGGAACCGCATTTTAACCCATAGCTCATTTATCGATATATATAGCGAAATATCGAACGGTTGAAATGAAAGCTTACGCCATAGCCTTGCGTTTGACACCAAATTGAACACATATATCAAGGCTTAGTGGGAACTACATTTTGGACCATAGCTCATTTATCGATATATATAGCGAAATATCGAACAGTTGAAATGAAAGCTGCAGCCATAGCCTTGCGTTTGACACCAAATTGAACACATATATCAAGGCTTAATGGGAACCACATTTTAACCCATAGCTCATTTATCGATATATACCCAGCAAACACAGCCTCTAACGTTAGAGAAATACTGTAGTTTTACATTAGCATTCTAATGTAGTTCTCTAATGTATCTCTAATCGAAAATCACGTTAGAGAACTATGCTAGAGGACGATTAGAGAAACACTCGAGTAGCGAAGATGCGTGTATTGTCAAGTATTGTATTTATAAACTAAGGTATAAAAACTTTGAATTTTATTCCCATTAGATATTTAAGCTTAAAACATGTCAAACATATTTAAAGCAATAAATTTATCGAAATAGAATTAAACAAGAACAATTGGATTTCATTTCATTTCAGTTAGAAATTTCTCATTAGAATCCCATTAGAATTTCACGTTAGAATTCGAATCGATAACTAACCTTTTTCTCGATATCGAGAACTAAGTCCCCTTTTTGTCGAGAATGCTATAATTCGCGAAAGTTTCACAAATCGTCCTCTAACCATCTACCTTAGAGAATAACATTAGAATTCGAGTCGTTTTCTAATCGTCCTCTAACCTTAATGTTTGCTGGGTATAGCGAAATATCGAACAGTTGAAATAAAAGTTGCAGCCATAGCCTTGCGTTTGACACCAAATTGAACACATATATCAAGGCTTAGTGGGAACCACATTTTGGACCATAGCTCATTTATGGATATATATAGCGAAATATCGAACAGTTGAAATGAAAGCTGCAGCCATAGCCTTGGGTTTGACACCAAATTGAACACATATATCAAGGCTTAATGGGAACCACATTTTAACACATAGCTCATTTATCGATATATATAGCGAAATATCGAACAGTTGAAATGAAACTGCAGCCATAGCCTTGCCAAATTGAACACATATACCAAGGCTTAATGGGAACCACATTTTAACACATAGCTCATTTATCGATATATATAGCGAAATATCGAACAGTTGAAATGAAAGCTGCAGCCATAGCCTTGGGTTTGACACCAAATTGAACACATATATCAAGGCTTAATGGGAACCACATTTTAACACATAGCTCATTTATGGATATATATAGCGAAATATCGAACAGTGGAAATGAAAGCTGCAGCCATAGCCTTGCGTTTGACACCAAATTGAACACATATATCAAGGCTTAATGGGAACCACATTTTAACCCATAGCTCATTTATGGATATATATAGCGAAATATCGAACAGTTGAAATGAAAGCTGCAGCCATAGCCTTGGGTTTGACACCAAATTGAACACATATATCAAGGCTTAATGGGAACCACATTTTAACACATAGCTCATTTATGGATATATATAGCGAAATATCGAACAGTGGAAATGAAAGCTGCAGCCATAGCCTTGCGTTTGACACCAAATTGAACACATATATCAAGGCTTAATGGGAACCACATTTTAACCCATAGCTCATTTATGGATATATATAGCGAAATATCGAACAGTTGAAATGAAAGCTGCAGCCATAGCCTTGCGTTTGACACCAAATTGAACACATATATCAAGGCTTAATGGGAACCACATTTTAACCCATAGCTCATTTATCGGTATATATAGCGAAAGATCGAACAGTTGAAATGAAAGCTGCAGCCATAGCCTTGCGTTTGACACCAAATTGAACACATATATCAAGGCTTAATGGGAACCACATTTTAACACATAGCTCATTTATCGATATATATAGCGAAATATCGAACAGTTGAAATGAAACTGCAGCCATAGCCTTGCCAAATTGAACACATATACCAAGGCTTAATGGGAACCACATTTTAACACATAGCTCATTTATCGATATATATAGCGAAATATCGAACAGTTGAAATGAAAGCTGCAGCCATAGCCTTGGGTTTGACACCAAATTGAACACATATATCAAGGCTTAATGGGAACCACATTTTAACACATAGCTCATTTATGGATATATATAGCGAAATATCGAACAGTGGAAATGAAAGCTGCAGCCATAGCCTTGCGTTTGACACCAAATTGAACACATATATCAAGGCTTAATGGGAACCACATTTTAACCCATAGCTCATTTATGGATATATATAGCGAAATATCGAACAGTTGAAATGAAAGCTGCAGCCATAGCCTTGGGTTTGACACCAAATTGAACACATATATCAAGGCTTAATGGGAACCACATTTTAACACATAGCTCATTTATCGGTATATATAGCGAAATATCGAACAGTTGAAATGAAACTGCAGCCATAGCCTTGCGTTTGACACCAAATTGAACACATATATCAAGGCTTAATGGGAACCACATTTTAACACATAGCTCATTTATCGATATATATAGCGAAATATCGAACAGTTGAAATGAAACTGCAGCCATAGCCTTGCCAAATTGAACACATATACCAAGGCTTAATGGGAACCACATTTTAACACATAGCTCATTTATCGATATATATAGCGAAATATCGAACAGTTGAAATGAAAGCTGCAGCCATAGCCTTGGGTTTGACACCAAATTGAACACATATATCAAGGCTTAATGGGAACCACATTTTAACACATAGCTCATTTATGGATATATATAGCGAAATATCGAACAGTGGAAATGAAAGCTGCAGCCATAGCCTTGCGTTTGACACCAAATTGAACACATATATCAAGGCTTAATGGGAACCACATTTTAACCCATAGCTCATTTATGGATATATATAGCGAAATATCGAACAGTTGAAATGAAAGCTGCAGCCATAGCCTTGGGTTTGACACCAAATTGAACACATATATCAAGGCTTAATGGGAACCACATTTTAACACATAGCTCATTTATGGATATATATAGCGAAATATCGAACAGTGGAAATGAAAGCTGCAGCCATAGCCTTGCGTTTGACACCAAATTGAACACATATATCAAGGCTTAATGGGAACCACATTTTAACCCATAGCTCATTTATGGATATATATAGCGAAATATCGAACAGTTGAAATGAAAGCTGCAGCCATAGCCTTGCGTTTGACACCAAATTGAACACATATATCAAGGCTTAATGGGAACCACATTTTAACCCATAGCTCATTTATCGGTATATATAGCGAAATATCGAACAGTTGAAATGAAACTGCAGCCATAGCCTTGCGTTTGACACCAAATTGAACACATATATCAAGGCTTAATGGGAGCCACATTTTAACCCATAGCTCATTTATCGATATTTATTTATTTATTTATTTATTTATTAATTTGTTTTAAGTCGACACAAACAAAGAGGTCGACTAAGGACAGATACTATTAAAATTGCACATAACTTAAAAGCTAACAATATGAATTAAAGTATTACATGAGATGTTTGGAGAGGCAGTGTCTCCCATCCACACACACATACGGTCGATTATTCACGGGTATTCAATGTTGTCATCAGAGCTGTTGGCTATTAACTGGAAAGATTAGAGTGGCCGTGATTGCTGTCCATCTTATAAAACGATCGGTTCATCCATAAGGATGGTCTTGAAAATCATTGACTGTTCCATCCTCACCGGGTGGTTGAAGAGGCCGAGTCTCCAATCCACCCTGACATACGGTCGAGTAATAATTTGTTTAAGTGTGTTCGTTGATATTGTGTGAGAAGCTGGTGGAATGGACGCGATTCCACGCAGCGTTCGGGGCAACAACGGAATATTTATCATTTTATATTGTGCCTTGAAATCTTGAATTATCCATAGGATGGTTGAAGAGGCCGAGTCTCCAATCCACCCTGACATACGGTCGAATATTTATTTATGTAAAGTCGAGTACCAGAGCGATATGAGATTTGCTGGCGGAATGGACGTGATTCCGCGGATAATTTAATTAATTAATTGTATACTTTGATATATGTGTGCTGCCGGTGGAATGAACGCGATTCCACGTAGCGTTCGGGGCAACAACGGAATATTTATCATTTAATATTGTGCCTTGAAATCTTGAATTATCCATAGGATGGTTGAAGAGGCCGAGTCTCCAATCCACCCTGACATACGGTCGAATATTTATTTATGTAAAGTCGAGTACCAGAGCGATATGAGATTTGCTGGCGGAATGGACGTGATTCCGCGCAGCGGATAATTTAATTAATTAATTGTATACGTTGATATGTGTGTGCTGCCGGTGGAATGGACGCGATTCCACGCAGCGCTCAGAGCAACAACGGGTGGAGGACTTACATGATATTAGTCAGCGTTGAGCAGGAATGCAGGTATTAAATTTTGAAGTGAGACAAAAGAACATTCGAAACTAATGCAGCTATATAACTCGTTGTAAAATGAACACCAAAGGTTTAGAGGGTGGTTTTTTGCGAAGTTTTGACGACAAAGGGGTAATTGAAAAGGCACATAGTGCCTGGACGCCCTAGCGGGTACAGCAAAACTCAGTCGACTAACAAGATCAGATGAATCGATTTCATCAACAATCAGCTTATGGAGGAACATTACACCTAGTAAAACCCTACGATTTTCCAGAGAAGGTAAATTTAAGAGGAGAAGCCTACTTCTATAAGGGGGCAGGTGAGTAGTTGGATTCCAGTTAAGACCCCGCAAAGCAAAAATCAAGAATTGCTTTTGTACTGACTCAATCCGCTGTATATGAACTTGATACAAGGGACACCAGACACACGAGCAATACTCAAGTATTGGACGAACCAGCGATGTGTAAAGAACTTTCGTGAGGTACGGGTCGTGAAATTCTTTAGCCCATCGTTTAACAAAACCAAGCACACCCATGGCTTTGTTAGCAATAGATGAAATATGCATATTAAAACTTAGTTTAGGGTCAAAAATAACACCTAAGTCAGTTACAACAGATATGCGTTCCAAAAGAGAGTCATTTAGTACGTAGGAGACCAAAACCGGCTTAACTCGATGAAAAGCCATTAGCTTACATTTCGAGCTATTCAATATTAATAAATTTACTGCACACCAGCAGCGAAATGACTCCAAATCAGCCTGAAAGAGATCTCCACGGGAAGGTACAGTAGGCGAATAGGTGAAACAAAGTTTCACATCGTCCGCATACATTAGAGTTCGAGAATGAGAGATGATTTGGGGTAGGTCATTTATGAACAGGGTAAAGAGTAAGGGGCCAAGATGACTACCCTGGGGGACACCGGAAGTTACGTCAATGGACTTAGACAAAGTATTTTTAAACAACACCTGTTGAGTCCTGTTTGTAAGATAATTTGCAAGCCATAATAATAACTGATTTGGAAAACCTAGTAAATCGAGTTTATGGATTAAAAGCTCATGATTGACAGAGTCGAAAGCTTTGCTGAAATCGGTATAGACCACATCCGTTTGGTTACCTTTCAAGAAACCGTCCATAACAAAGGAGGAGAACTCAAGCAAGTTAGTTGAGGTAGATCGACGAGGTACAAAACCATGCCGACACGGTGATAATAAACACCTACACCGGTATTGCAGCTGGCGAGTTATTATGTGTTCAAAAGTTTTAGGAATAGCTGAGAGCTTAGCTATGCCCCTATAATTCTCAATATTTGACCTGCTACCTTTTTTATGTAAAGGTATAATAAAAGATTGCTTCCAGATTGTAGGGAACGCAGCAGATTCAAGAGATAGTTTAAACAGTTTAAAAATTGGGTCAGATAAATGTATAGCACAGTAGTTCAACACGCAACTGGGAACACCATCCGGACCAGGGGAAAATGAAGGTTTCAGTTCAAGAAGACTTTGTAGAACAGAATGTTTATCCAAAACAGGCATGTGAATGCTATTAGAGCTATTTAAATTGTAAGGGTAGGGACTGGACTGGAACTTATTAGATGTGTAGATCGACATAAAGAATTCTGCAAATAATTCAGAAACATCCTGATCCGAACTAGCACTCTTGGATCCAAAGGCGAAGGAAGAAGGAAATCCGGTAGTTTTCCTTTTCGAATTGACAAAATTGTAGAACTTTTTCGGGTTGGTAAAGAATTGGGTTTTACAGCCCACTAAATAACTTTTGTAGCATTGTTGGTTGAGCAACTGAAGGTTGGAGCGAGCAACCAAGTATTTAGAATACTCAGCAGATGCACCTGTTCTTTGAAAACGCTTGTAAAACTTAGACTTAATATTGCTGAGTCTCACCAGCTGTTTAGACCACCAGGGCGGCTTTGCCATACCAACACTAATGAAGCGAAAAGGGACACAGCTGTCGAAGAAACCATTTAGGGAACTGTAGAAAACTGAGGTTGCCGACTCGATGTCATCACAAGCATAGAGCTCCGTCCAGTCATGGGTGGCAAGCAACTCGTTGAGCATGACGAAGTTGGCTTTATAGAACCATCGCGTGCGTGATCGCTGTCTACCTTCGGTAGTGATACGCCCCCTGGGTTGCCTAGTGTCCAAAGCAATCTCAAGTGTGGGGTGAAGGGTATCTTCAGGAACAGATAACGGAGTAATGCGATTAAGAGCGACCCCTACAGAGTCGTCCACGAACACCAAGTCAAGTATTTTATTTTTACAATTTTGTACGTTGTTAATTTGTACAAGAGACGTGTCAGAAAGATCAATGAGAAAATCATGCTGTGTGATAGGGGTTAAAATGTTTGAGTCACTTGAGCCGACCCAACTCACTACGGGTAAATTAAAATCACCAAGAACTAAAAGGCGATCTTTGTCCCGTAACTGGGAATACAGACTTCTAATAACGGAGTTATGACGATTATAAACAAGTAAATTCGACTGGGGCGGTATGTACGAGCAGGAGATAAATACGCAGGAACCAGGCAATGAAAGCTTCACAGCGATAACTTCAATGTCAGACACATTGGCCAAGCTGACCAACTCAGATGGAAGACGTGAGTCAACAGCTATGAGGACGCCACCTGCCCTAGTTTCACGATCGCGCCGATAAACGACGTAATTGCTACAGAAAATTTCAGAATTAAAGTTATCTGGCTTTAACCAGGTCTCAGTAAAAGCTATTGCATGGGCAGTAAAAGTCAAGCTATTAAGAAAAAGGTGATTCAATTTGGAGCGTAGGCCACGGACATTTTGGTAGTGGATAACTAAAGTTGACAACGTAGTTAAGCTATTCAGTTTTTTGAAGCGGAGCCAGTTCCTGTTTTGGGCTTACTCGTGTACAAATGTACAATAGAGTGATCCGGCCAAAACTTAGGGTCAAGTACCCTATCGAAGAATGAGTCCGGCACTGAGACCCTAAAAGATGAAATGTCTCTTTCATACTTGAAATTGAATTTATAAACGCTAATGTTGCTAGTAGGGGCGACACCAAGTTTGGAGCAAACATATGTCTTAATATCTGCCTGAGTCAACGACGCATGCAGCCTAGAAACAAAAATGGCCCTTCGCGGTGGAACACCACTGACCACCCTGATAACATCAGTTTGCGGGGTCACTGTGTGCGAACACTCAGAAGAAGAGTCAAGATTTACGACAGTATTCGAAACTTCAGGGTTGTTTTTATTCTTTTTAGACCTATCAGAACCGCGCCAATTGTTAAAGGGCACGGTTTGCCACTCACCACCAACGGAAGCGGATTGAGAAACGGACACAGTGTTATTGCCACCCGCAGTAACAGCGGATTGAGTGCCCGGTATAAGGTTGTCGCCATTAGCAGAAACGGCAGACTTAGCCAAGGTACCTGAGCGAATGCAATCGGATTGTGATTGCACGAGCGAAGGTAAGATAGGTGTAACAGCACCATCAGTAGAATTATGAGGAGGAAGGACAGTAGAGAGGGAACCCGAACCGCAAGGTAGCGGCGAAAAAGAAAAAAGATCCGTATCGGTAGAGGAACAATTTTTGTTAGAAGGTGAAGCACCGGAACTAACAACAGCAGCTTTTAGCGAATTTATTTCCACAGTCAATTTAACAATTTTCTTGTTATTGATTTTGGCACTGTTTTAGTTCTTCACTTTAACCTTATCATTTACCTTTTCTTTTTCCTTTGCACTGGGTTTGTTCCCTTCAGATTCAATAATGATTTTTTTAAGATCATCAATTTGAGAAGTTAAATCCTTGAACCTAATCTCAAAAGTAGTCATGATAGTCTCGAGGCCTAGCTTTTGGGAGGAAATGACAGAGTCTAACACCTTAGAAATTTTTTCGGGTCCATTGACACAGTCAGGGCAGAAATACCGAAAATGGGTGTTTATTCTCAATAACTTCACATCGTATTCCGCAATAGGGCCCTCACAACAGGTTCGATGGTAAAGCCTCTTGCAAAAACCACTACAAGGAACTATAAGAAGCTCAGATCTTCCGAAACATTTATCACATTTCCCACAGAACTCATCCATGATAAAGAGCGTATGTGAAAAGTTGGTACACAATAAAAAGGAAAGTGTTATACTGGAACTCAGCACACTAAGCTAACGATTGCACAGTCGGCCAGCAGTGAACAGGCAGAATGAGCGCGCAAAGCAGTAAAAGGTGTTATACTGGAACTCTGCACACTAAGCTAACGATTGCACAGTCGGCCAGCAGTGAACAGGCAGAATGAGCGCGCAAAGCAGTAAACCAAAAAAAGTGATTTGCAAATAGCAACACACAAACAGATATATGTATATAGGCACACTCAGAAATTTAATGGAGATTTCAGCACTATTTATTAGGAATTGCACAATTTTACACTGTTTTCCTATGTAGGACCAACAAGTCTAGCACAGGCAGTCACTGTTGAATGCAATTAGAACAATATTAAGGCCAAATAAAGGCAAAAATCGAAATGAAAAAAACGAAATAAAAGAACACGTCCGCACTCGATAACAGCTGTTAAAGTATATATATAGCGAAATATCGAACAGTTGAAATGAAATCTGCAGCCATAGCCTTGCGTTTGACACCAAATTGAACACATATATCAAGGCTTAATGGGAACCACATTTTAACCCATAGCTCATTTATGGATATATATAGCGAAATATCGAACAGTTGAAATGAAATCTGCAGCCATAGCCTTGCGTTTGACAACAAATTGAACACATATATCAAGGCTTAATGGGAACCACATTTTAACCCATAGCTCATTTATGGATATATATAGCGAAATATCGAACAGTTGAAATGAAAGCTGCAGCCATAGCCTTGCGTTTGACACCAAATTGAACACATATATCAAGGCTTAATGGGAACCACATTTTAACCCATAGCTCATTTATCGATTATATAGCGAAATATCGAACAGTTGAAATGAAAGTTGCAGCCATAGCCTTGCGTTTGACACCAAATTGAACACATATATCAAGGCTTAATGGGAACCACATTTTAACCCATAGCTCATTTATGGATATATATAGCGAAATATCGAACAGTTGAAATGAAAGCTGCAGCCATAGCCTTGCGTTTGACACCAAATTGAACACATATATCAAGGCTTAATGGGAGCCACATTTTAACCCATAGCTCATTTATCGATATATATAGCGAAATATCGAACAGTTGAAATGAAAGCTGCAGCCATAGCCTTGCGTTTGACACCAAATTGAACACATATATCAAGGCTTAATGGGAACCACATTTTAACCCATAGCTCATTTATGGATATACAGGGTGGCGCAAAAGTAATCTTCCGATGTTTTTTGGCTGTAATTCAAAAACAAAATGAAAAACTTTGATTCTTCTTGTGGATTATTTTTATTTGGTCTTTTAATTTTTTTTACATCAAGTCGAGAATATGATGTCATGTAAATGGCCCCGCCACAGTTGATTGTCATTTGAGCCCTTTTTATGGCTTTTTCCATCACCTTGCAAATCGCCAAAACGGGAGATTAGGCACCCGGGAAATGCATCCTTCAGCATATCGGTTGGGGCACGTGCATTGTGTGCTGTTGAACCGTCTTGTTGGAACCACATGTTTTCCAATCCCAATTCGTCAAGTTGCGGCAAAAATAACTCGTTGATCAGTAGGCAAATCGCCAAAACGGGAGATTAGGCGCCCGGGAAATGCATCCTTCAGCATATCGGTTGTGGCACGTGCAGTGTGTGCTGTTGCACCGTCTTGTTGGAACCACATGTTTTCCAATCCCAATTCATCAAGTTGCTGCAAAAAGAACTCGTTGACCAGTAGGCGTTGGACGGCCAGGAAATCTGCGACGAAATTCACGTTGTGCCAAAGTCACCGACCGATTATTGGTCAAATAAATAGTCAGCAATATTCCACGTTCTGGAGCGGTGTAGCGGAACATTGTTTATTAACGTGTATTTTGCATGTGTTTACTACACAAATGTCAAAACAGAATTGATTTTAGGGCCCAATCGCAAAATTTATAGCATTTTCTGATAGGAAGATTACTTTTGCGCCACATTGTATATAGCGAAATATCGAACAGTTGAAATGAAAGTTGCAGCCATAGCCTTGCGTTTGACATCAAATTGAACACATATATCAAGGCTTAATGGGAACCACATTTTAACCCATAGCTCATTTATCGATATATATAGCGAAATATCGAACAGTTGAAATGAAAGTTGCAGCCATAGCCTTGCGTTTGACACCAAATTGAACACATATATCAAGGCTTAATGGGAACCACATTTTAACCCATAGCTCATTTATGGATATATATAGCGAAATATCGAACAGTTGAAATGAAAGCTGCAGCCATAGCCTTGCGTTTGACACCAAATTGAACACATATATCAAGGCTTAATGGGAGCCACATTTTAACCCATAGCTCATTTATCGATATATATAGCGAAATATCGAACAGTTGAAATGAAAGCTGCAGCCATAGCCTTGCGTTTGACACCAAATTGAACACATATATCAAGGCTTAATGGGAACCACATTTTAACCCATAGCTCATTTATCGATATGTATAGCGAAATATCGAACAGTTGAAATAAAAGTTGCAGCCATAGCCTTGCGTTTGACACCAAATTGAACACATATATCACGGTTTTATGGGAACCACATTTTGGCCCATAACTCATTTATCGATAAATATGGCGTAATATCAAGCAGCTAAAATACAAATAAAAACTGCGGCCATGCCCTTTCGTTTGACACCCAAATTGAACACATATATCAAAGTTTAATGGGAACCACATTTTAACCCATATCTCATTTATCGATATATATAGCGAAATATCGAACAGTTGAAATGAAAGCTGCAGCCATAGCCTTGCGTTTGACACCAAATTGAACACATATATCTCGGTTTTATGGGAACCACATTTTGGCCCATAACTCATTTATCGATAAATATTTCGTAATATCAAGCAGCTAAAATAAAAATAAAAACTGCGGTCATGCCCTTTCGTTTGGCACCCAAATTGAACACATATATCAAAGTTTAATGGGAACCACATTTTAACCCATAGCTCATTTATCGATATATATAGCGAAATATCGAACAGTTGAAATGAAAGCTGCAGCCATAGCCTTGCGTTTGACACCAAATTGAGCACATATATCAAGGCTTAATGGGAACCACATTTTAACCCATAGCTCATTTATCGATATATATAGCGAAATATCGAACAGTTGAAATAAAAGTTGCAGCCATAGCCTTGCGTTTGACACCAAATTGAACACATATATCACGGTTTTATGGGAACCACATTTTGGCCCATAACTCATTTATCGATAAAAATGGCGTAATATCAAGCAGCTAATATACAAATAAAAACTGCGGCCATGCCCTTTCGTTTGACACCCAAATTGAACACATATATCAAAGTTTAATGGGAACCACATTTTAACCCATATCTCATTTATCGATATATATAGCGAAATATCGAACAGTTGAAATGAAAGCTGCAGCCATAGCCTTGCGTTTGACACCAAATTGAACACATATATCACGCTTTTATGGGAACCACATTTTGGCCCATAACTCATTTATCGATAAATATTTCGTAATATCAAGCAGCTAAAATAAAAATAAAAACTGCGGTCATGCCCTTTCGTTTGGCACCCAAATTGAACACATATATCAAAGTTTAATGGGAACCACATTTTAATCCATAGCTCATTTATCGATATATATAGCGAAATATCGAACAGTTGAAATGAAAGCTGCAGCCATAGCCTTGCGTTTGACACCAAATTGAACACATATATCAAGGCTTAATGGGAGCCACATTTTAACCCATAGCTCATTTATCGATATATATAGCGAAATATCGAACAGTTGAAATGAAATCTGCAGCCATAGCCTTGCGTTTGACACCAAATTGAACACATATATCAAGGCTTAATGGGAACCACATTTTAACCCATAGCTCATTTATGGATATATATAGCGAAATATCGAACAGTTGAAATGAAATCTGCAGCCATAGCCTTGCGTTTGACACCAAATTGAACACATATATCAAGGCTTAATGGGAGACACATTTTAACCCATAGCTCATTTATCGATATATATAGCGAAATATCGAACAGTTGAAATGAAATCTGCAGCCATAGCCTTGCGTTTGACACCAAATTGAACACATATATCAAGGCTTAATGGGAACCACATTTTAACCCATAGCTCATTTATCGATTATATAGCGAAATATCGAACAGTTGAAATGAAAGTTGCAGCCATAGCCTTGCGTTTGACACCAAATTGAACACATATATCAAGGCTTAATGGGAACCACATTTTAACCCATAGCTCATTTATGGATATATATAGCGAAATATAGAGCAGTTGAAATGAAAGCTGCAGCCATAGCCTTGCGTTTGACACCAAATTGAACACATATATCAAGGCTTAATGGGAGCCACATTTTAACCCATAGCTCATTTATCGATATATATAGCGAAATATCGAACAGTTGAAATGAAAGCTGCAGCCATAGCCTTGCGTTTGACACCAAATTGAACACATATATCAAGGCTTAATGGGAACCACATTTTAACCCATAGCTCATTTATGGATAAACAGGGTGGCGCAAAAGTAATCTTCCGATGTTTTTTGGCTGTAATTCAAAAACAAAATGAAAAACTTTGATTCTTCTTGTGGATTATTTTTATTTGGTCTTTTAATTTTTTTTACATCAAGTCGAGAATATGGTGTCATGTAAATGGCCCCGCCACAGTTGATTGTCATTTGAGCCCTTTTTATGGCATTTTCCATCACCTTGCAAATCGCCAAAACGGGAGATTAGGCACCCGGGAAATGCATCCTTCAGCATATCGGTTGGGGCACGTGCATTGTGTGCTGTTGAACCGTCTTGTTGGAACCACATGTTTTCCAATCCCAATTCGTCAAGTTGCGGCAAAAATAACTCGTTGATCAGTAGGCAAATCGCCAAAACGGGAGATTAGGCGCCCGGGAAATGCATCCTTCAGCATATCGGTTGGGGCACGTGCAGTGTGTGCTGTTGCACCGTCTTGTTGGAACCACATGTTTTCCAATCCCAATTCATCAAGTTGCTGCAAAAAGAACTCGTTGACCAGTAGGCGTTGGACGGCCAGGAAATCTGCGACGAAATTCACGTTGTGCCAAAGTCACCGACCGATTATTGGTCAAATAAATAGTCAGCAATATTCCACGTTCTGGAGCAGTGTAGCGGAACATTGTTTATTAACGTGTATTTTGCATGTGTTTACTACACAAATGTCAAAACAGAATTGATTTTAGGGCCCAATCGCAAAATTTATAGCATTTTCTGATAGGAAGATTACTTTTGCGCCACATTGTATATAGCGAAATATCGAACAGTTGAAATGAAAGTTGCAGCCATAGCCTTGCGTTTGACACCAAATTGAACACATATATCAAGGCTTAATGGGAACCACATTTTAACCCATAGCTCATTTATGGATATATATAGCGAAATATCGAACAGTTGAAATGAAAGCTGCAGCCATAGCTTTGCGTTTGACACCAAATTGAACACATATATCAAGGCTTAATGGGAGCCACATTTTAACCCATAGCTCATTTATCGATATATATAGCGAAATATCGAACAGTTGAAATAAAAGTTGCAGCCATAGCCTTGCGTTTGACACCAAATTGAACACATATATCACGGTTTTATGGGAACCACATTTTGGCCCATAACTCATTTATCGATAAATATGGCGTAATATCAAGCAGCTAAAATACAAATAAAAACTGCGGCCATGCCCTTTCGTTTGACACCCAAATTGAACACATATATCAAAGTTTAATGGGAACCACATTTTAACCCATATCTCATTTATCGATATATATAGCGAAATATCGAACAGTTGAAATGAAAGCTGCAGCCATAGCCTTGCGTTTGACACCAAATTGAACACATATATCTCGGTTTTATGGGAACCACATTTTGGCCCATAACTCATTTATCGATAAATATTTCGTAATATCAAGCAGCTAAAATAAAAATAAAAACTGCGGTCATGCCCTTTCGTTTGGCACCCAAATTGAACACATATATCAAAGTTTAATGGGAACCACATTTTAACCCATAGCTCATTTATCGATATATATAGCGAAATATCGAACAGTTGAAATGAAAGCTGCAGCCATAGCCTTGCGTTTGACACCAAATTGAGCACATATATCAAGGCTTAATGGGAACCACATTTTAACCCATAGCTCATTTATCGATATATATAGCGAAATATCGAACAGTTGAAATAAAAGTTGCAGCCATAGCCTTGCGTTTGACACCAAATTGAACACATATATCACGGTTTTATGGGAACCACATTTTGGCCCATAACTCATTTATCGATAAAAATGGCGTAATATCAAGCAGCTAATATACAAATAAAAACTGCGGCCATGCCCTTTCGTTTGACACCCAAATTGAACACATATATCAAAGTTTAATGGGAACCACATTTTAACCCATATCTCATTTATCGATATATATAGCGAAATATCGAACAGTTGAAATGAAAGCTGCAGCCATAGCCTTGCGTTTGACACCAAATTGAACACATATATCACGCTTTTATGGGAACCACATTTTGGCCCATAACTCATTTATCGATAAATATTTCGTAATATCAAGCAGCTAAAATAAAAATAAAAACTGCGGTCATGCCCTTTCGTTTGGCACCCAAATTGAACACATATATCAAAGTTTAATGGGAACCACATTTTAACCCATAGCTCATTTATCGATATATATAGCGAAATATCGAACAGTTGAAATGAAAGCTGCAGCCATAGCCTTGCGTTTGACACCAAATTGAACACATATATCAAGGCTTAATGGGAGCCACATTTTAACCCATAGCTCATTTATCGATATATATAGCGAAATATCGAACAGTTGAAATGAAAGCTGCAGCCATAGCCTTGCGTTTGACACCAAATTGAACACATATATCAAGGCTTAATGGGAGCCACATTTTAACCCATATCTCATTTATCGATATATATAGCGAAATATCGAACAGTTGAAATGAAAGCTGCAGCCATAGCCTTGCGTTTGACACCAAATTGAACACATATATCAAGGCTTAATGGGAACCACATTTTAACCCATAGCTCATTTATCGATATATATAGCGAAATATCGAACAGTTGAAATAAAAGTTGCAGCCATAGCCTTGCGTTTGACACCAAATTGAACACATATATCAAGGCTTAATGGGAACCACATTTTAACCCATAGCTCATTTATGGATATATATAGCGAAATATCGAGCAGTTGAAATGAAAGCTGCAGCCATAGCCTTGCGTTTGACACCAAATTGAACACATATATCAAGGCTTAATGGGAGCCACATTTTAACCCATAGCTCATTTATCGATATATATAGCGAAATATCGAACAGTTGAAATGAAAGCTGCAGCCATAGCCTTGCGTTTGACACCAAATTGAACACATATATCAAGGCTTAATGGGAACCACATTTTAACCCATAGCTCATTTATGGATATACAGGGTGGCGCAAAAGTAATCTTCCGATGTTTTTTGGCTGTAATTCAAAAACAAAATGAAAAACTTTGATTCTTCTTGTGGATTATTTTTATTTGGTCTTTTAATTTTTTTTACATCAAGTCGAGAATATGGTGTCATGTAAATGGCCCCGCCACAGTTGATTGTCATTTGAGCCCTTTTTATGGCATTTTCCATCACCTTGCAAATCGCCAAAACGGGAGATTAGGCACCCGGGAAATGCATCCTTCAGCATATCGGTTGGGGCACGTGCAGTGTGTGCTGTTGCACCGTCTTGTTGGAACCACATGTTTTCCAATCCCAATTCATCAAGTTGCTGCAAAAAGAACTCGTTGACCAGTAGGCGTTGGACGGCCAGGAAATCTGCGACGAAATTCACGTTGTGCCAAAGTCACCGACCGATTATTGGTCAAATAAATAGTCAGCAATATTCCACGTTCTGGAGCAGTGTAGCGGAACATTGTTTATTAACGTGTATTTTGCATGTGTTTACTACACAAATGTCAAAACAGAATTGATTTTAGGGCCCAATCGCAAAATTTATAGCATTTTCTGATAGGAAGATTACTTTTGCGCCACATTGTATATAGCGAAATATCGAACAGTTGAAATGAAAGTTGCAGCCATAGCCTTGCGTTTGACATCAAATTGAACGCATATATCAAGGCTTAATGGGAACCACATTTTAACCCATAGCTCATTTATCGATATATATAGCGAAATATCGAACAGTTGAAATGAAAGTTGCAGCCATAGCCTTGCGTTTGACACCAAATTGAACACATATATCAAGGCTTAATGGGAACCACATTTTAACCCATAGCTCATTTATGGATATATATAGCGAAATATCGAACAGTTGAAATGAAAGCTGCAGCCATAGCCTTGCGTTTGACACCAAATTGAACACATATATCAAGGCTTAATGGGAGCCACATTTTAACCCATAGCTCATTTATCGATATATATAGCGAAATATCGAACAGTTGAAATGAAAGCTGCAGCCATAGCCTTGCGTTTGACACCAAATTGAACACATATATCAAGGCTTAATGGGAACCACATTTTAACCCATAGCTCATTTATCGATATATATAGCGAAATATCGAACAGTTGAAATAAAAGTTGCAGCCATAGCCTTTCGTTTGACACCAAATTGAACACATATATCACGGTTTTATGGGAACCACATTTTGGCCCATAACTCATTTATCGATAAATATGGCGTAATATCAAGCAGCTAAAATACAAATAAAAAACTGCGGCCATGCCCTTTCGTTTGACACCCAAATTGAACACATATATCAAAGTTTAATGGGAACCACATTTTAACCCATATCTCATTTATCGATATATATAGCGAAATATCGAACAGTTGAAATGAAAGCTGCAGCCATAGCCTTGCGTTTGACACCAAATTGAACACATATATCTCGGTTTTATGGGAACCACATTTTGGCCCATAACTCATTTATCGATAAATATTTCGTAATATCAAGCAGCTAAAATAAAAATAAAAACTGCGGTCATGCCCTTTCGTTTGGCACCCAAATTGAACACATATATCAAAGTTTAATGGGAACCACATTTTAACCCATAGCTCATTTATCGATATATATATCGAAATATCGAACAGTTGAAATGAAAGCTGCAGCCATAGCCTTGCGTTTGACACCAAATTGAGCACATATATCAAGGCTTAATGGGAACCACATTTTAACCCATAGCTCATTTATCAATATATATAGCGAAATATCGAACAGTTGAAATAAAAGTTGCAGCCATAGCCTTGCGTTTGACACCAAATTGAACACATATATCACGGTTTTATGGGAACCACATTTTGGCCCATAACTCATTTATCGATAAAAATGGCGTAATATCAAGCAGCTAATATACAAATAAAAACTGCGGCCATGCCCTTTCGTTTGACACCCAAATTGAACACATATATCAAAGTTTAATGGGAACCACATTTTAACCCATATCTCATTTATCGATATATATAGCGAAATATCGAACAGTTGAAATGAAAGCTGCAGCCATAGCCTTGCGTTTGACACCAAATTGAACACATATATCACGCTTTTATGGGAACCACATTTTGGCCCATAACTCATTTATCGATAAATATTTCGTAATATCAAGCAGCTAAAATAAAAATAAAAACTGCGGTCATGCCCTTTCGTTTGGCACCCAAATTGAACACATATATCAAAGTTTAATGGGAACCACATTTTAACCCATAGCTCATTTATCGATATATATAGCGAAATATCGAACAGTTGAAATGAAAGCTGCAGCCATAGCCTTGCGTTTGACACCAAATTGAACACATATATCAAGGCTTAATGGGAGCCACATTTTAACCCATAGCTCATTTATCGATATACATAGCGAAATATCGAACAGTTGAAATGAAATCTGCAGCCATAGCCTTGCGTTTGACACCAAATTGAACACATATATCAAGGCTTAATGGGAACCACATTTTAACCCATAGCTCATTTATGGATATATATAGCGAAATATCGAACAGTTGAAATGAAATCTGCAGCCATAGCCTTGCGTTTGACACCAAATTGAACACATATATCAAGGCTTAATGGGAGCCACATTTTAACCCATAGCTCATTTATCGATATATATAGCGAAATATCGAACAGTTGAAATGAAATCTGCAGCCATAGCCTTGCGTTTGACACCAAATTGAACACATATATCAAGGCTTAATGGGAACCACATTTTAACCCATAGCTCATTTATCGATTATATAGGGAAATATCGAACAGTTGAAATGAAAGTTGCAGCCATAGCCTTGCGTTTGACACCAAATTGAACACATATATCAAGGCTTAATGGGAACCACATTTTAACCCATAGCTCATTTATGGATATATATAGCGAAATATCGAGCAGTTGAAATGAAAGCTGCAGCCATAGCCTTGCGTTTGACACCAAATTGAACACATATATCAAGGCTTAATGGGAGCTACATGTTAACCCATAGCTCATTTATCGATATATATAGCGAAATATCGAACAGTTGAAATGAAAGCTGCAGCCATAGCCTTGCGTTTGACACCAAATTGAACACATATATCAAGGCTTAATGGGAACCACATTTTAACCCATAGCTCATTTATGGATATACAGGGTGGCGCAAAAGTAATCTTCCGATGTTTTTTGGCTGTAATTCAAAAACAAAATGAAAAACTTTGATTCTTCTTGTGGATTATTTTTATTTGGTCTTTTAATTTTTTTTACATCAAGTCGAGAATATGGTGTCATGTTAATGGCCCCGCCACAGTTGATTGTCATTTGAGCCCTTTTTATGGCATTTTCCATCACCTTGCAAATCGCCAAAACGGGAGATTAGGCACCCGGGAAATGCATCCTTCAGCATATCGGTTGGGGCACGTGCATTGTGTGCTGTTGAACCGTCTTGTTGGAACCACATGTTTTCCAATCCCAATTCGTCAAGTTGCGGCAAAAATAACTCGTTGATCAGTAGGCAAATCGCCAAAACGGGAGATTAGGCGCCCGGGAAATGCATCCTTCAGCATATCGGTTGTGGCACGTGCAGTGTGTGCTGTTGCACCGTCTTGTTGGAACCACATGTTTTCCAATCCCAATTCATCAAGTTGCTGCAAAAAGAACTCGTTGACCAGTAGGCGTTGGACGGCCAGGAAATCTGCGACGAAATTCACGTTGTGCCAAAGTCACCGACCGATTATTGGTCAAATAAATAGTCAGCAATATTCCACGTTCTGGAGCAGTGTAGCGGAACATTGTTTATTAACGTGTATTTTGCATGTGTTTGCTACACAAATGTCAAAACAGAATTGATTTTAGGGCCCAATCGCAAAATTTATAGCATTTTCTGATAGGAAGATTACTTTTGCGCCACATTGTATATAGCGAAATATCGAACAGTTGAAATGAAAGTTGCAGCCATAGCCTTGCGTTTGACATCAAATTGAACACATATATCAAGGCTTAATGGGAACCACATTTTAACCCATAGCTCATTTATCGATATATATAGCGAAATATCGAACAGTTGAAATGAAAGTTGCAGCCATAGCCTTGCGTTTGACACCAAATTGAACACATATATCAAGGCTTAATGGGAACCACATTTTAACCCATAGCTCATTTATGGATATATATAGCGAAATATCGAACGGTTGAAATGAAAGCTGCAGCCATAGCCTTGCGTTTGACACCAAATTGAAAACATATATCAAGGCTTAATGGGAGCCACATTTTAACCCATAGCTCATTTATCGATATATATAGCGAAATATCGAACAGTTGAAATGAAAGCTGCAGCCATAGCCTTGCGTTTGACACCAAATTGAACACATATATCAAGGCTTAATGGGAACCACATTTTAACCCATAGCTCATTTATCGATATATATAGCGAAATATCGAACAGTTGAAATGAAATCTGCAGCCATAGCCTTGCGTTTGACACCAAATTGAACACATATATCAAGGCTTAATGGGAACCACATTTTAACCCATAGCTCATTTATCGATATATATAGCGAAATATCGAACAGTTGAAATGAAATCTGCAGCCATAGCCTTGCGTTTGACACCAAATTGAACACATATATCAAGGCTTAATGGGAACCACATTTTAACCCATAGCTCATTTATCGATTATATAGCGAAATATCGAGCAGTTGAAATGAAAGCTGCAGCCATAGCCTTGCGTTTGACACCAAATTGAACACATATATCAAGGCTTAATGGGAGCCACATTTTAACCCATAGCTCATTTATCGATATATATAGCGAAATATCGAACAGCTGAAATGAAAGCTGCAGCCATAGCCTTGCGTTTGACACCAAATTGAACACATATATCAAGGCTTAATGGGAACCACATTTTAACCCATAGCTCATTTATGGATATACAGGGTGGCGCAAAAGTAATCTTCCGATGTTTTTTGGCTGTAATTCAAAAACAAAATGAAAAACTTTGATTCTTCTTGTGGATTATTTTTATTTGGTCTTTTAATTTTTTTTACATCAAGTCGAGAATATGGTGTCATGTAAATGGCCCCGCCACAGTTGATTGTCATTTGAGCCCTTTTTATGGCATTTTCCATCACCTTGCAAATCGCCAAAACGGGAGATTAGGCACCCGGGAAATGCATCCTTCAGCATATAGGTTGGGGCACGTGCATTGTGCGCTGTTGAACCGTCTTGTTGGAACCACATGTTTTCCAATCCCAATTCGTCAAGTTGCGGCAAAAATAACTCGTTGATCAGTAGGCAAATCGCCAAAACGGGAGATTAGGCGCCCGGGAAATGCATCCTTCAGCATATCGGTTGTGGCACGTGCAGTGTGTGCTGTTGCACCGTCTTGTTGGAACCACATGTTTTCCAATCCCAATTCATCAAGTTGCTGCAAAAAGAACTCGTTGACCAGTAGGCGTTGGACGGCCAGGAAATCTGCGACGAAATTCACGTTGTGCCAAAGTCACCGACCGATTATTGGTCAAATAAATAGTCAGCAATATTCCACGTTCTGGAGCAGTGTAGCGGAACATTGTTTATTAACCTGTATTTTGCATGTGTTTACTACACAAATGTCAAAACAGAATTGATTTTAGGGCCCAATCGCAAAATTTATAGCATTTTCTGATAGGAAGATTACTTTTGCGCCACATTGTATATAGCGAAATATCGAACAGTTGAAATGAAACTTGCAGCCATAGCCTTGCGTTTGACATCAAATTGAACACATATATCAAGGCTTAATGGGAACCACATTTTAACCCATAGCTCATTTATCGATATATATAGCGAAATATCGAACAGTTGAAATGAAAGTTGCAGCCATAGCCTTGCGTTTGACACCAAATTGAACACATATATCAAGGCTTAATGGGAACCACATTTTAACCCATAGCTCATTTATGGATATATATAGCGAAATATCGAACAGTTGAAATGAAAGCTGCAGCCATAGCCTTGCGTTTGACACCAAATTGAACACATATATCAAGGCTTAATGGGAGCCACATTTTAACCCATAGCTCATTTATCGATATATATAGCGAAATATCGAACAGTTGAAATGAAAGCTGCAGCCATAGCCTTGCGTTTGACACCAAATTGAACACATATATCAAGGCTTAATGGGAACCACATTTTAACCCATAGCTCATTTATCGATAAATATGGCGTAATATCAAGCAGCTAAAATACAAATAAAAACTGCGGCCATGCCCTTTCGTTTGACACCCAAATTGAACACATATATCAAAGTTTAATGGGAACCACATTTTAACCCATATCTCATTTATCGATATATATAGCGAAATATCGAACAGTTGAAATGAAAGCTGCAGCCATAGCCTTGCGTTTGACACCAAATTGAACACATACATCACGGTTTTATGGGAACCACATTTTGGCCCATAACTCATTTATCGATAAATATTTCGTAATATCAAGCAGCTAAAATAAAAATAAAAACTGCGGTCATGCCCTTTCGTTTGGCACCCAAATTGAACACATATATCAAAGTTTAATGGGAACCACATTTTATCCCATAGCTCATTTATCGATATATATAGCGAAATATCGAACAGTTGAAATGAAAGCTGCAGCCATAGCCTTGCGTTTGACACCAAATTTAACACATATATCAAGGCTTAATGGGAACCACATTTTAACCCATAGCTCATTTATCGATATATATAGCGAAATATCGAACGGTTGAAATGAAAGCTGCAGCCATAGCCTTGCGTTTGACACCAAATTGAACACATATATCAAGGCTTAGTGGGAACTAAATTTTGGACCATAGCTCATTTATCGATATATATAGCGAAATATCGAACAGTTGAAATGAAAGCTGCAGCCATAGCCTTGCGTTTGACACCAAATTGAACACATATATCAAGGCTTAATGGGAACCACATTTTAACCCATAGTTCATTTATCGATATCTATAGCGAAATATCGAACAGTTGAGATGAAAGCTGCAGCCATAGCCTTGCGTTTGACACCAAATTGAACACATATATCAAGGCTTAATGGGAACCACATTTTAACCCATAGCTCATTTATCGATATATAGAGCGAAATATCGAACAGTTGAAATGAAAGCTGCAGCCATAACCTTGCGTTTGACACCAAATTGAACACATATATCAAGGCTTAATGGGAACCACATTTTAACCCAAGGCTCATTTGTCGATATATATAGCGAAATATCGAACAGTTGAAATGAAAGCTGCAGCCATAGCCTTGCGTTTGACACCAAATTGAACACATATATCAAGGCTTAATGGGAACCACATTTTAACCCATAGCTCATTTATCGATATATATACCGAAATATCGAACAGTTGAAATGAAACTGCAGCCATAGCCTCGCGTTTGGCACCAAATTGAACACATATATCAAGGCTTAGTGAGAACCACATTTTAACCTATAGCTCATGTATCGATATATATAGCGAAATATCGAACAGTTGAAATGAAAGCTGCAGCCATAGCCTTGCGTTTGACACCAAATTGAACACATATATCAAGGCTTAATGGGAACCACATTTTAACCCATAGCTCATTTATCGATATATATAGCGAAATATCGAACAGTTGAAATGAAAGCTGCAGCCAAAGCCTTGCGTTTGACACCAAATTGAACACATATATCAAGGCTTAATGAGAACCACATTTTAAGCGATAGCTCATGTATCGATATATATAGCGAAATATCGAACAGTTGAAATGAAACTGCAGCCATAGCCTTGCGTTTGACACCAAATTGAACACATATATCAAGGCTTAATGGGAACCACATTTTGGACCATAGCTCATTTATCGATATATATAGCGAAATATCGAACAGTTGAAATGAAAGCTGCAGCCATAGCCTTGCGTTTGACACCAAATTGAACACATATATCAAGGCTTAATGAGAACCACATTTTAAGCTATAGCTCGTGTATCGATATATATAGCGAAATATCGAACAGTTGAAATGAAAGCTGCAGCCATAGCCTTGCGTTTGACACCAAATTGAACACATATATCAAGGCTTAATGAGAACCACATTTTAAGCTATAGCTCATGTATCGATATATATAGCGAAATATCGAACAGTTGAAATGAAAGCTGTAGCCATAGCCTTGCGTTTGACACCAAATTGAACACATATATCAAGGCTTAATGGGAACCACATTTTAGCCCATAGCTCATTTATCGATATATATAGCGAAATATCGAACAGTTGAAATGAAAGCTGCAGCCAAAGCCTTGCGTTTGACACCAAATTGAACACATATATCAAGGCTTAATGAGAACCACATTTTAAGCTATAGCTCATTTATCGATATATATAGCGAAATATCGAACAGTTGAAATGAAAGCTGCAGCCATAGCCTTGCGTTTGACACCAAATTGAACACATATATCAAGGCTTAGTGGGAACCACATTTTGGACCATAGCTCATTTATCGATATATATAGCGGAATATCGAACAGTTGAAATGAAAGCTGCAGCCATAGCCTTGCGTTTGACACCAAATTGAACACATATATCAAGGCTTAGTGGGAACCACATTTTGGACCATAGCTCATTTATCGATATATATAGCGGAATATCGAACAGTTGAAATGAAAGCTGCAGCCATAGCCTTGCGTTTGACACCAAATTGAACACATATATCAAGGCTTAATGGGAACCACATTTTAACCCATAGCTCATTTATCGATAAATATGGCGTAATATCAAGCAGCTAAAATACAAATAAAAACTGCGGCCATGCCCTTTCGTTTGACACCCAAATTGAACACATATATCAAAGTTTAATGGGAACCACATTTTAACCCATATCTCATTTATCGATATATATAGCGAAATATCGAACAGTTGAAATGAAAGCTGCAGCCATAGCCTTGCGTTTGACACCAAATTGAACACATACATCACGGTTTTATGGGAACCACATTTTGGCCCATAACTCATTTATCGATAAATATTTCGTAATATCAAGCAGCTAAAATAAAAATAAAAACTGCGGTCATGCCCTTTCGTTTGGCACCCAAATTGAACACATATATCAAAGTTTAATGGGAACCACATTTTAACCCATAGCTCATTTATCGATATATATAGCGAAATATCGAACAGTTGAAATGAAAGCTGCAGCCATAGCCTTGCGTTTGACACCAAATTGAACACATATATCAAGGCTTAATGGGAACCACATTTTAACCCATAGCTCATTTATCGATATATATAGCGAAATATCGAACAGTTGAAATGAAAGCTGCAGCCAAAGCCTTGCGTTTGACACCAAATTGAACACATATATCAAGGCTTAATGAGAACCACATTTTAAGCGATAGCTCATGTATCGATATATATAGCGAAATATCGAACAGTTGAAATGAAAGCTGCAGCCATAGCCTTGCGTTTGACACCAAATTGAACACATATATCAAGGCTTAATGGGAACCACATTTTAACCCATAGCTCATTTATCGATATATATAGCGAAATATCGAACAGTTGAAATGAAACTGCAGCCATAGCCTCGCGTTTGGCACCAAATTGAACACATATATCAAGGCTTAATGGGAACCACATTTTAACCCATAGCTCATTTATCGATATATATACCGAAATATCGAACAGCTGAAATGAAACTGCAGCCATAGCCTCGCGTTTGGCACCAAATTGAACACATATATCAAGGCTTAGTGAGAACCACATTTTAACCTATAGCTCATGTATCGATATATATAGCGAAATATCGAACAGTTGAAATGAAAGCTGCAGCCATAGCCTTGCGTTTGACACCAAATTGAACACATATATCAAGGCTTAATGGGAACCACATTTTAACCCATAGCTCATTTATCGATATATATAGCGAAATATCGAACAGTTGAAATGAAAGCTGCAGCCATAACCTTGCGTTTGACACCAAATTGAACACATATATCAAGGCTTAATGGGAACCACATTTTAACCCAAGGCTCATTTGTCGATATATATAGCGAAATATCGAACAGTTGAAATGAAAGCTGCAGCCATAGCCTTGCGTTTGACACCAAATTGAACACATATATCAAGGCTTAATGGGAACCACATTTTAACCCATAGCTCATTTATCGATATATATACCGAAATATCGAACAGTTGAAATGAAACTGCAGCCATAGCCTCGCGTTTGGCACCAAATTGAACACATATATCAAGGCTTAGTGAGAACCACATTTTAACCTATAGCTCATGTATCGATATATATAGCGAAATATCGAACAGTTGAAATGAAAGCTGCAGCCATAGCCTTGCGTTTGACACCAAATTGAACACATATATCAAGGCTTAATGGGAACCACATTTTAACCCATAGCTCATTTATCGATATATATAGCGAAATATCGAATAGTTGAAATGAAAGCTGCAGCCAAAGCCTTGCGTTTGACACCAAATTGAACACATAAATCAAGGCTTAATGAGAACCACATTTTAAGCGATAGCTCATGTATCGATATATATAGCGAAATATCGAACAGTTGAAATGAAAGCTGCAGCCATAGCCTTGCGTTTGACACCAAATTGAACACATATATCAAGGCTTAATGGGAACCACATTTTGGACCATAGCTCATTTATCGATATATATAGCGAAATATCGAACAGTTGAAATGAAAGCTGCAGCCATAGCCTTGCGTTTGACACCAAATTGAACACATATATCAAGGCTTAATGAGAACCACATTTTAAGCTATAGCTCGTGTATCGATATATATAGCGAAATATCGAACAGTTGAAATGAAAGCTGCAGCCATAGCCTTGCGTTTGACACCAAATTGAACACATATATCAAGGCTTAATGAGAACCACATTTTAAGCTATAGCTCATGTATCGATATATATAGCGAAATATCGAACAGTTGAAATGAAAGCTGTAGCCATAGCCTTGCGTTTGACACCAAATTGAACACATATATCAAGGCTTAATGGGAACCACATTTTAGCCCATAGCTCATTTATCGATATATATAGCGAAATATCGAACAGTTGAAATGAAAGCTGCAGCCAAAGCCTTGCGTTTGACACCAAATTGAACACATATATCAAGGCTTAATGAGAACCACATTTTAAGCTATAGCTCATTTATCGATATATATAGCGAAATATCGAACAGTTGAAATGAAAGCTGCAGCCATAGCCTTGCGTTTGACACCAAATTGAACACATATATCAAGGCTTAGTGGGAACCACATTTTGGACCATAGCTCATTTATCGATATATATAGCGGAATATCGAACAGTTGAAATGAAAGCTGCAGCCATAGCCTTGCGTTTGACACCAAATTGAACACATATATCAAGGCTTAGTGGGAACCACATTTTGGACCATAGCTCATTTATCGATATATATAGCGGAATATCGAACAGTTGAAATGAAAGCTGCAGCCATAGCCTTGCGTTTGACACCAAATTGAACACATATATCAAGGCTTAATGGGAACCACATTTTAACCCATAGCTCATTTATCGATAAATATGGCGTAATATCAAGCAGCTAAAATACAAATAAAAACTGCGGCCATGCCCTTTCGTTTGACACCCAAATTGAACACATATATCAAAGTTTAATGGGAACCACATTTTAACCCATATCTCATTTATCGATATATATAGCGAAATATCGAACAGTTGAAATGAAAGCTGCAGCCATAGCCTTGCGTTTGACACCAAATTGAACACATACATCACGGTTTTATGGGAACCACATTTTGGCCCATAACTCATTTATCGATAAATATTTCGTAATATCAAGCAGCTAAAATAAAAATAAAAACTGCGGTCATGCCCTTTCGTTTGGCACCCAAATTGAACACATATATCAAAGTTTAATGGGAACCACATTTTAACCCATAGCTCATTTATCGATATATATAGCGAAATATCGAACAGTTGAAATGAAAGCTGCAGCCAAAGCCTTGCGTTTGACACCAAATTGAACACATATATCAAGGCTTAATGAGAACCACATTTTAAGCGATAGCTCATGTATCGATATATATAGCGAAATATCGAACAGTTGAAATGAAAGCTGCAGCCATAGCCTTGCGTTTGACACCAAATTGAACACATATATCAAGGCTTAATGGGAACCACATTTTAACCCATAGCTCATTTATCGATATATATAGCGAAATATCGAACAGTTGAAATGAAAGCTGCAGCCATAACCTTGCGTTTGACACCAAATTGAACACATATATCAAGGCTTAATGGGAACCACATTTTAACCCAAGGCTCATTTGTCGATATATATAGCGAAATATCGAACAGTTGAAATGAAAGCTGCAGCCATAGCCTTGCGTTTGACACCAAATTGAACACATATATCAAGGCTTAATGGGAACCACATTTTAACCCATAGCTCATTTATCGATATATATACCGAAATATCGAACAGTTGAAATGAAACTGCAGCCATAGCCTCGCGTTTGGCACCAAATTGAACACATATATCAAGGCTTAGTGAGAACCACATTTTAACCTATAGCTCATGTATCGATATATATAGCGAAATATCGAACAGTTGAAATGAAAGCTGCAGCCATAGCCTTGCGTTTGACACCAAATTGAACACATATATCAAGGCTTAATGGGAACCACATTTTAACCCATAGCTCATTTATCGATATATATAGCGAAATATCGAACAGTTGAAATGAAAGCTGCAGCCAAAGCCTTGCGTTTGACACCAAATTGAACACATAAATCAAGGCTTAATGAGAACCACATTTTAAGCGATAGCTCATGTATCGATATATATAGCGAAATATCGAACAGTTGAAATGAAAGCTGCAGCCATAGCCTTGCGTTTGACACCAAATTGAACACATATATCAAGGCTTAATGGGAACCACATTTTGGACCATAGCTCATTTATCGATATATATAGCGAAATATCGAACAGTTGAAATGAAAGCTGCAGCCATAGCCTTGCGTTTGACACCAAATTGAACACATATATCAAGGCTTAATGAGAACCACATTTTAAGCTATAGCTCGTGTATCGATATATATAGCGAAATATCGAACAGTTGAAATGAAAGCTGCAGCCATAGCCTTGCGTTTGACACCAAATTGAACACATATATCAAGGCTTAATGAGAACCACATTTTAAGCTATAGCTCATGTATCGATATATATAGCGAAATATCGAACAGTTGAAATGAAAGCTGTAGCCATAGCCTTGCGTTTGACACCAAATTGAACACATATATCAAGGCTTAATGGGAACCACATTTTAGCCCATAGCTCATTTATCGATATATATAGCGAAATATCGAACAGTTGAAATGAAAGCTGCAGCCAAAGCCTTGCGTTTGACACCAAATTGAACACATATATCAAGGCTTAATGAGAACCACATTTTAAGCTATAGCTCATTTATCGATATATATAGCGAAATATCGAACAGTTGAAATGAAAGCTGCAGCCATAGCCTTGCGTTTGACACCAAATTGAACACATATATCAAGGCTTAGTGGGAACCACATTTTGGACCATAGCTCATTTATCGATATATATAGCGGAATATCGAACAGTTGAAATGAAAGCTGCAGCCATAGCCTTGCGTTTGACACCAAATTGAACACATATATCAAGGCTTAGTGGGAACCACATTTTGGACCATAGCTCATTTATCGATATATATAGCGGAATATCGAACAGTTGAAATGAAAGCTGCAGCCATAGCCTTGCGTTTGACACCAAATTGAACACATATATCAAGGCTTAATGGGAACCACATTTTAACCCATAGCTCATTTATCGATAAATATGGCGTAATATCAAGCAGCTAAAATACAAATAAAAACTGCGGCCATGCCCTTTCGTTTGACACCCAAATTGAACACATATATCAAAGTTTAATGGGAACCACATTTTAACCCATATCTCATTTATCGATATATATAGCGAAATATCGAACAGTTGAAATGAAAGCTGCAGCCATAGCCTTGCGTTTGACACCAAATTGAACACATACATCACGGTTTTATGGGAACCACATTTTGGCCCATAACTCATTTATCGATAAATATTTCGTAATATCAAGCAGCTAAAATAAAAATAAAAACTGCGGTCATGCCCTTTCGTTTGGCACCCAAATTGAACACATATATCAAAGTTTAATGGGAACCACATTTTAACCCATAGCTCATTTATCGATATATATAGCGAAATATCGAACAGTTGAAATGAAAGCTGCAGCCAAAGCCTTGCGTTTGACACCAAATTGAACACATATATCAAGGCTTAATGAGAACCACATTTTAAGCGATAGCTCATGTATCGATATATATAGCGAAATATCGAACAGTTGAAATGAAAGCTGCAGCCATAGCCTTGCGTTTGACACCAAATTGAACACATATATCAAGGCTTAATGGGAACCACATTTTGGACCATAGCTCATTTATCGATATATATAGCGAAATATCGAACAGTTGAAATGAAAGCTGCAGCCATAGCCTTGCGTTTGACACCAAATTTAACACATATATCAAGGCTTAATGGGAACCACATTTTAACCCATAGCTCATTTATCGATATATATAGCGAAATATCGAACGGTTGAAATGAAAGCTGCAGCCATAGCCTTGCGTTTGACACCAAATTGAACACATATATCAAGGCTTAGTGGGAACTAAATTTTGGACCATAGCTCATTTATCGATATATATAGCGAAATATCGAACAGTTGAAATGAAAGCTGCAGCCATAGCCTTGCGTTTGACACCAAATTGAACACATATATCAAGGCTTAATGGGAACCACATTTTAACCCATAGCTCATTTATCGATATCTATAGCGAAATATCGAACAGTTGAGATGAAAGCTGCAGCCATAGCCTTGCGTTTGACACCAAATTGAACACATATATCAAGGCTTAATGGGAACCACATTTTAACCCATAGCTCATTTATCGATATATAGAGCGAAATATCGAACAGTTGAAATGAAAGCTGCAGCCATAACCTTGCGTTTGACACCAAATTGAACACATATATCAAGGCTTAATGGGAACCACATTTTAACCCAAGGCTCATTTGTCGATATATATAGCGAAATATCGAACAGTTGAAATGAAAGCTGCAGCCATAGCCTTGCGTTTGACACCAAATTGAACACATATATCAAGGCTTAATGGGAACCACATTTTAACCCATAGCTCATTTATCGATATATATACCGAAATATCGAACAGTTGAAATGAAACTGCAGCCATAGCCTCGCGTTTGGCACCAAATTGAATACATATATCAAGGCTTAGTGAGAACCACATTTTAACCTATAGCTCATGTATCGATATATATAGCGAAATATCGAACAGTTGAAATGAAAGCTGCAGCCATAGCCTTGCGTTTGACACCAAATTGAACACATATATCAAGGCTTAATGGGAACCACATTTTAACCCATAGCTCATTTATCGATATATATAGCGAAATATCGAACAGTTGAAATGAAAGCTGCAGCCAAAGCCTTGCGTTTGACACCAAATTGAACACATATATCAAGGCTTAATGAGAACCACATTTTAAGCGATAGCTCATGTATCGATATATATAGCGAAATATCGAACAGTTGAAATGAAAGCTGCAGCCATAGCCTTGCGTTTGACACCAAATTGAACACATATATCAAGGCTTAATGGGAACCACATTTTGGACCATAGCTCATTTATCGATATATATAGCGAAATATCGAACAGTTGAAATGAAAGCTGCAGCCATAGCCTTGCGTTTGACACCAAATTGAACACATATATCAAGGCTTAATGAGAACCACATTTTAAGCTATAGCTCGTGTATCGATATATATAGCGAAATATCGAACAGTTGAAATGAAAGCTGCAGCCATAGCCTTGCGTTTGACACCAAATTGAACACATATATCAAGGCTTAATGAGAACCACATTTTAAGCTATAGCTCATGTATCGATATATATAGCGAAATATCGAACAGTTGAAATGAAAGCTGTAGCCATAGCCTTGCGTTTGACACCAAATTGAACACATATATCAAGGCTTAATGGGAACCACATTTTAGCCCATAGCTCATTTATCGATATATATAGCGAAATATCGAACAGTTGAAATGAAAGCTGCAGCCAAAGCCTTGCGTTTGACACCAAATTGAACACATATATCAAGGCTTAATGAGAACCACATTTTAAGCTATAGCTCATTTATCGATATATATAGCGAAATATCGAACAGTTGAAATGAAAGCTGCAGCCATAGCCTTGCGTTTGACACCAAATTGAACACATATATCAAGGCTTAATGGGAACCACATTCTAACCCATAGCTCATTTATCGATAAATATAGCGAAATATCGAACAGTTGAAATGAAACTGCAGCCATAGCCTTGCGTTTGACACCAAATTGAACACATATACCAAGGCTTAATGGGAACCACATTTTAACACATAGCTCATTTATCGATATATATAGCGAAATATCGAACAGTTGAAATGAAAGCTGCAGCCATAGCCTTGCGTTTGACACCAAATTGAACACATATATCAAGGCTTAATGGGAACCACATTTTACCCCATACCTCATTTATGGATATATATAGCGAAATATCGAACAGTGGAAATGAAAGCTGCAGCCATAGCCTTGCGTGTGACACCAAATTGAACACATATATCAAGGCTTAATGGGAACCACATTTTGACCCATAGCTCATTTATCGATATATATAGCGAAATATCCAACAGTTGAAATGAAAGCTGCAGCCACAGCCTTTCGTTTGACACCAAATTGAACACATATATCAAGGCTTAGTGGGAACCACATTTTGACCCATAGCTCATTTGTCGATATATATAGCGAAATATCCAACAGTTGAAATGAAAGCTGCAGCCATAGCCTTGCGTTTGACACCAAATTGAACACATATATCAAGGCTTAGTGGGAACCACATTTTGGACCATAGCTCATTTATCGATATATATAGCGGAATATCGAACAGTTGAAATGAAAGCTGCAGCCATAGCCTTGCGTTTGACACCAAATTGAACACATATATCAAGGCTTAATGGGAACCACATTCTAACCCATAGCTCATTTATCGATAAATATAGCGAAATATCGAACAGTTGAAATGAAACTGCAGCCATAGCCTTGCGTTTGACACCAAATTGAACACATATACCAAGGCTTAATGGGAACCACATTTTAACACATAGCTCATTTATCGATATATATAGCGAAATATCGAACAGTTGAAATGAAAGCTGCAGCCATAGCCTTGCGTTTGACACCAAATTGAACACATATATCAAGGCTTAATGGGAACCACATTTTACCCCATACCTCATTTATGGATATATATAGCGAAATATCGAACAGTGGAAATGAAAGCTGCAGCCATAGCCTTGCGTGTGACACCAAATTGAACACATATATCAAGGCTTAATGGGAACCACATTTTGACCCATAGCTCATTTATCGATATATATAGCGAAATATCCAACAGTTGAAATGAAAGCTGCAGCCACAGCCTTTCGTTTGACACCAAATTGAACACATATATCAAGGGTTAATGGGAACCACATTTTAACCCATAGCTCATTTATCGATATATATAGCGAAATATCCAACAGTTGAAATGAAAGCTGCAGCCATAGCCTTGCGTGTGACACCAAATTGAACACATATATCAAGGCTTAATGGGAACCACATTTTAACCCATAGCTCATTTATGGATATATATAGCGAAATATCGAACAGTGGAAATGAAAGCTGCAGCCATAGCCTTGCGTTTGACACCAAATTGAACACATATATCAAGGCTTAATGGGAACCACATTTTAACCCATAGCTCATTTATCGATATATATAGCGAAATATCGAACAGTTGAAATGAAAGTTGCAGCCATAGCCTTGCGTTTGACACCAAATTGAACACATATATCACGGTTTTATGGGAACCACATTTTGGCCCACAACTCATTTATCGATATATATAGCGTAATATCAAGCAGCTAAAATAAAAATAAAAACTGCAGCCATAGCCTTGCGTTTGACACCAAATTGAACACATATATCAAGGCTTAATGGGAACCACATTTTAACCCGTAGCTCATTTATGGATATATATAGCGAAATATCGAACAGATGAAATGAAAGCTGCAGCCATAGACTTGCGTTTGACACCAAATTGAACACATATATCAAGGCTTAATGGGAACCACATTTTAACCCATAGCTCATTTATCGATATATATAGCGAAATATCGAACAGTTGAAATGAAAGCTGCAGCCATAGCCTTGCGTTTGACACCAAATTGAACACATATATCAAGGCTTAATGGGAACCACATTTTAACCCATAGCTCATTTATGGATATACAGGGTGGCGCAAAAGTAATCTTCCGATGTTTTTTGGCTGTAATTCAAAAACAAAATGAAAAACTTTGATTCTTCTTGTGGATTATTTTTATTTGGTCTTTTAATTTTTTTTACATCAAGTCGAGAATATGATGTCATGTAAATGGCCCCGCCACAGTTGATTGTCATTTGAGCCCTTTTTATGGCATTTTCCATCACCTTGCAAATCGCCAAAACGGGAGATTAGGCACCCGGGAAATGCATCCTTCAGCATATCGGTTGGGGCACGTGCATTGTGTGCTGTTGAACCGTCTTGTTGGAACCACATGTTTTCCAATCCCAATTCGTCAAGTTGCGGCAAAAATAACTCGTTGATCAGTAGGCAAATCGCCAAAGCGGGAGATTAGGCGCCCGGGAAATGCATCCTTCAGCATATCGGTTGTGGCACGTGCAGTGTGTGCTGTTGCACCGTCTTGTTGGAACCACATGTTTTCCAATCCCAATTCATCAAGTTGCTGCAAAAAGAACTCGTTGACCAGTAGGCGTTGGACGGCCAGGAAATCTGCGACGAAATTCACGTTGTGCCAAAGTCACCGACCGATTATTGGTCAAATAAATAGTCAGCAATATTCCACGTTCTGGAGCAGTGTAGCGGAACATTGTTTATTAACGTGTATTTTGCATGTGTCAAAACAGAATTGATTTTAGGGCCCAATCGCAAAATTTATAGCATTTTCTGATAGGAAGATTACTTTTGCGCCACATTGTATATAGCGAAATATCGAACAGTTGAAATGAAAGTTGCACATTTTAACCCATAGCTCATTTATCGATATATATAGCGAAATATCGAACAGTTGAAATAAAAGTTGCAGCCATAGCCTTGCGTTTGACACCAAATTGAACACATATATCACGGTTTTATGGGAACCACATTTTGGCCCATAACTCATTTATCGATAATTATAGCGTAATATCAAGCAGCTAAAATACAAATAAAAACTGCGGCCATGCCCTTTCGTTTGACACCCAAATTGAACACATATATCAAAGTTTAATGGGAACCACATTTTAACCCATATCTCATTTATCGATATATATAGCGAAATATCGAACAGTTGAAATGAAAGCTGCAGCCATAGCCTTGCGTTTGACACCAAATTGAACACATATATCAAGGCTTAATGGGAACCACATTTTAACCCATAGCTCATTTATCGATATATATAGCGAAA
Organism: Sphenella marginata; assembly: GCA_951509765.1. Lineage (NCBI taxonomy): Eukaryota > Metazoa > Arthropoda > Insecta > Diptera > Tephritidae > Sphenella > Sphenella marginata. Next base: position 41,465,665 of record OX608083.1, read on the forward strand.
TATCGAACAGTTGAAATAAAAGTTGCAGCCATAGCCTTGCGTTTGACACCAAATTGAACACATATATCACGGTTTTATGGGAACCACATTTTGGCCCATAACTCATTTATCGATAAATATAGCGTAATATCAAGCAGCTAAAATACAAATAAAAACTGCGGCCATGCCCTTTCGTTTGACACCCAAATTGAACACATATATCAAAGTTTAATGGGAACCACATTTTAACCCATATCTCATTTATCGATATATATAGCGAAATATCGAACAGTTGAAATGAAAGCTGCAGCCATAGCCTTGCGTTTGACACCAAATTGAACACATATATCACGGTTTTATGGGAACCACATTTTGGCCCATAACTCATTTATCGATAAATATTTCGTAATATCAAGCAGCTAAAATAAAAATAAAAACTGCGGTCATGCCCTTTCGTTTGGCACCCAAATTGAACACATATATCAAAGTTTAATGGGAACCACATTTTAACCCATAGCTCATTTATCGATATATATAGCGAAATATCGAACAGTTGAAATGAAAGCTGCAGCCATAGCCTTGCGTTTGACACCAAATTTAACACATATATCAAGGCTTAATGGGAACCACATTTTAACCCATAGCTCATTTATCGATATATATAGCGAAATATCGAACGGTTGAAATGAAAGCTGCAGCCATAGCCTTGCGTTTGACACCAAATTGAACACATATATCAAGGCTTAGTGGGAACTACATTTTGGACCATAGCTCATTTATCGATATATATAGCGAAATATCGAACAGTTGAAATGAAAGCTGCAGCCATAGCCTTGCGTTTGACACCAAATTGAACACATATATCAAGGCTTAATGGGAACCACATTTAAACCCATAGCTCATTTATCGATATCTATAGCGAAATATCGAACAGTTGAGATGAAAGCTGCAGCCATAGCCTTGCGTTTGACACCAAATTGAACACATATATCAAGGCTTAATGGGAACCACATTTTAACCCATAGCTCATTTATCGATATATAGAGCGAAATATCGAACAGTTGAAATGAAAGCTGCAGCCATAACCTTGCGTTTGACACCAAATTGAACACATATATCAAGGCTTAATGGGAACCACATTTTAACCCAAGGCTCATTTGTCGATATATATAGCGAAATATCGAACAGTTGAAATGAAAGCTGCAGCCATAGCCTTGCGTTTGACACCAAATTGAACACATATATCAAGGCTTAATGGGAACCACATTTTAACCCATAGCTCATTTATCGATATATATACCGAAATATCGAACAGTTGAAATGAAACTGCAGCCATAGCCTCGCGTTTGGCACCAAATTGAACACATATATCAAGGCTTAATGAGAACCACATTTTAACCTATAGCTCATGTATCGATATATAAGCTGCAGCCATAGCCTTGCGTTTGGCACCAAATTGAACACATATATCAAGGCTTAATGGGAACCACATTTTAACCCATAGCTCATTTATCGATATATATAGCGAAATATCGAACAGTTGAAATGAAAGCTGCAGCCAAAGCCTTGCGTTTGACACCAAATTGAACACATATATCAAGGCTTAATGGGAACCACATTTTGGACCATAGCTCATTTATCGATATATATAGCGAAATATCGAACAGTTGAAATGAAAGCTGCAGCCATAGCCTTGCGTTTGACACCAAATTGAACACATATGTCAAGGCTTAATGAGAACCACATTTTAAGCTATAGCTCGTGTATCGATATATATAGCGAAATATCGAACAGTTGAAATGAAAGCTGCAGCCATAGCCTTGCGTTTGACACCAAATTGAACACATATATCAAGGCTTAATGAGAACCACATTTTAAGCTATAGCTCATGTATCGATATATATAGCGAAATATCGAACAGTTGAAATGAAAGCTGTAGCCATAGCCTTGCGTTTGACACCAAATTGAACACATATATCAAGGCTTAATGGGAACCACATTTTAGCCCATAGCTCATTTATCGATATATATAGCGAAATATCGAACAGTTGAAATGAAAGCTGCAGCCAAAGCCTTGCGTTTGACACCAAATTGAACACATATATCAAGGCTTAATGAGAACCACATTTTAAGCTATAGCTCATTTATCGATATATATAGCGAAATATCGAACAGTTGAAATGAAAGCTGCAGCCAAAGCCTTGCGTTTGACACCAAATTGAACACATATATCAAGGCTTAATGAGAACCACATTTTAAGCTATAGCTCATTTATCGATATATATAGCGAAATATCGAACAGTTGAAATAAAAGTTGCAGCCATAGCCTTGCGTTTGACACCAAATTTAACACATATATCAAGGCTTAATGGGAACAACATTTTAACCCATAGCTCATTTATCGATATATATAGCGAAATATCGAACGGTTGAAATGAAAGCTGCAGCCATAGCCTTGCGTTTGACACCAAATTGAACACATATATCAAGGCTTAGTGGGAACTACATTTTGGACCATAGCTCATTTATCGATATATATAGCGAAATATCGAACAGTTGAAATGAAAGCTGCAGCCATAGCCTTGCGTTTGACACCAAATTGAACACATATATCAAGGCTTAATGGGAGCCACGTTTTAACCCATAGCTCATTTATCGATATATATAACGAAATATCGAACAGTTGAAATGAAAGCTGCAGCCATAGCCTTGCGTTTGACACCAAATTGAACACATATATCAAGGCTTAATGGGAACCACATTTTAACCCATAGCTCATTTATCGATATATATAGCGAAATATCGAACAGTTGAAATAAAAGTTGCAGCCATAGCCTTGCGTTTGACACCAAATTGAACACATATATCAAGGCTTAATGAGAACCACATTTTAAGCTATAGCTCATTTATCGATATATATAGCGAAATATCGAACAGTTGAAATGAAAGCTGCAGCCATAGCCTTGCGTTTGACACCAAATTGAACACATATATCAAGGCTTAATGGGAACCACATTTTACCCCATACCTCATTTATGGATATATATAGCGAAATATCGAACAGTGGAAATGAAAGCTGCAGCCATAGCCTTGCGTGTGACACCAAATTGAACACATATATCAAGGCTTAATGGGAACCACATTTTGACCCATAGCTCATTTATCGATATATATAGCGAAATATCCAACAGTTGAAATGAAAGCTGCAGCCACAGCCTTTCGTTTGACACCAAATTGAACACATATATCAAGGCTTAATGGGAACAACATTTTAACCCATAGCTCATTTATCGATATATATAGCGAAATATCGAACAGTTGAAATGAAAGCTGCAGCCAAAGCCTTGCGTTTGACACCAAATTGAACACATATATCAAGGCTTAATGAGAACCACATTTTAACCTATAGCTCATGTATCGATATATAAGCTGCAGCCATAGCCTTGCGTTTGGCACCAAATTGAACACATATATCAAGGCTTAATGGGAACCACATTTTAACCCATAGCTCATTTATCGATATATATAGCGAAATATCGAACAGTTGAAATGAAAGCTGCAGCCAAAGCCTTGCGTTTGACACCAAATTGAACACATATATCAAGGCTTAATGAGAACCACATTTTAACCTATAGCTCATGTATCGATATATAAGCTGCAGCCATAGCCTTGCGTTTGACACCAAATTGAACACATATATCAAGGCTTAATGGGAACCACATTTTAACCCATAGCTCATTTATCGATATATATACCGAAATATCGAACAGTTGAAATGAAACTGCAGCCATAGCCTCGCGTTTGGCACCAAATTGAACACATATATCAAGGCTTAATGAGAACCACATTTTAACCTATAGCTCATGTATCGATATATAAGCTGCAGCCATAGCCTTGCGTTTGGCACCAAATTGAACACATATATCAAGGCTTAATGGGAACCACATTTTAACCCATAGCTCATTTATCGATATATATAGCGAAATATCGAACAGTTGAAATGAAAGCTGCAGCCAAAGCCTTGCGTTTGACACCAAATTGAACACATATATCAAGGCTTAATGGGAACCACATTTTGGACCATAGCTCATTTATCGATATATATAGCGAAATATCGAACAGTTGAAATGAAAGCTGCAGCCATAGCCTTGCGTTTGACACCAAATTGAACACATATGTCAAGGCTTAATGAGAACCACATTTTAAGCTATAGCTCGTGTATCGATATATATAGCGAAATATCGAACAGTTGAAATGAAAGCTGCAGCCATAGCCTTGCGTTTGACACCAAATTGAACACATATATCAAGGCTTAATGAGAACCACATTTTAAGCTATAGCTCATGTATCGATATATATAGCGAAATATCGAACAGTTGAAATGAAAGCTGTAGCCATAGCCTTGCGTTTGACACCAAATTGAACACATATATCAAGGCTTAATGGGAACCACATTTTAGCCCATAGCTCATTTATCGATATATATAGCGAAATATCGAACAGTTGAAATGAAAGCTGCAGCCAAAGCCTTGCGTTTGACACCAAATTGAACACATATATCAAGGCTTAATGAGAACCACATTTTAAGCTATAGCTCATTTATCGATATATATAGCGAAATATCGAACAGTTGAAATGAAAGCTGCAGCCAAAGCCTTGCGTTTGACACCAAATTGAACACATATATCAAGGCTTAATGAGAACCACATTTTAAGCTATAGCTCATTTATCGATATATATAGCGAAATATCGAACAGTTGAAATAAAAGTTGCAGCCATAGCCTTGCGTTTGACACCAAATTTAACACATATATCAAGGCTTAATGGGAACAACATTTTAACCCATAGCTCATTTATCGATATATATAGCGAAATATCGAACGGTTGAAATGAAAGCTGCAGCCATAGCCTTGCGTTTGACACCAAATTGAACACATATATCAAGGCTTAGTGGGAACTACATTTTGGACCATAGCTCATTTATCGATATATATAGCGAAATATCGAACAGTTGAAATGAAAGCTGCAGCCATAGCCTTGCGTTTGACACCAAATTGAACACATATATCAAGGCTTAATGGGAGCCACGTTTTAACCCATAGCTCATTTATCGATATATATAACGAAATATCGAACAGTTGAAATGAAAGCTGCAGCCATAGCCTTGCGTTTGACACCAAATTGAACACATATATCAAGGCTTAATGGGAACCACATTTTAACCCATAGCTCATTTATCGATATATATAGCGAAATATCGAACAGTTGAAATAAAAGTTGCAGCCATAGCCTTGCGTTTGACACCAAATTGAACACATATATCAAGGCTTAATGAGAACCACATTTTAAGCTATAGCTCATTTATCGATATATATAGCGAAATATCGAACAGTTGAAATGAAAGCTGCAGCCATAGCCTTGCGTTTGACACCAAATTGAACACATATATCAAGGCTTAATGGGAACCACATTTTGGACCATAGCTCATTTATCGATATATATAGCGAAATATCGAACAGTTGAAATGAAAGCTGCAGCCATAGCCTTGCGTTTGACACCAAATTGAACACATATATCAAGGCTTAATGGGAACCACATTCTAACCCATAGCTCATTTATCGATAAATATAGCGAAATATCGAACAGTTGAAATGAAACTGCAGCCATAGCCTTGCGTTTGACACCAAATTGAACACATATACCAAGGCTTAATGGGAACCACATTTTAACACATAGCTCATTTATCGATATATATAGCGAAATATCGAACAGTTGAAATGAAAGCTGCAGCCATAGCCTTGCGTTTGACACCAAATTGAACACATATATCAAGGCTTAATGGGAACCACATTTTACCCCATACCTCATTTATGGATATATATAGCGAAATATCGAACAGTGGAAATGAAAGCTGCAGCCATAGCCTTGCGTGTGACACCAAATTGAACACATATATCAAGGCTTAATGGGAACCACATTTTGACCCATAGCTCATTTATCGATATATATAGCGAAATATCCAACAGTTGAAATGAAAGCTGCAGCCACAGCCTTTCGTTTGACACCAAATTGAACACATATATCACGGTTTTATGGGAACCACATTTTGGCCCATAACTCATTTATCGATAAATATGGCGTAATATCAAGCAGCTAAAATACAAATAAAAGCTGCGGCCATGCCCTTTCGTTTGACACCCAAATTGAACACATATATCAAAGTTTAATGGGAACCACATTTTAACCCATAGCTCATTTATCGATATATATAGCGAAATATCGAACAGTTGAAATGAAAGCTGCAGCCATAGCCTTGCGTTTGACACCAAATTGAACACATATATCAAGGCTTAATGGGAACCACATTTTAACCCATAGCTCATTTATCGATATATATAGCGAAATATCGAACAGTTGAAATAAAAGTTGCAGCCATAGCCTTGCGTTTGACACCAAATTGAACACATATATCACGGTTTTATGGGAACCACATTTTGGCCCATAACTCATTTATCGATAAATATGGCGTAATATCAAGCAGCTAAAATACAAATAAAAACTGCGGCCATGCCCTTTCGTTTGACACCCAAATTGAACACATATATCAAAGTTTAATGGGAACCACATTTTAACCCATATCTCATTTATCGATATATATAGCGAAATATCGAACAGTTGAAATGAAAGCTGCAGCCATAGCCTTGCGTTTGACACCAAATTGAACACATATATCACGGTTTTATGGGAACCACATTTTGGCCCATAACTCATTTATCGATAAATATTTCGTAATATCAAGCAGCTAAAATAAAAATAAAAACTGCGGTCATGCCCTTTCGTTTGGCACCCAAATTGAACACATATATCAAAGTTTAATGGGAACCACATTTTAACCCATAGCTCATTTATCGATATATATAGCGAAATATCGAACAGTTGAAATGAAAGCTGCAGCCATAGCCTTGCGTTTGACACCAAATTTAACACATATATCAAGGCTTAATGGGAACCACATTTTAACCCATAGCTCATTTATCGATATATATAGCGAAATATCGAACGGTTGAAATGAAAGCTGCAGCCATAGCCTTGCGTTTGACACCAAATTGAACACATATATCAAGGCTTAGTGGGAACTACATTTTGGACCATAGCTCATTTATCGATATATATAGCGAAATATCGAACAGTTGAAATGAAAGCTGCAGCCATAGCCTTGCGTTTGACACCAAATTGAACACATATATCAAGGCTTAATGGGAACCACATTTTAACCCATAGCTCATTTATCGATATCTATAGCGAAATATCGAACAGTTGAGATGAAAGCTGCAGCCATAGCCTTGCGTTTGACACCAAATTGAACACATATATCAAGGCTTAATGGGAACCACATTTTAACCCATAGCTCATTTATCGATATATAGAGCGAAATATCGAACAGTTGAAATGAAAGCTGCAGCCATAACCTTGCGTTTGACACCAAATTGAACACATATATCAAGGCTTAATGGGAAGCACATTTTAACCCAAGGCTTATTTGTCGATATATATAGCGAAATATCGAACAGTTGAAATGAAAGCTGCAGCCATAGCCTTGCGTTTGACACCAAATTGAACACATATATCAAGGCTTAATGGGAACCACATTTTAACCCATAGCTCATTTATCGATATATATACCGAAATATCGAACAGTTGAAATGAAACTGCAGCCATAGCCTCGCGTTTGGCACCAAATTGAACACATATATCAAGGCTTAATGAGAACCACATTTTAACCTATAGCTCATGTATCGATATATAAGCTGCAGCCATAGCCTTGCGTTTGACACCAAATTGAACACATATATCAAGGCTTAATGGGAACCACATTTTAACCCATAGCTCATTTATCGATATATATAGCGAAATATCGAACAGTTGAAATGAAAGCTGCAGCCAAAGCCTTGCGTTTGACACCAAATTGAACACATATATCAAGGCTTAATGAGAACCACATTTGATATATAGCGAAATATCGAACAGTTGAAATGAAAGCTGCAGCCATAGCCTTGCGTTTGACACCAAATTGAACACATATATCAAGGCTTAATGGGAACCACATTTGGACCATAGCTCATTTATCGATATATATAGCGAAATATCGAACAGTTGAAATGAAAGCTGCAGCCATAGCCTTGCGTTTGACACCAAATTGAACACATATATCAAGGCTTAATGAGAACCACATTTTAAGCTATAGCTCGTGTATCGATATATATAGCGAAATATCGAACAGTTGAAATGAAAGCTGCAGCCATAGCCTTGCGTTTGACACCAAATTGAACACATATATCAAGGCTTAATGAGAACCACATTGTAAGCTATAGCTCATGTATCGATATATATAGCGAAATATCGAACAGTTGAAATGAAAGCTGTAGCCATAGCCTTGCGTTTGACACCAAATTGAACACATATATCAAGGCTTAATGGGAACCACATTTTAGCCCATAGCTCATTTATCGATATATATAGCGAAATATCGAACAGTTGAAATGAAAGCTGCAGCCAAAGCCTTGCGTTTGACACCAAATTGAACACATATATCAAGGCTTAATGAGAACCACATTTTAAGCTATAGCTCATTTATCGATATATATAGCGAAATATCGAACAGTTGAAATGAAAGCTGCAGCCATAGCCTTGCGTTTGACACCAAATTGAAAACATATATCAAGGCTTAGTGGGAACCACATTTTGGACCATAGCTCATTTATCGATATATATAGCGGAATATCGAACAGTTGAAATGAAAGCTGCAGCCATAGCCTTGCGTTTGACACCAAATTGAAAACATATATCAAGGCTTAATGGGAACCACATTCTAACCCATAGCTCATTTATCGATAAATATAGCGAAATATCGAACAGTTGAAATGAAACTGCAGCCATAGCCTTGCGTTTGACACCAAATTGAACACATATACCAAGGCTTAATGGGAACCACATTTTAACACATAGCTCATTTATCGATATATATAGCGAAATATCGAACAGTTGAAATGAAAGCTGCAGCCATAGCCTTGCGTTTGACACCAAATTGAACACATATATCAAGGCTTAATAGGAACCACATTTTACCCCATACCTCATTTATGGATATATATAGCGAAATATCGAACAGTGGAAATGAAAGCTGCAGCCATAACCTTGCGTGTGACACCAAATTGAACACATATATCAAGGCTTAATGGGAACCACATTTTGACCCATAGCTTATTTATCGATATATATAGCGAAATATCCAACAGTTGAAATGAAAGCTGCAGCCACAGCCTTTCGTTTGACACCAAATTGAACACATATATCACGGTTTTATGGGAACCACATTTTGGCCCATAGCTCATTTATCGATAAATATGGCGTAATATCAAGCAGCTAAAATACAAATAAAAGCTGCGGCCATGCCCTTTCGTTTGACACCCAAATTGAACACATATATCAAAGTTTAATGGGAACCACATTTTAACCCATAGCTCATTTATCGATATATATAGCGAAATATCGAACAGTTGAAATGAAAGCTGCAGCCATAGCCTTTCGTTTGACACCAAATTGAACACATATATCAAGGCTTAATGGGAACCACATTTTAACCCATAGCTCATTTATCGATATATATAGCGAAATATCGAACAGTTGAAATGAAAGCTGCAGCCATAGACTTGCGTTTGACACCAAATTGAACACATATATCAAGGCTTAATGGGAACCACATTTTAACCCATAGCTCATTTATCGATATATATAGCGAAATATCGAACAGTTGAAATGAAAGCTGCAGCTATAGCCTTTCGTTTGACACCAAATTGAACACATATATCACGGTTTTATGGGAACCACATTTTGGCCCATAACTCATTTATCGATATATATAGCGAAATATCGAACAGTTGAAATGAAAGCTGCAGCCACAGCCTTGCGTTTGACACCAAATTGAACACATATATCAAGGCTTAATGGGAACCACATTTTAACCCATAGCTCATTTATCGATATATATAGCGAAATATCGAACAGTTGAAATGAAAGCTGCAGCCATAGACTTGCGTTTGACACCAAATTGAACACATATATCAAGGCTTAATGAGAACCACATTTTAAGCTATAGCTCGTGTATCGATATATATAGCGAAATATCGAACAGTTGAAATGAAAGCTGCAGCCATAGCCTTGCGTTTGACACCAAATTGAACACATATATCAAGGCTTAATGGGAACCACATTTTAACCCATAGCTCATTTATCGATATATATAGCGAAATATCGAACAGTTGAAATGAAAGCTGCAGCCATAGCCTTGCGTTTGACACCAAATTGAACACATATATCAAGGCTTAATGGGAACCACATTTTAGCCCATAGCTCATTTATCGATATATATAGCGAAATATCGAACAGTTGAAATGAAAGCTGCAGCCAAAGCCTTGCGTTTGACACCAAATTGAACACATATATCAAGGCTTAATGGGAACCACATTTTAACCCATAGCTCATTTATCGATATATATAGCGAAATATCGAACAGTTGAAATGAAAGCTGCAGCCATAGCCTTTCGTTTGACACCAAATTGAACACATATATCACGGTTTTATGGGAACCACATTTTGGCCCATAACTCATTTATCGATATATATAGCGAAATATCGAACAGTTGAAATGAAAGCTGCAGCCATAGCCTTTCGTTTGACACCAAATTGAACACATATATCACGGTTTTATGGGAACCACATTTTGGCCCATAGCTCATTTATCGATATATATAGCGAAATATCGAACAGTTGAAATGAAAGCTGCAGCCAAAGCCTTGCGTTTGACACCAAATTGAACACATATATCAAGGCTTAATGAGAACCACATTTTAAGCTATAGCTCATGTATCGATATATATAGCGAAATATCGAACAGTTGAAATGAAAGCTGTAGCCATAGCCTTGCGTTTGACACCAAATTGAACACATATATCAAGGCTTAATGGGAACCACATTTCAGCCCATAGCTCATTTATCGATATATATAGCGAAATATCGAACAGTTGAAATGAAAGCTGCAGCCATAGCCTTGCGTTTGACACCAAAGTGAACACATATATCAAGGCTTAGTGGGAACCACATTTTGGACCATAGCTCATTTATCGATATATATAGCGAAATATCGAACAGTTGAAATGAAAGCTGCAGCCATAGCCTTGCGTTTGACACCAAATTGAACACATATATCACGGTTTTATGGGAACCACATTTTGGCCCATAACTCATTTATCGATATATATAGCGAAATATCGAACAGTTGAAATGAAAGCTGCAGCCATAGCCTTGCGTTTGACACCAAATTGAACACATATATCAAGGCTTAATGAGAACCACATTTTAAGCTATAGCTCATGTATCGATATATATAGCGAAATATCGAACAGTTGAAATGAAAGCTGTAGCCATAGCCTTGCGTTTGACACCAAATTGAACACATATATCAAGGCTTAATGAGAACCACATTTTAAGCTATAGCTCATTTATCGATATATATAGCGAAATATCGAACAGTTGAAATGAAAGCTGCAGCCATAGCCTTGCGTTTGACACCAAATTGAACACATATATCAAGGCTTAGTGGGAACCACATTTTGGACCATAGCTTATTTATCGATATATATAGCGAAATATCGAACAGTTGAAATGAAAGCTGCAGCCATAGCCTTGCGTTTGACACCAAATTGAACACATATATCACGGTTTTATGGGAACGACATTTTGGACCATAGCTTATTTATCGATATATATAGCGAAATATCGAACAGTTGAAATGAAAGCTGCAGCCATAGCCTTGCGTTTGACACCAAATTGAACACATATATCACGGTTTTATGGGAACCACATTTTGGCCCATAACTCATTTATCGATATATATAGCGAAATATCGAACAGTTGAAATGAAAGCTGCAGCCATAGCCTTGCGTTTGACACCAAATTGAACACATATACCAAGGCTTAATGGGAACCACATTCTAACCCATAGCTCATTTATCGATAAATATAGCGAAATATCGAACAGTTGAAATGAAACTGCAGCCATAGCCTTGCGTTTGACACCAAATTGAACACATATACCAAGGCTTAATGGGAACCACATTCTAACCCATAGCTCATTTATCGATAAATATAGCGAAATATCGAACAGTTGAAATGAAACTGCAGCCATAGCCTTGCGTTTGACACCAAATTGAACACATATACCAAGGCTTAATGGGAACCACATTCTAACCCATAGCTCATTTATCGATAAATATAGCGAAATATCGAACAGTTGAAATGAAACTGCAGCCATAGCCTTGCGTTTGACACCAAATTGAACACATATACCAAGGCTTAATGGGAACCACATTCTAACCCATAGCTCATTTATCGATAAATATAGCGAAATATCGAACAGTTGAAATGAAACTGCAGCCATAGCCTTGCGTTTGACACCAAATTGAACACATATACCAAGGCTTAATGGGAACCACATTCTAACCCATAGCTCATTTATCGATAAATATAGCGAAATATCGAACAGTTGAAATGAAACTGCAGCCATAGCCTTGCGTTTGACACCAAATTGAACACATATACCAAGGCTTAATGGGAACCACATTTTAACACATAGCTCATTTATCGATATATATAGCGAAATATCGAACAGTTGAAATGAAAGCTGCAGCCATAGCCTTGCGTTTGACACCAAATTGAACACATATACCAAGGCTTAATGGGAACCACATTTTAACACATAGCTCATTTATCGATATATATAGCGAAATATCGAACAGTTGAAATGAAAGCTGCAGCCATAGCCTTGCGTTTGACACCAAATTGAACACATATATCAAAGTTTAATGGGAACCACATTCTAACCCATAGCTCATTTATCGATAAATATAGCGAAATATCGAACAGTTGAAATGAAACTGCAGCCATAGCCTTGCGTTTGACACCAAATTGAACACATATACCAAGGCTTAATGGGAACCACATTTTAACACATAGCTCATTTATCGATATATATAGCGAAATATCGAACAGTTGAAATGAAACTGCAGCCATAGCCTTGCGTTTGACACCAAATTGAACACATATACCAAGGCTTAATGGGAACCACATTCTAACCCATAGCTCATTTATCGATAAATATAGCGAAATATCGAACAGTTGAAATGAAACTGCAGCCATAGCCTTGCGTTTGACACCAAATTGAACACATATACCAAGGCTTAATGGGAACCACATTTTAACACATAGCTCATTTATCGATATATATAGCGAAATATCGAACAGTTGAAATGAAACTGCAGCCATAGCCTTGCGTTTGACACCAAATTGAACACATATACCAAGGCTTAATGGGAACCACATTTTAACACATAGCTCATTTATCGATATATATAGCGAAATATCGAACAGTTGAAATGAAAGCTGCAGCCATAGCCTTGCGTTTGACACCAAATTGAACACATATATCAAGGCTTAATGAGAACCACATTTTAAGCTATAGCTCATGTATCGATATATATAGCGAAATATCGAACAGTTGAAATGAAAGCTGTAGCCATAGCCTTGCGTTTGACACCAAATTGAACACATATATCAAGGCTTAATGAGAACCACATTTTAAGCTATAGCTCATTTATCGATATATATAGCGAAATATCGAACAGTTGAAATGAAAGCTGCAGCCATAGCCTTGCGTTTGACACCAAATTGAACACATATATCAAGGCTTAGTGGGAACCACATTTTGGACCATAGCTCATTTATCGATATATATAGCGGAATATCGAACAGTTGAAATGAAAGCTGCAGCCATAGCCTTGCGTTTGACACCAAATTGAACACATATATCAAGGCTTAATGGGAACCACATTCTAACCCATAGCTCATTTATCGATAAATATAGCGAAATATCGAACAGTTGAAATGAAACTGCAGCCATAGCCTTGCGTTTGACACCAAATTGAACACATATACCAAGGCTTAATGGGAACCACATTCTAACCCATAGCTCATTTATCGATAAATATAGCGAAATATCGAACAGTTGAAATGAAACTGCAGCCATAGCCTTGCGTTTGACACCAAATTGAACACATATACCAAGGCTTAATGGGAACCACATTTTAACACATAGCTCATTTATCGATATATATAGCGAAATATCGAACAGTTGAAATGAAAGCTGCAGCCATAGCCTTGCGTTTGACACCAAATTGAACACATATACCAAGGCTTAATGGGAACCACATTTTAACACATAGCTCATTTATCGATATACATATATAGCGAAATATCGAACAGTTGAAATGAAAGCTGCAGCCATAGCCTTGCGTTTGACACCAAATTGAACACATATATCAAGGCTTAATGGGAACCACATTTTACCCCATACCTCATTTATGGATATATATAGCGAAATATCGAACAGTGGAAATGAAAGCTGCAGCCATAGCCTTGCGTGTGACACCAAATTGAACACATATATCAAGGCTTAATGGGAACCACATTTTGACCCATAGCTCATTTATCGATATATATAGCGAAATATCCAACAGTTGAAATGAAAGCTGCAGCCACAGCCTTTCGTTTGACACCAAATTGAACACATATATCACGGTTTTATGGGAACCACATTTTGGCCCATAACTCATTTATCGATAAATATGGCGTAATATCAAGCAGCTAAAATACAAATAAAAGCTGCGGCCATGCCCTTTCGTTTGACACCCAAATTGAACACATATATCAAAGTTTAATGGGAACCACATTTTAACCCATAGCTCATTTATCGATATAAGGTAAATGTCCATAATTTCGTGGTACTAAGGAATTTTCTGACTTTCTACCTCTCTTGCGTAAAAACGGATGAAGGAAAACTAAAAAAGTAAATTTTTCCCATTGAGTTGATCTATTAAGATAGCTTTCCATTTAATTTCAAACAAAACTAACAAATGTTTTATTTTATATAAATAAAAATGTGTGAGTACCTCAAATGTCCCTAACTTCGTGGCAAAAATTTTCTGATGTACCTAACTTCGTGGTAAAGTGTCCCTAATTTCGTGGTATTTGGTTAAACTCTAATTTTATGGAAAATGAAAGTTATTTTAAACGCAAATTCCTAAAATTTATTAATTAAAATTTATGTTCAAAAATTTCAAATTTTAAATAATTTTTTTATTGTTATTGTATTTATGAAAAGAAAGCGTTTTAAGACGAAGTAAGTATTGATTTGTTTAGTACTTAGTAATCAATTGATTAGACGGATTTTTTAATTGTTAATGATTACTTCAATTGGTTTTTGAGAAAAGGCAATTAGTAATTGATTGCGATTGAAAAAATAAAAAAAAAAACCAATAAAAAAAAATTTATTTAACTGATGTAATTTGTTA
Organism: Sphenella marginata; assembly: GCA_951509765.1. Classification (NCBI taxonomy): domain Eukaryota; kingdom Metazoa; phylum Arthropoda; class Insecta; order Diptera; family Tephritidae; genus Sphenella; species Sphenella marginata. The sequence goes on from OX608083.1 coordinate 41,481,108, forward strand.
CTTTTCTCAAAATTTCTTTTATTTATTATTACTAAAAATGTTTTTTTTTTTAATTTTTGTGTTTTTTTTGGTCTTTTAAGTTTTTTTATTTTTAAACAAAATAAATAATTAAAAAAAAATAGTTTTAAAACAAAAATAAACAATAAAAAAAATTAGTTCAATAATTGATGTACCTTATTATTTTTTATTATTTCAAAAAATGTTTTTTTTTTTTAATTTTTTTGGTATATTTTTAATTTATTTGTATTTTTTTAATTTTTATTTTTTTTAAATTTAATTTGGTTTTTTTATTCTTTTTTTTAATTTATTGGTTTCTTGTTAACAATGTATCTAAATGCGCAGTATACCACGAAATTAGGGGCATGCGATAAAATTGATGTAGGTAATTTCGTGGTATCGCTTTAAGCGGTAATATGAGTTTTATATTTAAATTTTTTTGTTTATTATCGCTATTCATTCATAACAAAAGCAAAAAAGTATAAATCTTGACATATTTTTTTAAATTAAATCAAAATTTATTGAATAAACAAAAGTTCTATAATGCCATTATTTCGTTAAAATGTTGTGCTACGCAGAGCTTTTCGATTAAAATATTGACGAATGGGTTAATAAAAGTGTACCACGAAATTACGCCAAAATCTTCCTCAGGGGTCTATTTAATAATTAAAATACTTAAAATAATAGGGTATCCTATGAAATGTGAAAGAAAATAAGGAAAACATAAAGTATTATATTCCCCTAATTTCGTGGGTACCACGAAATTAGGTACATCACAAAAAACATGTGTCCCTAAATTCGTGGTATTTAAATATTAAATAAAATGTAAATGAAAAGTTATTGAAATAAGTTTTGCAGTACTAAAAACGTTTAAGAAATGTTAAATAAAACCAAAAAAATTATCATCAAAAAAAATAATTTAAAGATACAATTTTTACAGGCTTAACAAAATCTACTGGTCTCCTTAACAGTTTCCTTAAGAGGCCTTCCTACAAAAGGCTCATTTTATGAGCTTCCAACTTTATAATGCTTGTTATTTAATAGGTTAAATTTTGAAAAATTTGCAAAATATCCATTATTACACCCGAAAAGTTAATCTTTATTATGAAATTTTCAGTTTTAAAAAAAACTCGCCAAATTCCTTGTTTGAAAGAAAATATCGAAATACCACGAAATAACGTACTACCACGAAATTATGGACATTTACCTTATATAGCGAAATATCGAACAGTTGAAATGAAAGCTGCAGCCATAGCCTTGCGTTTGACACCAAATTGAACACATATATCAAGGCTTAATGGGAACCACATTTTAACCCATAGCTCATTTATCGATATATATAGCGAAATATCGAACAGTTGAAATGAAAGCTGCAGCTATAGCCTTGCGTTTGACACCAAATTGAACACATATATCAAGGCTTAGTGGGAACCACATTTTGGACCATAGCTCATTTATCGATATATATAGCGAAATATCGAACAGTTGAAATGAAAGCTGCAGCCATAGCCTTGCGTTTGACACCAAATTGAACACATATATCACGGTTTTATGGGAACCACATTTTGGCCCATAACTCATTTATCGATATATATAGCGAAATATCGAACAGTTGAAATGAAAGCTGCAGCCATAGCCTTGCGTTTGACACCAAATAGAACACATATATCAAGGCTTAGTGGGAACCACATTTTGGACCAAAGCTCATTTATCGATATATATAGCGGAATATCGAACAGTTGAAATGAAAGCTGCAGCCATAGCCTTGCGTTTGACACCAAATTGAACACATATATCAAGGCTTAATGGGAACCACATTCTAACCCATAGCTCATTTATCGATAAATATAGCGAAATATCGAACAGTTGAAATGAAACTGCAGCCATAGCCTTGCGTTTGACACCAAATTGAACACATATACCAAGGCTTAATGGGAACCACATTTTAACACATAGCTCATTTATCGATATACATATATAGCGAAATATCGAACAGTTGAAATGAAAGCTGCAGCCATAGCCTTGCGTTTGACACCAAATTGAACACATATATCAAGGCTTAATGGGAACCACATTTTACCCCATACCTCATTTATGGATATATATAGCGAAATATCGAACAGTGGAAATGAAAGCTGCAGCCATAGCCTTGCGTGTGACACCAAATTGAACACATATATCAAGGCTTAATGGGAACCACATTTTGACCCATAGCTCATTTATCGATATATATAGCGAAATATCCAACAGTTGAAATGAAAGCTGCAGCCACAGCCTTTCGTTTGACACCAAATTGAACACATATATCACGGTTTTATGGGAACCACATTTTGGCCCATAACTCATTTATCGATAAATATGGCGTAATATCAAGCAGCTAAAATACAAATAAAAGCTGCGGCCATGCCCTTTCGTTTGACACCCAAATTGAACACATATATCAAAGTTTAATGGGAACCACATTTTAACCCATAGCTCATTTATCGATATAAGGTAAATGTCCATAATTTCGTGGTACTAAGGAATTTTCTGACTTTCTACCTCTCTTGCGTAAAAACGGATGAAGGAAAACTAAAAAAGTAAATTTTTCCCATTGAGTTGATCTATTAAGATAGCTTTCCATTTAATTTCAAACAAAACTAACAAATGTTTTATTTTATATAAATAAAAATGTGTGAGTACCTCAAATGTCCCTAACTTCGTGGCAAAAATTTTCTGATGTACCTAACTTCGTGGTAAAGTGTCCCTAATTTCGTGGTATTTGGTTAAACTCTAATTTTATGGAAAATGAAAGTTATTTTAAACGCAAATTCCTAAAATTTATTAATTAAAATTTATGTTCAAAAATTTCAAATTTTAAATAATTTTTTTATTGTTATTGTATTTATGAAAAGAAAGCGTTTTAAGACGAAGTAAGTATTGATTTGTTTAGTACTTAGTAATCAATTGATTAGACGGATTTTTTAATTGTTAATGATTACTTCAATTGGTTTTTGAGAAAAGGCAATTAGTAATTGATTGCGATTGAAAAAATAAAAAAAAAAAAACAATAAAAAAAAATTTATTTAACTGATGTAATTTGTTACTTTTCTCAAAATTTCTTTTATTTATTATTACTAAAAATGTTTTTTTTTTTTAATTTTTGTGTTTTTTTGGTCTTTTAAGTTTTTTTATTTTTAAACAAAATAAATAATTAAAAAAAAATAGTTTTAAAACAAAAATAAACAATAAAAAAAATTAGTTCAATAATTGATGTAGCTTATTATTTTTTATTATTTCAAAAAATGTTTTTTTTTTTTAATTTTTTTGGTATATTTTTAATTTATTTGTATTTTTTTAATTTTTATTTTTTTTAAATTTAATTTGGTTTTTTTATTCTTTTTTTTAATTTTTTGGTTTCTTGTTAACAATGTATCTAAATGCGCAGTATACCACGAAATTAGGGGCATGCGATAAAATTGATGTAGGTAATTTCGTGGTATCGCTTTAAGCGGTAATATGAGTTTTATATTTAAATTTTTTTGTTTATTATCGCTATTCATTCATAACAAAAGCAAAAAAGTATAAATCTTGACATATTTTTTTAAATTAAATCAAAATTTATTGAATAAACAAAAGTTCTATAATGCCATTATTTCGTTAAAATGTTGTGCTACGCAGAGCTTTTCGATTAAAATATTGACGAATGGGTTAATAAAAGTGTACCACGAAATTACGCCAAAATCTTCCTCAGGGGTCTATTTAATAATTAAAATACTTAAAATAATAGGGTATCCTATGAAATGTGAAAGAAAATAAGGAAAACATAAAGTATTATATTCCACGAAATTAGGTACATCACAAAAAACATGTGTCCCTAAATTCGTGGTATTTAAATATTAAATAAAATGTAAATGAAAAGTTATTGAAATAAGTTTTGCAGTACTAAAAACGTTTAAGAAATGTTAAATAAAACCAAAAAAATTATCATCAAAAAAAATAATTTAAAGATACAATTTTTACAGGCTTAACAAAATCTACTGGTCTCCTTAACAGTTTCCTTAAGAGGCCTTCCTACAAAAGGCTCATTTTATGAGCTTCCAACTTTATAATGCTTGTTATTTAATAGGTTAAATTTTGAAAAATTTGCAAAATATCCATTATTACACCCGAAAAGTTAATCTTTATTATGAAATTTTCAGTTTTAAAAAAAACTCGCCAAATTCCTTGTTTGAAAGAAAATATCGAAATACCACGAAATAACGTACTACCACGAAATTATGGACATTTACCTTATATAGCGAAATATCGAACAGTTGAAATGAAAGCTGCAGCCATAGCCTTGCGTTTGACACCAAATTGAACACATATATCAAGGCTTAATGGGAACCACATTTTAACCCATAGCTCATTTATCGATATATATAGCGAAATATCGAACAGTTGAAATGAAAGCTGCAGCTATAGCCTTGCGTTTGACACCAAATTGAACACATATATCAAGGCTTAGTGGGAACCACATTTTGGACCATAGCTCATTTATCGATATATATAGCGAAATATCGAACAGTTGAAATGAAAGCTGCAGCCATAGCCTTGCGTTTGACACCGAATTGAACACATATATCACGGTTTTATGGGAACCACATTTTGGCCCATAACTCATTTATCGATATATATAGCGAAATATCGAACAGTTGAAATGAAAGCTGCAGCCATAGCCTTGCGTTTGACACCAAATAGAACACATATATCAAGGCTTAGTGGGAACCACATTTTGGACCAAAGCTCATTTATCGATATATATAGCGGAATATCGAACAGTTGAAATGAAAGCTGCAGCCATAGCCTTGCGTTTGACACCAAATTGAACACATATATCAAGGCTTAATGGGAACCACATTCTAACCCATAGCTCATTTATCGATAAATATAGCGAAATATCGAACAGTTGAAATGAAACTGCAGCCATAGCCTTGCGTTTGACACCAAATTGAACACATATACCAAGGCTTAATGGGAACCACATTTTAACACATAGCTCATTTATCGATATACATATATAGCGAAATATCGAACAGTTGAAATGAAAGCTGCAGCCATAGCCTTGCGTTTGACACCAAATTGAACACATATATCAAGGCTTAATGGGAACCACATTTTACCCCATACCTCATTTATGGATATATATAGCGAAATATCGAACAGTGGAAATGAAAGCTGCAGCCATAGCCTTGCGTGTGACACCAAATTGAACACATATATCAAGGCTTAATGGGAACCACATTTTGACCCATAGCTCATTTATCGATATATATAGCGAAATATCCAACAGTTGAAATGAAAGCTGCAGCCACAGCCTTTCGTTTGACACCAAATTGAACACATATATCACGGTTTTATGGGAACCACATTTTGGCCCATAACTCATTTATCGATAAATATGGCGTAATATCAAGCAGCTAAAATACAAATAAAAGCTGCGGCCATGCCCTTTCGTTTGACACCCAAATTGAACACATATATCAAAGTTTAATGGGAACCACATTTTAACCCATAGCTCATTTATCGATATAAGGTAAATGTCCATAATTTCGTGGTACTAAGGAATTTTCTGACTTTCTACCTCTCTTGCGTAAAAACGGATGAAGGAAAACTAAAAAAGTAAATTTTTCCCATTGAGTTGATCTATTAAGATAGCTTTCCATTTAATTTCAAACAAAACTAACAAATGTTTTATTTTATATAAATAAAAATGTGTGAGTACCTCAAATGTCCCTAACTTCGTGGCAAAAATTTTCTGATGTACCTAACTTCGTGGTAAAGTGTCCCTAATTTCGTGGTATTTGGTTAAACTCTAATTTTATGGAAAATGAAAGTTATTTTAAACGCAAATTCCTAAAATTTATTAATTAAAATTTATGTTCAAAAATTTCAAATTTTAAATAATTTTTTTATTGTTATTGTATTTATGAAAAGAAAGCGTTTTAAGACGAAGTAAGTATTGATTTGTTTAGTACTTAGTAATCAATTGATTAGACGGATTTTTTAATTGTTAATGATTACTTCAATTGGTTTTTGAGAAAAGGCAATTAGTAATTGATTGCGATTGAAAAAATAAAAAAAAAAAAACAATAAAAAAAAATTTATGTAATTTGTTACTTTTCTCAAAATTTCTTTTATTTATTATTACTAAAAATGTTTTTTTTTTTTAATTTTTGTGTTTTTTTGGTCTTTTAAGTTTTTTTATTTTTAAACAAAATAAATAATTAAAAAAAAATAGTTTTAAAACAAAAATAAACAATAAAAAAAATTAGTTCAATAATTGATGTAGCTTATTATTTTTTATTATTTCAAAAAATGTTTTTTTTTTTTAATTTTTTTGGTATATTTTTAATTTATTTGTATTTTTTTAATTTTTATTTTTTTTAAATTTAATTTGGTTTTTTTATTCTTTTTTTTAATTTTTTGGTTTCTTGTTAACAATGTATCTAAATGCGCAGTATACCACGAAATTAGGGGCATGCGATAAAATTGATGTAGGTAATTTCGTGGTATCGCTTTAATATGAGTTTTATATTTAAATTTTTTTGTTTATTATCGCTATTCATTCATAACAAAAGCAAAAAAGTATAAATCTTGACATATTTTTTTAAATTAAATCAAAATTTATTGAATAAACAAAAGTTCTATAATGCCATTATTTCGTTAAAATGTTGTGCTACGCAGAGCTTTTCGATTAAAATATTGACGAATGGGTTAATAAAAGTGTACCACGAAATTACGCCAAAATCTTCCTCAGGGGTCTATTTAATAATTAAAATACTTAAAATAATAGGGTATCCTATGAAATGTGAAAGAAAATAAGGAAAACATAAAGTATTATATTCCACGAAATTAGGTACATCACAAAAAACATGTGTCCCTAAATTCGTGGTATTTAAATATTAAATAAAATGTAAATGAAAAGTTATTGAAATAAGTTTTGCAGTACTAAAAACGTTTAAGAAATGTTAAATAAAACCAAAAAAATTATCATCAAAAAAAATAATTTAAAGATACAATTTTTACAGGCTTAACAAAATCTACTGGTCTCCTTAACAGTTTCCTTAAGAGGCCTTCCTACAAAAGGCTCATTTTATGAGCTTCCAACTTTATAATGCTTGTTATTTAATAGGTTAAATTTTGAAAAATTTGCAAAATATCCATTATTACACCCGAAAAGTTAATCTTTATTATGAAATTTTCAGTTTTAAAAAAAACTCGCCAAATTCCTTGTTTGAAAGAAAATATCGAAATACCACGAAATAACGTACTACCACGAAATTATGGACATTTACCTTATATAGCGAAATATCGAACAGTTGAAATGAAAGCTGCAGCCATAGCCTTGCGTTTGACACCAAATTGAACACATATATCAAGGCTTAATGGGAACCACATTTTAACCCATAGCTCATTTATCGATATATATAGCGAAATATCGAACAGTTGAAATGAAAGCTGCAGCCATAGACTTGCGTTTGACACCAAATTGAACACATATATCAAGGCTTAATGGGAACCACATTTTAACCCATAGCTCATTTATCGATATATATAGCGAAATATCGAACAGTTGAAATGAAAGCTGCAGCCATAGCCTTTCGTTTGACACCAAATTGAACACATATATCACGGTTTTATGGGAACCACATTTTGGCCCATAACTCATTTATCGATAAATATGGCATAATATCAAGCAGCTAAAATAAAAATAAAAGCTGCGGCCATGCCCTTTCGTTTGACACCCAAATTGGACACATATATCAAAGTTTAATGGGAACCACATTTTAACCCATAGCTCATTTATCGATATATATAGCGAAATATCGAACAGTTGAAATGAAAGCTGCAGCCATAGCCTTTCGTTTGACACCAAATTGAACACATATATCACGGTTTTATGGGAACCACATTTTGGCCCATAACTCATTTATCGATAAATATGGCGTAATATCAAGCAGCTAAAATACAAATAAAAGCTGCGGCCATGCCCTTTCGTTTGACACCCAAATTGAACACATATATCAAAGTTTAATGGGAACCACATTTTAACCCATAGCTCATTTATCGATATATATAGCGAAATATCGAACAGTTGAAATGAAAGCTGCAGCCATAGCCTTGCGTTTGACACCAAATTGAACACATATATCAAGGCTTAATGGGAACCACATTTTAACCCATAGCTCATTTATCGATATATATAGCGAAATATCGAACAGTTGAAATGAAAGCTGCAGCCAAAGCCTTGCGTTTGACACCAAATTGAACACATATATCAAGGCTTAATGAGAACCACATTTTAAGCTATAGCTCATTTATCGATATATATAGCGAAATATCGAACAGTTGAAATGAAAGCTGCAGCCATAGCCTTGCGTTTGACACCAAATTGAACACATATATCAAGGCTTAGTGGGAACCACATTTTGGACCATAGCTCATTTATCGATATATATAGCGGAATATCGAACAGTTGAAATGAAAGCTGCAGCCATAGCCTTGCGTTTGACACCAAATTGAACACATATATCAAGGCTTAATGGGAACCACATTCTAACCCATAGCTCATTTATCGATAAATTTAGCGAAATATCGAACAGTTGAAATGAAACTGCAGCCATAGCCTTGCGTTTGACACCAAATTGAACACATATACCAAGGCTTAATGGGAACCACATTTTAACACATAGCTCATTTATCGATATATATAGCGAAATATCGAACAGTTGAAATGAAAGCTGCAGCCATAGCCTTGCGTTTGACACCAAATTGAACACATATATCAAGGCTTAATGGGAACCACATTTTACCCCATACCTCATTTATGGATATATATAGCGAAATATCGAACAGTGGAAATGAAAGCTGCAGCCATAGCCTTGCGTGTGACACCAAATTGAACACATATATCAAGGCTTAATGGGAACCACATTTTGACCCATAGCTCATTTATCGATATATATAGCGAAATATCCAACAGTTGAAATGAAAGCTGCAGCCACAGCCTTTCGTTTGACACCAAATTGAACACATATATCACGGTTTTATGGGAACCACATTTTGGCCCATAACTCATTTATCGATAAATATGGCGTAATATCAAGCAGCTAAAATAAAAATAAAAACTGCAGCCATAGCCTTGCGTTTGACACCAAATTGAACACATATATCAAGGCTTAATGGGAACCACATTTTAACCCGTAGCTCATTTATGGATCTATATAGCGAAATATCGAACAGTTGAAATGAAAGCTGCAGCCATAGCCTTGCGTGTGACACCAAATTGAACACATATATCAAGGCTTAATGGGAACCACATTTTGACCCATAGCTCATTTATCGATATATATAGCGAAATATCCAACAGTTGAAATGAAAGCTGCAGCCACAGCCTTTCGTTTGACACCAAATTGAAAACATATATCACGGTTTTATGGGAACCACATTTTGGCCCATAACTCATTTATCGATAAATATGGCGTAATATCAAGCAGCTAAAATACAAATAAAAGCTGCGGCCATGCCCTTTCGTTTGACACCCAAATTGAACACATATATCAAAGTTTAATGGGACCCACATTTTAACCCATAGCTCATTTATCGATATATATAGCGAAATATCGAACAGTTGAAATGAAAGCTGCAGCCATAGCCTTGCGTTTGACACCAAATTGAACACATATATCAAGGCTTAATGGGAACCACATTTTAACCCATAGCTCATTTATCGATATATATAGCGAAATATCGAACAGTTGAAATGAAAGCTGCAGCCATAGACTTGCGTTTGACACCAAATTGAACACATATATCAAGGCTTAATGGGAACCACATTTTAACCCATAGCTCATTTATCGATATATATAGCGAAATATCGAACAGTTGAAATGAAAGCTGCAGCCATAGCGTTGCGTTTGACACCAAATTGAACACATCTATCAAGGCTTAGTGGGAACCAAATTTTGGACCATAGCTCATTTATCGATATATATAGCGAAATATAGAACAGTTGAATGAATAACTGCAGCCATAGCCTTGCGTTTGACACCAAATTGAACACATATACCAAGGCTTAATGGGAACCACATTTTAACCCATAGCTCATTTATCGATCTATATAGCGAAATATCGAACAGTGGAAATGAAAGCTGCAGCCATAGCCTTGCGTTTGACACCAAATTGAACACATATATCAAGGCTTAATGGGAACCACATTTTAACCCATAGCTCATTTATCGATATATATAGCGAAATATCGAACAGTTGAAATGAAAGTTGCAGCCATAGCCTTGCGTTTGACACCAAATTGAACACATATATCACGGTTTTATGGGAACCACATTTTGGCCCATAACTCATTTATCGATATATATAGCGTAATATCAAGCAGCTGAAATAAAAATAAAAACTGCAGCCATAGCCTTGCGTTTGACACCAAATTGAACACATATATCAAGGCTTAATGAGAACCACATTTAACCCGTAGCTCATTTATGGATATATATAGCGAAATATCGAACAGTTGAAATGAAAGCTGCAGCCATAGCCTTGCGTTTGACACCAAATTGAACACATATATCAAGGCTTAGTGGGAACCAAATTTTGGACCATAGCTCATTTATCGATATATATAGCGAAATATCGAACAGTTAAAATGAAAGCTGCAGCCATAGCCTTGCGTTTGACACCAAATTGAACACATATATCAAGGCTTAATGGGAACCACATTTTAACCCATAGCTCATTTATCGATATATATAGCGAAATATCGAACAGTTCAAATGAAAGCTGCAGCCATAGCCTTTCGTTTGACACCCAAATTGAACACATATATCAAAGTTTAATGGGAACCACATTTTAACCCATAGCTCATTTATCGATATATATAGCGAAATATCGAACAGTTGAAATGAAAGTTGCAGCCATAGCCTTGCGTTTGACACCAAATTGAACAGATATATCAAGGCTTAATGGGAACCACATTTTAACCCATAGCTCATTTATCGGTATATATAGCGAAATATCGAACAGTTGAAATGAAACTGCAGCCATAGCCTTGCGTTTGACACCAAATTGAACACATATATCACGGTTTTATGGGAACCACATTTTGGCCCATAACTCATTTATCGATATATATAGCGAAATATCGAACAGTTGAAATGAAAGCTGCACCCATAGCCTTGCGTTTGACACCAAATTGAACACATATATCAAGGCTTAATGGGAACCACATTTTAACCCATAGCTCATTTATGGATATATATAGCGAAATATCGAACAGTTGAAATGAAAGCTGCAGCCATAGCCTTGCGTTTGACACCAAATTGAACACATATATCAAGGCTTAATGGGAACCACATTTTAATCCATAGCTCATTTATCGGTATATATAGCGAAATATCGAACAGTTGAAATTAAACTGCAGCCATAGCCTTGCGTTTGACACCAAATTGAACACATATATCAAGGCTTAATGGGAGCCACATTTTGGCCCATAACTCATTTATCGATAAATATTTCGTAATATCAAGCAGCTAAAATAAAAATAAAAACTGCAGCCATAGCCTTGCGTTTGACACCAAATTGAACACATATATCAAGGCTTAATGGGAACCACATTTTAACCCGTAGCTCATTTATGGATATATATAGCGAAATATCGAACAGTTGAAATGAAAGCTGCAGCGATAGCCTTGCGTTTGACACCAAATTGAACGCATATATCAAGGCTTAGTGGGAACCAAATTTTGGACCATAGCTCATTTATCGATATATATAGCGAAATATCGAACAGTTGAAATGAAAGCTGCAGCCATAGCCTTGCGTTTGACACCAAATTGAACACATATATCAAGGCTTAATG